>QTSX02004330.1:0-95278 GCA_014839935.2 Entomophthora muscae | reverse complement strand
AGGTTGATTCAGGAACTGAAGGGGGTTTCAGCCAAATATGCCCCAAATGGTATATAAGCAAAAACAGCTAAACTTTAATAAAGATATATTGTCAATTTCAAGGCTTCCCCCTCATTTACTTTTCAATTATTATGTCTGCTTTGTTATTGTTTAAACGAGCAAAGTTTGGAGTCCTTTGTTTTGAAATTGCTGCTGCCAGGAAATAAGCTCCTAAAATTTTGTTGGGGGGAGCTTGGGCAAGTCTGGAGGTCACCAAGACTGTGCCTGAGGGGGCGTTGGTGGAAGTAAAAGCTGTGTTTGAAGATTTTATTCCAATTGCTTTGCCAAAGAAGGGACCCCTGCTCAAGGAAACCGAATCTATGCATGGGATTTGTGGAACCTGTTAGTAGGATTTGACAAGGCTTTACAACACGTGAAAACCATGACAAATTTTGAGATTGAGGCTTCAAGAGCAAGGGAGGAAAAGAGTTTTGAGATCATGGCTGGTTGGCGGGATGACAATAAAGTGTTGTCCCATAAAATTGCCTCCCTGGAGGCCAAGCTCCCCAAAGCTTTGTCACAGGAAGGTAATGGCAATAAGCGTCAAGGGCAGGGTAATGGTAAGTTGGACTGGTTGGACCTGGATCCGCCACACTGTCCCAGCATTGGGGAAGCTACCATGTCAGGCTTAGATGTGTGCTGCTAGAGCGCAAGCCTTGTCTCTGATGGGGGCCCAAAAGTATTACCTGGGTGGAGGTCAATGATGGGGGCTTGATATTAGGGCAGGTAGCCATGGGAGAGGCCTGGCTGTGAAGGGAGGGTTAGATCTGTGTGAGGCAATGGTTTAACATCTATCTAGGGTGGGTTATAGCAATTGGATCCAACATGGAGGTTAAGAGAGCTTCAATGTAGCGGTTCAGCATCCCATCAAAGCAGGCTACTGGCTATAGAGCAGCAGAGCCAACTAGAAGAACGTTAGGAGCAGGCGGGCCAGAGCTCCTCCCCAGGCTGGTCCCTAAAAGGGCAGACCAGCAACCTGCTCCTGGGAACCATGGGGGTCAGGCTCAACCCCCAGCAAGGATGAGGGGGCATCAATCAGAGCCCATCAGAACTGGGGTATGATTGATCCTTATGAAATCCAGACAGGTCCAAACCAGGGCTGAACGTTGAAGGCGCCCAGGAAACCGTTTGGAGTATGGGTGAGGACAGTTAATGTCCCAGGGAACTGTTTACTGTTGGTTTTGGTTCCAGGGGGATCCCAAAGCGTATGTACCTGATGCTGGGCAGTGAGGCACTCTGACAGGATTGGTTGAGCTTGAAGCTTGCTTCCCCAGAAATGTCCCATGGGTGAGATCCCCTAAACCCTGACCCATCCACCCCTATACAAGCCAAGGAGGGCAATTATACCGGCCACCCCAGGTTCAGGGGCTCACTTCAGTATAGGGAGGTGAGGGCACCACTTGTTCAAGCTTATGGACCGGCCCACCTAAGGGGGGCTTAGCCCGGGACTGGGGGAGCTATATAGGGCAGGTCAGCTGAGCAGGCTCACAGGGTGGGTTCTCAGGGAAGGGCCTCAGGTTCAACCCTGGCATGGGTACCAAACACTAACATTTTCCCTGAGCAGCCAAGCCAGTTCCGGTCCCCTCAAAGCAGCTGCTGGCCCCAAACCCCAGCAAGTACTGCATCTCCCAAGGGTTCTGAGGGAGCTCCCTTCAGGTAATCAAGGTCTGTACAACTCCGGCCCAGATTTATAGGGTTGGGAGCATGGACTTTCCTTCTCACTGGTTCTATCCCAGCATTGGAAGAGAGGAGGGTATAGGGAGCGGGGAAGGAGGTTCTCCAGGATCTTATCTTGGGTAAGCAATGGGCTGGGATGCCAAGAGGGCTCACATTGACCCAAGAGGGAAAGGTTTATTGGGAGAAGAGCTTTTACCCCCACTTCAAGGGGCTATAGGATCCCCAGAAAAACTGACCTGGGTGGGTGTGATTGTTCATGGAGCAGATGCTAGGGTATGGGTAGGGAAGGTTCTTGATGAGCTTGCTGGGCTCCAGGCTAGGTCCAGGGCACCAGCGGCAGAACTCTGTTGCTTGGATAACCTTACCCTAACCCAGTTGGCCCCTGACAATGATCCAAGGCACCCCATGATCACTTCATGGGAGCAGGAGCGCCATGGCCTGGTGGGGTCTTCTAGAAGGTTTACTGACCTTAGTCTCTTGGGAGGTGCATGCCAGGGTAAAGATATCCAAAGGAGATCCCTTCAGAAAGGGATTTCCTGGCCACATATTGCCAACCTCAAACTTTTTGAGATCCATGAGGTTTGTTGGACTTCATGCCCTCTAAAGCAACTGAGGTAGACCCTTGGCTGCTATGCTACCTCCAGGACCCCTGAAGCTTTATGGGTTACCCTGTGGTGATGTGATGGCATCTTTTCCCTGGTTTGAAATGTGGTGGATGGGGATCCCCTTGTTGGGCTGGAGCTAGCAGAGAAAGGGTTGCTGGGAAGCTTGGTTGAAACGTGTTTGGCTCTCCAGGTGGATCATGTCCATCCTGATGCAGGTACAGGCTATTGCTGGTTCAGTTAATGCTTGGGCACAAAGTAACTTTATGGGAGTCTGCAGTTACGTCTAATGGCTGGGATAAATCCTGAGCAGGGTGAGATGAGGAGGTCTACCTAAAACCTGTCTGTTATGGGTGAGGATTTGAGCGGACCTAGGGGGTAGCTGAGGATCTCTACCTATGGGGCAGGGAGATGCTCTGTTGATTATTTTTCCCCAGCTGGCATTTGGCCAGACTTGATCCGGCTATAGCTCCCATCCCATGGGAAAGTTTGACTCTACAACATGGATCAAGGATCTGGATGTGATGCCAGAAAATAGCACTCTAAGGTGAAAACGTCTATGTCTACTACCAAAGGTGCACTGTCCACAGTACATCATTGTATGTGCACTATCCAAGGTGCACTACCTAATTTTCACAGGTATTAGATCCTCTAATCTGATTATGAAACCCTCTTATATGATAATTGAACCTCTTGAAACCTCTGGATTCTCTTATGCTACAAACGCTATGTGTGCCTGATACTCTTGACCATACATTACCAATGCTCTGGTATTATTTTATCCTCTACTCTGAAACTATCAATGCATTTCCCTTAAGCTGATTCCCTACTTTCATCCAAGTACATAATATTACATATATAAGCCCCTCATCATTCACAATAAACAAGACCCTTTTGACCCTTTTTACCTATACCTTCTAATATATATTGCGCTTTGCACTTGGATGGACATTTCTACTGTTTAGATAGTGTTCTTTAACCAGGTCCTTCCTCTGGAAGCCCCTGCTATTCCTGTTGCAGAGACCAAATGTGACAGGAAGGTCCCCCTGCTATACTAGCACCCCTACCAGGCTAGTGTCCCAGGCCCAATCACAAGTGCTATCTCTTCCTTCTCCTATTGTAGACTTAGGAAACCCTGGTGTATACCTGCTGCCTCCCATTCTTCTGATAGAAAGAGCAAGGTCCAGACAGTCCTGCCTGTTCCCTCATAACTTATGTTATAGAATACCATTATTGCTGATTTATCTGTACTGTGGTATGTACTATAGATGCTCTACCCAATATCTTCACAGATATAGATTACTGTATTGCTAAGATAGTGTTGCACTGCAGTAAGTGCCTTAACCTATCTGTGTTCCTTTCCAGAACACACCCTCTTGCCTCTATCCTCCACCCTCCTATCAGGTATACAATACAGACCCCCTGTCTGCCTCCTCTCATTAGTGCTACTGGTTAGCACCACCCCCTCTCACCGCCCGCTAAGTCCTTCTGGTAAGGACTCCCCTGAGTTGACCTTAGAGGCCATGTAGAAAAGTACCACCCTGGATAACCTCAGTTTACTTATAAGAGCTATGCCCTACACGTACAATTGGTTCTATCAGTATTATTTTTTAGTTAAGAGGCGGGACTTTAAACCTTTACCGGGGTGAAGACTAATCAGATTAAGCTTTGCTGCCAGCCAATAGAATGGAACATTGGAAAGGTTGGGGGATAGCTTTTGTGGGATATATTTGATCTACTCTGTACTTTTGATGCTTGGACTCTTATTGTTGCAGAGTTAAAGAGTTATGTATGAAGAAGCTCTACTTGGATCAAGTTTGGCGGGAAGTAAGCGGGGGATGATTGCTGGGTATCAACTGCCTGTGCCGGGGTGTTGAGGGCTATGGCGGCAACCAGAACCCCTTCAGATTCAACCCGATCCAGCTCTGATGTAAACAAGGTTGAAGCATCTGGAACAAGGATCGAAGTGAACCCAAGTCTATTGTAAGTTGGTAGAGATCTGTTTATTTTTATTTCGCTTACATCAGAGCTATTGTTGTTTAAATCTGGGATGGATTCGTTTCACTTGTTGCCATGGCTTTTAAAACTACTGTATATTTGGGGTCCAAGGTCGATATATATGGTTACCTGTTAAGGTAGGGGTAGAGAGATCAACTAAAGCTAAATTTACCTTGGGACGGGGTAGGGGAACCCCTTTGGAAGTTTTGGTTGGGTTTGGGGGATGGGTGTAAAGCTCCTTGGTCACTTATGCAGGGTTGAAGAGTAAGTGTGTAGAGGTTTTTGGGGTTGGTGAAGATGATTGGGATTGGATTTATGGCTTCTGTTGGACAAGTTTGATTTCCTGGTGAGCCGGAATTGCGCATGCGGTGGGGGATGTTTCTCCACTTGTCCGGAACAAGCGCTAGAGTGGATCTATAGATGTTGTTAAGCCAAACCTTGGCCGTAGACATTGTGGGTTAGTGTTAGGGTTGGGGGATTGCAGTAACTTTATTTGTGAAGGATCTTGTGGTCAAAGAAGTTATGATTGCAATGGCGAGTGAAATGATATATTGTGGTGTATTGATTAAGAAGGTTAGGATGGGGTTTAATGTTTGTTGAAATGGCGTGAGTTTAGGATCTAAGCGAGTCTGTTATATGGGATGTGTGGATTGATATAGAAGTAAGTAAACATGTTAAATAAATTCACATGTTTAACGTTAGATTTGCGGATGAGAAAGGAACAAGTTATGAGGGAAAAACTTGATTCGCTGCAGAGCATCACATGACGTGGATTGGTGTATATCTAGCAATGCTTGTCGCCTGTTTCAACATGTTTACCCAACCTAGTCACTGCTGCTGCTGCTTTGATCTCCGGACCGGTACGCTGATTCTAGCCACCCTGGGTGTCCTGGCGAACCTTGGCTACGTCGTTGCTTTCATCCTCGCTGCCAGTCACTCCGGAATCAGCCCCGCCTTCCTGTACACATCAGCCAGCCTCACTTTCATATGCTTTCTCCTCAACTTGTGGTTCTTGGTGGGAGCAGCAAAGGTAATCTTTAATTGGCAACTAATCAGTAGAGAAACCATGGAGCGGTTAGATACTTTGGCATATTCATCTTGTTCCAAATCCTCCTTGTCACTGTGAACTCCATCACGAAGCTGATGGACTCCCTCGAGCTGCGAAAGAACCTTTGCCCTGCCGGAAACTCCAGCCAGCAATGCAAGGCAATGACCCCCACAGCTCTGATTGCCTCCAATGTGATTGGGATGGTCATCTTTTACCTCATCAACGTAAGTCAAGTCCAGTCTACTTGCTAACCCATAGTTCCACTTCTACTTCTCTGTCAAGGGCTACGCCCGCCAGATCAAATCTCAAGACGGCGCTTGCTAAACCCTTTACAAGTTGATAAAATCATATTTTCATAGTCTTACTTTTTCAATGTCTTGCATTCATTATAACAATTCCATCCCAATTGACTGCATTTAAATCCATCTTAATCCCAGTGAAATTATAACCACCACCAGGCATAACATTGGCCAATCATAAATACTAAACTAATAATTTATAAAACAATCCTTTTGTTATTTATCTGACGAAGGCTTCGTCAACCCAACTTGAACATATCAAGCGCAACTATAGCTACGCGGATACCTCAACTGATCCAGTATCCCCTATTGGACAGGTTCCTGTACATCCTTAGTAAAAAATCATCTCTTTATTACATGCCCGTTTATCTGGCTACATATATTGTAGAATATTTCATTTCGAAATATACATCAGTTGGATTCCAATCAATCCTGCTCATCAAAGATAAACCGAGATGGATACCAATATTAGTTTGATACATGAACCAAATCCCATCCTACTCCAATCCACGCCAAAGTTTGAGATCCAACATTTCGGCCGTGGTTGGAAATCCAGCGGGAAGCTAAGCAGCGTAGACAGCATCTCAGGGGTACTGATCCATCCCAACCCAATTCCAGTGCCACCCGAGACAATCTATCCCATAACTTCTTCTTGGATCATCATATACCAACCCCCATACCCAGAATCTATCTCCAGGATAATATCGCCGCAAGTTTTTAAACATCCCAGCCAGCTGATTGGCTAAAGTCCAAGCTGATCCTCTCGCCAGCTGCCTAGTTGATCCTGTTCCAATGAAGTCGTAAAAGTGGCGCCAAGGATCTCCCCAGAACCTCATCTCTCTCGGTCCATGACCCCTCTGAGATCTCCTGATCAAATTCAGGGTCAAGCCAATTAGGGCTGGGGCGGATCAGGAACGCTAGCCGCTTTTTTTTATAAAGCAGCCATCCCCCTCAGATCCAACCATGATCCTTTCCAATATATAGCCATACGCATTACAGGGGATGCTTTTCCAGACCTTTTTTAAAACAACCCTTTTATTTTCCTATCAAACTTCAATATCATAAATCTCTGGATCTAGATCCAACCTTACTGGGAGCTAAAGGATTTATCAGAACGGTACATAAACCCTGGCCAGCATCTGAAATAGACCAGGCCTAGGAAATGTGAACCAGGCAAGGTTCTTCTGATGAAGTTCAGTGCTACAGCATATCTAGCCACTTTAGCTAGCCTTGCTGATGCAGCTAACTCTAGCTGGCTTGTGTAACTGGGCACTGCTGAAAATAGGGTACAAGTGATCCTGTAAATGGCTCTCTATTAAGATCTGGAGGAATTTCTTGCCAGCAGCTCAACCTTTCCCATCAACCGGGAGGGTTCTCTCAGCCTTGGAGGTACATGTACCTTTCTATACTCTGATATCCCCACCCCAACCTTTAAGACCGTCCAGCTGCTACCTGCCCAAACAAACTGGTTCATGATGGCTATCCCTCACCTGATTAGCTGCCTTAATCACTTGCCCCTGCTAGCTTTTCCCAGGCCATACATGGTATCCCATATCCTTCTTGCCTCCCTCCAGAGCTAGCCTACTGGAAGTTGTCAGTTGGATGCCCCCTGGCTGCCTCATGGAACACTGAAGAGGTTGCTGCGTCTTAGATAATGCTTTAATTCCATTCTGAACCCACCCCTCTGTTATTGTAAATGGGAATGGCAAGTTTGCATTTTCCCTGAGGTCCTGGTTGAAGTTGGGTAAAAGGGGACCTGCCCTTCCAGCCCAACAGTTGCTGGTAAAGGCTGAGGATGATACGGTGTATGATGATTGTTGCAGATCTTAATGTATTAGAAATTCCAGATGCCCACTTGGGATCCAGGACAATAAAACACTTGCGCAATTGTGCAATTTTCCTATTGTGACATGGATAAATAAGCAATATACCCATTTAAAACGCCTAAAATACTGGTGTTCAAATTGCTTTTCCCTTGCCCATCTGATGCAGGCTTCACTCCCAAAGTTGTCAATAGGGCAACAGAGTTAATGCCACTTGCCCCCATTAGGCAAGGTGCGTGAGACCAGTTGTTTTCTTGCCCAGCCCTTCCTGGTGCGCCTCCTCCCTCTCTGCCATTTAGTAAGCTCTTTGTCAGGCACCTCCAAACCCCTGGTGGCAGTTCCCTGTCTTCTGCTATATAAGCACACCACTCTCAAAATAAATAGCAGTTTTTACTTTATCCCCTTATGTTCTTCTGTCCTACCAAAGTCTGTCACTATACCAACTATAGGGATAGTATTGAGATTTAGGATCACTGACCAACTAATTGTAGAGCTGTTGCAGCCCGTAGCCATATTATAGGGCATTGGGGGCGCACTTTTTCCACACCAACAGCCCCCTGGGCTCTTTTTATAAGGAGGCAGGACAGCCTCTGGCTGAACCTCCTGCTCTAGGCCTTCCCCTCAACCTGCTGCTGGCCTTTACTGCCCCCAACGCCCCTGCTGGAGGGAGAGCAGGGGCGCCTTATGGCTTGCCCACCCTCAGCTGGTCCATGCCTGAGCATCAACTGCCCCAAGCCAGGGTGTCCTAGCAACCCCTGTTGTTACAGTCCCAACCCCCATGAGGATGGACGCTGACTCCTCCCCTTTGGAAAATGTTATCTGTAATGCCAGCCACACCATGGGCTCTGGCCCTGCGGCAATGGTGCTTGCTTGGAGCATCCTGAGACTGGTACACAACCAGGGGATACTGGTGTCCATCTAGCAAACTTTCCTTCCAGACCCCTACTCTGAGCTGGGCAACACTTTCACGTCTGTCAACCAGTACCTGGCTGAAGTCACTAGGGCCCAGAACAATATGCTCCACTGGGTAGGCGCCATGGGAAGAGGCATAGCCTAGCTGGTCCCGGTGCATGTGGTCCAGACCCTCACTTACCAAGGGGTAGACAGCAATTGGGTCAGGGTGGTGACAAGCCATGTGCTGGAGACTGGACCAGCAGGTAGAATTCTGGTTCAGGAGGGGGATGCTATGGCCCGCCCCCTTGCTACCACCCCTCACTCACCCCCCATACAGCTGCTACCAACACTTCTCCCTTGAGTCACCTTCTAAGTAAAGATGTCCTTGGGCTCTTCAGTTACTATAAGAATATGCAGGCTGAACTATTCCAGCAGAGTGCTGACCCTGCTTTTCTGTTTGACAGATACCATACTGTGTCTAAACTCCAAGGCCGTCTTAAGCTTTGACAGTCCCACAAAGGAGCCCATAGTCAGGCTCAAGCTAGGAAGGGCAAAGAGACCATAGCATTCCTTTGAGCTAAGCTCTTGACCCAGGGGAAGGGCATTAGCTCCCTAAAGATGATTCAGACACCATCTTTCAGGAGAACAAGGTCTACCTAGATGAACTGGACAATCAACATCCCCTCCTGGATGCCTTCCAGAGCCAGCTGGATGGGATGGATGGAAAGCTTGCAACTTGGTCCACTACCCCTAGGAGTCTGCATAGCCTCAAGCAATCCTCTAGTCCTGAGCCCTACCACAGCTGTGATAGTGATGACAACCAAGCTTGGCTGGCCCTAATGCAGTCCAAGTCCTGGAGCCTGCCCTAGAGGCTGAGGATGCTGCTATGGTCACCCTGGATACCTTGGAAGTTGTCCCAGACCAAGAGGCTGACTGTGAGGCGCAGCAGAAGGAGGATTGCTGCTGCACCTCTGAAGCCAGATTTGAAGCCTCCAATGTTTCCCATTCCGTCTTAACCAGTCTCCTGTCAGGATCATGCCTGCCCCTCTGCCTCAAAACCACAATAACTTCAACCCAGTAAATCTGCCCAAGCTTGATTTCAAGAGCAACCTGGCCATGTTACTGCGGCTATACTGGAACTCCATGTATGGCGCCGCTGACACCATAAGGGACTCTACCATCATGAACTTCTTTGACGCTGAGACTCTAACAATCACCTGCCTTGCCTTCCAGAGAGCAGTTGGACCTTTGCCAACGTTCCTCAAGCCCTGGCTGAGGAGTTTGGAGGCCAGGAAGCTCTCCTTAGCCAAAAGATGGATTTGGCTGACACCAAGCTGAAGATAGGTGAAACCTGAGAAGACTTCACCTCTAGGCTCTGCTGGGAGGCCCAGACTCTGGCCTCAATGAATGCTGTACATTTCATAGATGTACATTCTGTCTTGCTAAATGCAGTGAGAATCAATTGTGGACTGTCTCTGGCCCTGAAATCTGGTATATACAACACTTGCACGGTGCCTGATTGGATACGCCTCCTTTACCCATACAAGGAGGAGTTTGAGGTCCCCCTCCCTGAGAGTTGCCCCCGCCCAAAGCCAGAGTACAAGCCAAGAGTAGCCATGGAGATGCCTAAGCCTTCCACCAAAGTTAGGACTGTTCCAGCCAACACTTCTCCCTGTACTTGGTTTAAATGTGGCATGGCTAGCCATTTCTCTCAGGAATGTAAGTGCCACAGTAAGTTCTATAATGCCAGGGACTATTTGGCCAAGTAGGGAAGGGCAGAAATCCTGAACCCCTTTAACAAAGCTGGCTGATGCAACAGATTTGAATCAAACAGTTGATCAAAAATGGGTTACAGCTGCCCCAGTTTGCCGGTCAAATCAGATCCCCCCCCATAAGTTGAGGTTGATAAATCAACGCAATTTAAGGGTCACCAGATATGAACTTGGTAATCAGTTTGGCCATCAGAAGTTGGTCACTCAAGGGTTCTTTGCAACCTGGACTAGATACTCACTTGACAATGGGAAGGAATAGGAGCCCAGGATCCAGGCGGTATTGCTTAGTCAATTTTGGATATATGTTGAATAATTTTCACTGTTTCAACTCTTAAGAGTTGAGCCCTCCCAAAATTTACTCAATAAAAATCACATATTCCCTGGTCTAATCTTACTTTTAAAACGCATCCTGTAGTTGGATTGTTGCCCTACATTCCCTACAATTCAATCCTTAGCTGTATTGTTACTGGAAGATGGGGGCCGGCTGTCAGTACTTTGTTGTTGCTGCCAGATGTTAATTCAATGCCTGTCAATCTTGGAGCTGTTCCTACTCCTGTCAAAGCTGAACCTCATGTGCTATCCCAATGTCCTGAATTTTATGCTGAAGACACTCTGATTCTCTTGCAGGCCAATTATCTAGGGCTTTTCTGGTTGGGGTTAATTATTTTACTTAACCCTAGTATCTCATTTGGAAATTTCACAAACGGTATTTAAAGCTGTGTTGGTGGTTAATCATTAAACTTATGTAGATTTGGTGGGTGATTTTCCACCACATAAAGACAGCTTCTTATTTTCATGTGATTTCTGTTACAGTAAGAGCCCCTTTCAGAAGGCTTACCATGTGGGGACAGAAGATGACAAGGAAGGTTACCCTGCTGGAATGGAGTCTGAGGAATCCCAGGAGGAGGAGGCAAAAACTGCTGAGCAGCCAAGATAAGAAGAAATCCTTGGCTGCTCTGTTGGCTTCACTAAAATCCTCTCCCCCATCCCTCTACCTCCCAATAGCCCTGTTCCTGATCCTGGAACTTGCCTCACCCCATTGCTGAAGCCCACTGATGATCCTTCCTTGAGTAGATCACTCTCCCAACCAGAATTGGGAGACTCTGATGATGGTCAAGTAAAAGAGGTCCTCCTTCATTGGGTACTTACCATCAATACCCAGACTTGCCGTACAACCCTCCACCCTGAAGTAGTCATATCACACATTACCTGCCAGACTGTATCCTTACCTTTTTCTGAAAAACTAGTGCTTTCAGGGATCCAGTCTTGGGCGGCCAGCCTGTCAGTTTCAGGGATTGTTTGGGCCAGGTTTTTTGCGGGTAAAGCCCACCACAAGAGAGGAGCTAACTTAAAAAGGTAGGAGGCAGACTTCCCCACCCAGGACCCTGGGCCAGCGGCCAGGATTATAGTGTCAATTACCCCTGTGAGGATGATGTACACAATCCTAAACAGCTTGCTAGTGTAGTCAGTTGGGAGGTCAGGTGAGGAAGCAGGCATAGGCTTGGGGGTCACAGGTGGTTCCATACAGAGCTTGTAGGCAGGCAGGTAGTTGAATTTGCCTCTAAACAACTTAAGTGTTGAGAATATCCAGGGGCCTTGACAGTTATATCTAACTGCAGATTGTCTGCGGGCCAAAAGACATAGTTTGATGATCTTCTCCAGGGTGTAGTCCTTATGTTCAGGTTTTATAAGGTACTCTGTGAAGTGGACGGGGCCAAAGGGAAAACCTGGAGGACAGGAATTTGTGGACAGAGGGCAGGAGTACTGGAAGATCTTGTACTAATTTTATAGAAGGCAAAGGTAAAATAAGGCAGTAGCTATGTAATTATAAATAACATAACCTTTATTTGAAAATGGCAATAAGTTTGAAGCGCAGGGTCCTTTGGTCTATATAGCACCCCACTTCCAAACTTAATATTTTCCATGGGGGGTTCATCAGGGCATTGGGAAAGGTGGGCCCAGGGGTTCTGGGTGCTCTGGTTTAAAGGCAGCAAAATGGCACCTAGGCCAGGAGTTCTTTCATTGGTCAGATATTTCAAATTGGCTACTTGATTATCTTGCTCTAGAGTTGTGGTCATGGAGTCAGGCTACAGGGGCAACAGCGCCCATGTCAACAATAATAATGTCAACAGTGGCCATGTCAACACTTTGTTGACATGGCCACTGTCAACTCAAAACTCTAAATCATCTATGTTTTTTGCTAGTCATGCTAGCTTAATTCTTTATTTTTAAAGCTTTCAGGGGTGTGAACCCAAAAAACACGACAAAATTGTGGCCATCTCAACACAATTTAATATTAAGCTTAATAAAAAACTTGATTTAACCTAATTTTTCCTTTACGTTTACTAATAAAAATTAGTTTATTTTTTATTTTTTTTTACAACATAAAAGTGTCAATGTTGACACTTCTAAGCATAACTTATTTTTAATAACAAAACTGAAACATCTACAGTAAAAAATAAGTGTGCATTTAAAAATGTTTTTTATTGAATTATTATATTGTAAGAGACAGTGCACATACATTTGATTGTTGAAAGGTTCATGTTATAAATATATATGTGGCACTTATTACGGCTTTAATATATTAAGTGGATTGGTGGCTAACGGTGATCTAATAGTTTAAGTGTGAGTTACTATGTAAGTTACTACAGAATTTATTATTAAAAATCATGTTGACACTTGTAAATGTTGTTTATTTTCTTGTGATTATCCCCTGGGGTGGAGTTAAGCAAATTAGAGTGGCACAATTAAGCCTAGATTAATATGTCACCACATATAAAGAATGTCGTAAGTGACGTTGTTGACACTCTACCCTTTTCAATACTTGAATACAACTTCTTAACAACTTCACATATATGCAATGTTAAAATATCATATTACCACTACCCAATTATTATTTTTAATAAAATAATAAAGAACCTTGATACTTTTTTACTTATTTTCATATGTTTTTTTAATTTTTATATGTGAACAAAAATACACAGAAAACGGTTAATTTTTGCTAGCCCGCTTAAATTTAATTAAGCGTACTATTAAAAAACATAGTAAATTTTCAAAAAAATGTTGACAGTGACAATGTTGTCAAAAAATAATGTCTACAATTTTTGTAATTGACAGTGAGAATTCAGCTTTTTTTACTAATTGTCACTCATAATGTCAACGCTTTTCAGTTCTCACATATAAAACTTTATGTTTTACATAATAAAAACTACTCATTTTTTGATATGTTGTATTTTTGACTTTGCTTTTTCATTTTTTTATTTTTTAAAATAAAATCAATATCTAAATATAATACTTTATGCATATTTCTCTTAACTTTTAATTTTTTTTTAAAACTATAATAAATTAAAATCTAGGCAAGTATTTTTTAACTTTTAAATGCCAAGAAAAGCCATATAAAGTTTACTTGTTATATATTATGCTTTTTAAGTTGTTTTGTTTGTTTTTTACATACATTGCTTTATTTTAAACCATTTTACTTATTATTTTAGTACAAGAACACTTCCAAACAGCCAAAAGGAACCAAGCGTCCTTCAAAGCCAACCAAACCCACCAAAATGAAGACTGTCTTATCAAAGAAGGCCACCCCCAAACCATCCCCCAAGCCCTCACCAAAGCCCTCCCCTGAGCCCTCTCCTTAGAAGAGCCCTGCTCACTCTACTGGGGGAGAGGAATCTGATGGCTCTCTTACAGAGCACAGTTTCTACAACTCAGCTTCTGACAAGGAGCCAACCAAGAAAAAGCGGCAAGGCAAAAAGACCCCTCCCAAAGATAAGTCTCCTGCATATGAGGAGCGCCACAATAAGCCCCCTTCTACTTCCCCACCCCCACCAAACTCCCCCCTTCAAGCTCATCTGGGGATGATACCAAGCCCTGCCCCAATTACTTCCCTGGCTTCCGCCATGCTCCTGCTGGCCCATGGGACCCTCTTTTGGCCCACAATATCTGCAATGTTGATGGGAAGTTCAAGGTTCCTTCCACCTTGCCAAAATACTTCCCAATCATGAGTGTCAAAGGTGAGCCTGCCATGGTGGCCAACGGGTATATCTTCAGCTGCAATAATGCCAACTGGGGCTTCAAGAGCCGTCATTACACCTGTGAGGACTGCTCCTGCCCAGTGCGGCTCAATACTGAGCGCTGGGACTTGGTACAGACCATTAAGGGCAAGCATACCTGCACCATGCCCAACACTACCATCTCCTGCCTTCTCAAATGGTACCTTGTGCAGATTATGCCCACATCTAAATACCTTTCCCCAACCTAGCTGGCTGTGCTTGCGTGCAAGTACCTCTCCCCCACCAATCTGAAGAGGGTGCCAACGCACAATCAGTTGGTGAAATTTTTTAGCAATAGGCGCCAAGCCCTCAACCCCCTGGCCAAGAGTGCCACCACAATCAAAGACCTGGTCCTTTCTGATGCCCTCAAGAAAACTGAGGATGTAGAGATGTTCCTGCTCCATGACAATGGGCAGGAAGTAGAGGATAGGATTATAGCCTACGCCACAACCCAAAACCTGGAGCAGCTGAACACTGCTACCACCTGGCTGTGTGACAGCACATTTGCTACTTGCCCCTCCCTATTTAAGCAGCTTTGGGTCCTACATGGGCAGTTTAATGACCAGGTTATCCCCCTTGTGTTTTTTCTCCTTCCTGGTGCCAAGACTGAAGTCTACACCAGAGTCTTCAAGATCATCTGGGATGCTTTGAGCTTCCTTCCTGACAACCAGCTCCCCCCTCCCACCCACGCCACAAGGGTCAATCCCTCCTCTGCTGAGAAGGACAAGTTGACTCTGGCCGCTGAGCAGCTAGCTCATGCACGCTCACTTGGGCCAAAGGTTATCATAATAGACTTTGAGCAGGCTCAGTTCAGAGCCTTCAAGGCCACCTTCAATGGAGAAGTCCAGGGCTACTTCTTCCATTTTAGGCAGGCCCTTGTCAAGAATCTCAAGAGAAAGAAGGACCTTTTCAAGAAGTATCTCAATGATGGTAAAGGGAAGTGTTGCTTTGCCATGACCCAGTTTTCTGCCTTGGCTTTTGTGCGCTCAGAGCATACTGGGCTTGGATTCGAGGCCCTCCTGGAGGATGCTTATATCAAGAAGCACTCCACCATCTTCAAAGGCTACCTGGATTACTTTGAGCGCCAATGGTTGGGCAAGAAGGTGACTGCCTGGAGAGGTAAGAGCAGGGCCACTGCCCCTTGGAACTATCAAGGCGCCTGCCTCAAGGGGGAGTTGAGGACCACCTCTAGCCTTGATGTTTGGCATAAGCACCTGAAGGTGAAGTTTGGGACCAACCCCAAATATAACAAGTTCTTCTCTAAGCTACAGGAGGAGCAGGCCCAAACTGTCTCCAAGTTCTGCAACCTGGCCAACAGGGTGGCCCCCAAGAAGCAAAAGTCCGAGGAGCAGGACTACCAGGATGACATTCAGAAGGAGGTGAAGAAGAAGTATAAGGTGACAGAGATTAAGAAGTACCTTGAAGATGTTGCCATTGCTCTTGCTGGTGGCTTTAATTAGCCAAAAAAAACTTTGCTTTGCTTTGCTTTGCCTATATATTTTTCACTTTTAAACTTTTAGTTTTTTAATTTTTTTGGATATTACTAATCTTTTTAGGTATAAATGGTAAGTTTCAGATACAGTTTTAATGTGGTTTAGTAAGAAATATCTTATATTTTGTTAATTTATCTTTAAGTTATAAGATATTTTCAGTTATGCTTATATGAAGTATAATGAATTTTCAATTATAATTTTCTTATATTTTTTAGTTATTATAATATATAAAATATCTCTCTTTTTGGCTCATTGGAATTTTAATTTTTATGGGAATAAAAAATAATTTTATGATAAAGAGTGTAATTTAAATAGTAAATTGAAAAATACTTGCTTATATCTCCTTATTCTTATTACTTATGATAATTTTTTATTTTAGTTTTGAACTCTATATGGTCAATTTTAGTATAATAATGCATTTTAAAATAATTTTTTTATTAAAAATGTTCAGGCTAAACTGTGCCATTAATTAAAAAAGTGTTGACATCCAGGAAACGACATTAAGTAAAACTGGGTTGTCACTTTACTATAGTGTTGACATTAAAAGTGTCAACATGGCCACTGTCAACATTTTTAGTGTTGACATGGGCGCTGTTGCCACTTTTGCAGGATGGCCCTTTTTTAATTAAATTTATTTTTTATATTTTAATTTGAATTTTTAAAAATGCAGGAACTCATAGACACTTTGCAAATTTCAAGTTGACTGTATATTCAATGGACAAAATGAATTAACTGGAATCAGATTTGAAGTGCTCAAATCCATCAACCATTTTCATTAAGTTTACTATGTTTTTGAAATTGCAGAATTTTCAAATCCAAGAACCAAATTTCAAATCACTTTTGAATGCTACTAGTAAACTCAGATATTAATTGCGGGAACTGGAATCCAACTTTAATATACAGTAAGCACACTAGGAAACACCAACCCAAATCAAAAAGCTCCACCATGACTAAAATCAAATGAAAAATCAATCTCAATAACCATGTTTAGACATAAAAAGTGATTAAACTTTAAAATTATCCAAGCCCAGAAAGCATACAATATTATACACTTCAAATCACGGATATAGAAATTCTGTTACTATTCAAGGCTAAATCAAAGAAAATATCTACCCATGACTAAACCAAAAACCTAAATAAATACACATTTAATCTAAAATATATTTTTTATTTTTATGGACCAACAATCACATTCCCAACCAGCTCTTGCACTAGTGTCAGGATACCAGGAGTACCATGGAGCTCCAGTGGGTGAGGGAGGAGTCAAAGCAGGTACTGTCATGGCCAACCAGATGATGTGACCTAACTTTACCAGGTAGTAAAGGACCTTCCCAGCCACAGCCCAAGGCCCAGCTGCTGGCAAGGCAGATTCAATCAATCCTGTGAGCGCCAGGTAAAGCACTCCCAGGAATTGACTACTCTGGCCAATGGCATCAGAGGTGGGTGGGGTTGAGATGGTTGGTTTGGGTGTCGGGGGTGGTTCCATGAGGACCAGGTAGGAAGCAGGATTTTTGTACTTCCTGTTGAAGATCAAAGGGTAGATGGTGATTGCTTTGCCATCACAGACAATTTGGTAGGGTTCCTTGGGTGCGTTTGGGCAAGTGTATACTGCAAGTCTCCCAAGGTCCAGGGTTTGTGATCAGGATTTGGGGGATACTCAGTGAAATGCACAGGGCCAAATGGAGCGTTGTATGGACAGTTGTAGTCAAAGGCTTTGATTTTGTCAACTAGAGTCTGATTATCTATCCTGGTGGATGGGTGCTGATGCTTGGGTGTATGCAGATGGAAGAGTATCAGAAATATGTATGGAAACAGATTGGTGAACCAAAGGTTCATAACAACTTTATTTGGTAAGGATAATGATACATAGCTTTTTAAGGTGCTTCTGATTTATATACTTACTCACATGCAATTTCCTCTGGGCATTTTTCTGGTGATATCTGGGTAGCAAGGCTTGACATCTCAGGTTCTGCTGTTTGGTTGGCTGCTTCATGATCATTTTTGGGGTTTTCAGGAGCAGTTGTTTGGCTTTTTGGTGGTCCATCTTGGCTTGGCTGGCCATTAGTTCTGGCAGGTTTGGCTTCTGGGGTTATGGGAGTTTTCCCAATTTGATCACCTTTTTTGGACTGGTTTGACAGGCTTTCCTTAGGCCAAGGAACTTGATTAAAAAAGTGGTCCTCAATTAGGGACCCCAAATTACTTAATGGAGGGTGGGCTTGAACTGGGTTTACTGGGTAGCTAAAAATAGCCTACCCAGGCCCAGCCAAACCCACCAAGGATTAGGTGTAGCTTTTGGGGCCCAGAAAGGGCCCTGCAGCTTCCACCAGGGCAGGAATGGTTTTTGCACCTGGATTTGCTTTGAAAAGCAAAAATCCAGGTGCAGGCAAATCTTCCCCGCCCGCTAGCCCCGCCTGGTGGCTAAGAGCGGGTTCAATTCCTGCCCTGGGCTTTGAATATGTTACTTTTGTAACAACCAATCTGTGGGGCAGCCTGTCCACAAGGGCGTCTCAGAGGGTCCAAGAATAGACCCATAACCCAACTTGAGGGGATTTATGCTGACACACAGGCCTCCCAAGGTGTTATTGCCAGCCAACCACCTCCTGCATCCCAAGCCAGATCACACAGCCTGAATCCTAGACAGAAGCCGCTCTCAAGGCTTGCTACCAAAGCATCCTACACCAGGGTCACTGGGAACACTGAGGTTACTTACACCTCCACCGTGTACCCATTTGTCACCTGGCCCTGCACTCTTGATCCAAGAGTTGCCACTTCCTGCCCCTGTGTGTTTGATACATCATATGAGCCATTAGTCACAACTGATGAACCATCTGCGCCTGTTACCTATTCCACCATTGACAGTGCCACCGCAAGTAAGAGTGATCTTACCTTCTACACAAAGATCACTATCCCCTGTGTTGAGCCTGCTAGACAGGATGTTGTAGTACCTGCCAAGGGCCGGTGTTGGTTATCAGATAGTGAGTGTGAAGCTCTCCTCAACTGCTTGAACAGGAGAATAGCAGTTTGGGATATTGCATCCCAATTTGGGGTCATAGCCAGATATATTGGCAACATCAACAAAATGTATAGCAACACCAGGTAAATTGCCGAATCTACCAAGGCTAAGCAGCAGCCCAGCCTACTTCAACCCGTGCACATCAATGCAATCAAGCAGTGGATATCCAAGGATTGCCACCTGGACTCACTTGCTGTCCAATCAATGCTGACCATGGAGTTTGGGCTTTCTGTTCCTAAAACACTTGTTTATAAAACCATGGTCAATTTTGGCTTCTCTTGGAAAGTACTGGGGATTTCTCTGTTGAATTGAAACAGTGAAAAAACAATCAAAGATTGGCACATTTATTCTGAGACTTATCTGGCCATAAAGGAGACTGGGAATGTCCAGTTCTTCTACATTGATTAATTGTTGTTTTCCTCCTCACTCAGGTCTAGGCATGAGTGGGTTGAGAAGGGGTCCAAGGATAGTGTAGCACATTGTGCAGCTGTCTGTTCCCAGACCTATTCCATGGTAGCACTTCTTGGTCCTCGTGGGTTGGACCAGTATCAGATGATCAAGGGTTCCCATAATAGCTGAACATTCCTTGATTTTTTCTGAGCTGTAAAGGAATACCTCTGTATCAATTACAGTGGTAAAGCCAACATTGTTGTGTTGGATAATGTCAGGCTCCACAAAGTGGATCTGGTTGTGTCTGATTTTTCACCCATTGACAAGAATAGCCATTCGGCCAACCACTGCCTTGCTGATTGTCCAATGAGACTCCTCTTCCTTCTGCCATATTCTCCATTTCTGAATCCAATCAAGGAGGTGTTTGGTTGGATCAAGAATAAGGTGATGAAAGGCCTCCCTCAGGACACCAAGGATCTCTTCAATAAACTTGAGGTCAGCTAATTTGCAATGCCACCTGATGTGGTGGCAGCTTTTTACAAGCACTCAAAATCCTTCCTTCCCAAAGCCCTCAACTCCAAGCCAATCAGATAAATGGGCGCCCTGGGTTTCATTTATTTTTAATTTTTATTTACTTTGTTTAATTAGGACTCAAAAATTATTATTTATATATAATAATGTGACGTTTGAATGTATTATAGACATATAAGAATACATAGAACAGGTAAGTAAAATTAATTATTCTAGATATAAAAATATGTATTTTTTATTATAATCCAACAAATAGTGTATTGACTGAAGAGTTAACAAATAAAACAATTAAAAAAGATAGAAATAGATTAATTTTTTAAATAATTGTGAACCCTTTTTGTACCATTGACTTTTATTTTAAAAGCCACAGAGTTGACCTTGTGAGTCATCACCTGATCCTTATCAGGTACAACACGCCATTTCAAAAACAGCATCTTGAAAAATATTATTTTGAAATATGCCACCTCAAAATTTGGCTATCTCAATTTTATAGTAAAAACGCCATTTCAATTTACAGCATTCCAACTAAGAAAAAACAGTTTTTAAAATTTTAGATTTTTTAACCTCAAAAATAACCCAAAATATTCTCAAAAAAAACATTTCTATGCTTAAAAAGCCTCAGGATTCCAAATCTGTAATAAAAATGGGGCCAATTAGTAGCAACACGTTTGTGTAAAGCCCAGAAGATAAAATATAACCAAAAACAACTATTTTCATCTTTTATAACTATAAACTATACTTTAAAATAAGGATAGAATTGTACCAAATACTAAAAAAAGTCAAAAAATAATAAAACTGAGGGATAATAATAGAGAAAATTTGGAGGTGTTTATTGGAAAAGGGCTCAAACATTGGTAGAAAAAACAACTGAGATAGCTTAGAGATGCTCAAGCTTTCTATCCTTAGAATAGTATGCAAGAAAAACCTTGCTGATTTCAGTATATTTCTTTACAGCCTTGGACATCTTGAGGGATCACCCTTGGTCTTCATGCCAGTCTTAAAAAGGCTGGCAGAGATGGCTTGTTGGGTCTTAAGATGCACCATTATTTTGTTGAATTTGGGCTTATAAACCCTGACCCTTGTAGCAAACTGGCTATGCCACCCTTCAAGGGAAGAGATGGTCTTGATCAAACCATCTTTTACTTGCTTATAGCAGTTCCACTGGATTGATTCACCGCCTTTTCTGATGTGGTGTGCTCCTTGAAAAATACCAACCCATTGAGTTTAAAAATACTCAATAAAAGGCTCAAAGGCTGCCTGGTTGGCAATGATATAGAGATGGCAGAGGAGGGCATTGTAAAAGGCATTGGTCTCCTCCTTTCTCAAAAGGGCAAGGGCAGAAAAGCAATTGAAAACGTCCTTGGTTTTTTAGTGCCTTCAGAGTTGACTAGCTCATGAAGATCAGAGCACTTTTGGAGGCAGCAGCATTGTGCCAGCCAGAAGTGGAAGTAGCATCCCTGAGGGGAGCTCTTAAAAGCTCTAATGAAGGCATTTTCTTGAGTCTATTCAAAATTCACTACCAGATATTTGTGGTAGGTAAGGCTTTCTACCTGCTTTCTGGTTGGAGTGGCTTCCTCTTCCTGTGACTGGGCCTTCTTCCTGCACCCTCTGGTCTCCTTGGGCTCCTTTTCTATGGTTGGGAGGATTTCATCCAACTTGGCCTTTAGGATTGTGAGTGCACAGACATATGTTTCCTGCTTCTTGTTGGGAAGAAAAAAGAAGACCAGGGGAAGAACTAGATTACCAACCTGCCCATGGATATTCCAAAGCTGGATGAAGAGCTTTGGGAAGTTTGATAAAGTGTCATCTGCAAGCCAGGTCTTGCATTTCAGCAGGCTGTGCAGATCCTGTGAGGTAGCAAAGCAAATGATGCACTCAGGGGCATATTTTCTGTTGTTGTGAAGAAATCTCTCCTCATGATGAGATAGTTTTTGTTCCTCAGTAAGGATCAATTGCTCAATTGATGAAGCACTGATGCCTTTGGTGCTCAGAGCATATCTCTGATCAGTGAGATATCTCTGTATTTTGGAGGCGCCACCAACAGTGGCAAGTTGGGTGTCATTTAAATTAAGGAGGGCATCATTAAAGACCTTGGTGGCAGTTTGATCTTTGGTGTTTGAGATGAACTGGCAAAGAAACCAGCAGACTAGTTGGTACAATAGATTGAAAGGCTCAGCACAGTCATGGCCAGTAGTCAGGGCCTTGAATCTAGTAAAGCTGTATGTAGTGAGCCTAGAAGGGCAACCAACGTTATCACATTTATAGTGATGTTGACAGATTGGTTTCTTTTCATTGTTACAGCTGAAAATGTAGCCCTTGTAAACAAAACTGGCTCCTCCTTTCTTAGTCATTATGGGGTAGCTAGCTGGGTACGTGGTGGGCACAGCAAAGGTGCCATTTCAGTTGCAGATATTATGGATGGTATTAAGATCCCAGAGCTCAATTTGGTCATCTGCAGGAGCACCAGGCTCAGACTCCTGTTCCCCTTCCTTTTCAGGCTCTGAGGTGGGATCAGAGTGGCAATTGAAGTTGAATAAATTCTCTTGAGGGTCTGAGGGGGAGTACACAAATGGAGAGTGGGGTGGGGTAGGGCTGTTTCCCTCTGGCTCAGGTGATGGAGTTGGGGTCTTGGGGGAGAGCTTTGGACTTAGAAGGCTGCTTCTTTGGGATAGTTTTGGCCTTTTTAGCCTTGGGAGGAGTGATCTTGGACTTTGAGGCCTTGGGTGCAAGCTTTGGTGGTAGGCTTGGGAGGCATCTAAAAGTGAATTAGTATAGAAATATGGGAAATTTGGGGGTTGTTTTTAAAGAGAAAAATTAGAATTTTTTAATATAAAAAAATAAACTTTTTACATAGAATTGTAGAGAAGAGCTTGAAATATATAATATCAAAATTTCAGTGTCTTTTATTTTGTAAAAAAAATTTATTAGTAACGCAAGTATGCAAAACTTTGAGTTTTGACTGAAAACTTGCAGTCAAAATTGGGTTTTCAAAGTGACGTAATTGAGGTGCTGTAGCTCAAAAACATAGTGTTTTTGACCATTTTTTATATTAAATAAAGAAATTTACGGTGGAGCTACCTCAACAAGGCCAAAGAGTAAAACTGGAATTTCTCAAAAATTAGCTTATACAACTGGAGTTTAAAAAGTACCCAGTTGTTTAGAGGAGATCAAAAAATATATATTTGCAAAGTTTCAGGCAATTTCTTACATATTTTATTAATATGGTTTTTACAGGAAAAGTACTTTTGAAAAGTGGAAAGCAAGAATTGCTCTGGGGGAATTGATATAACGTAGTCTGGTGTCATATGTAATTCCCCTTATTTTCCCCTATCCATTGTGAACATCAAATCAATTGGGTGATATGAAATTTGGTGAAAAGTGAAGTGACATAAATTAGAAAGGCGTAATCAACCTCTTCTATATTAAAATCACAATTAAAATATTTTATTAAAAGAACCCTTATCAATGTATCCATTTATAATAAAGCTATAAATTATATATAACAAAACTGGTTTTTTTACCCAGCAATGACAATCACTAGAAGGACTATCATAGTGGTGTCTTTTTAGGTTGTTCTTAGTATAAGTGTCTTAGATTAATACCATAGGAACATCTTCTGGCACTATACAACAGGCTTTATTTTAGTTTGGGTATAAGCTTATTTTAGTTTAAGATAAATAGGATAGTTTGAAATGAGGTAAAGTCAAGATGGTGTAAACACACCCCACACTAAGTGATTTCATATGTAAATAAAGTTAGCAAAATAAGATTTAATTAATCTGACTTGAAGTGACAGAATTGAGATGGCGTAAATCTGAGATGCTGCATTAATAAATTATATGTAAATTTTTACTATTTTATTGTTTTTTTTAATTTTTTGTGATTTGAAATCACTAACACAAAAAAACTCCATCCTGAATTAAATTTGAGATGGTGTAAATCAAAAAGGGTATTTTTGAGATGGCATGTCCTACCAACAAACCCTGCCTCCCCAACCCCCCATCAAGATCAAGCCATCCGCCTTCCAACCCTGACTCCTAAACCACCACCCATTCCCTCCCCACTATCTCTGATGCCATCTCTTTTACAGGCGCAAATGATGGCAACATACATTCCGCCTATTCCCTCCCCTTCTTGTCCTTTGATGAGTAAAATAAAACTTTTCTTTGTGACAACTTATTAAAGTTGATATTATTTCTTCCAATTCATAATTAATAAAATATTCTTTTTACAATATTGTCCTTCCCCATAATTAATACAATGTTGTACATTTGATGTGGTAACATATAATTATTTGCATGAATATTTTTCATTATCAATAATAAATTAAGGTCCACAAATGTAAATGTTATATTAGAATATTGCAGGTATGCGTTAAATCCTGATATTTAGATATTATGTGCATAACTCAATGTATTCTGTATAATAAAATTCATTGTAAACGAGGCCTTTTTCATTGTAATTTATATAGTTGGACTGTGTTTACATTAGGGAGCCATTAAAACTTAGTACAAATATTAATACATAGTGCATTTTACATCTTGTATATTTTCCTATTGATAACAATTCTGTAAACTTTTTAGTCAGATTTTGTGAATAATAATAATTTAATGGATCAATAAATTACTGTTTATTACTCACAAAATCTAACTAGAAAGTTTACAGAATTGTTACCAATAGACAAATATACAAGATGTAAAATGCACTATGTATTAATATTTGTACTAAGTGTTAATGGCTCCCTAATGTAAACACAGTACAATTATATAAATTACAATGAAAAAGGCCTTGTTTACAATGAATTTTATTATACAGAATGCATTGAGTTATGCACATAATATCTAAATATCAGGATTTAACGCATACCTTCAATATTCTAATATAACATTTACATTTTTGGTCCTTAATTTATTATTGATAATGAAAAATATTCAGGTGTTGATGGTAATATAATAAAAACAGGCTTTTTGATGTACTACCATCAACATGTCAAATATCTATAACCTGATAAATGAATTAGAAGCACACCTTCAAAAGGTTGTTGAAATAAAAAAAATATCAGGTAACTAGTAACAGGAAAGCTAGGCAATGGAGATCAGCCACTAATCCAGGCAAAAGAAGATGCTCTGAATAAATTTGGGAATATTATAGATAAAAAAAACAAAGAAGCATTAATTAATCTACAGGGAACAAATCTATCAAGTCTGAAGTTCAATTATGCAGCCTACAATTTTTGGGAGTTCTGGCAAGGGGCCAAAGAAAACAGTATGAAAATCAATTTAATTGAAGGAACTGAAATTTCAAAGAAAATCAACACAAATGAAGAGGAAACTAATCAAATGGAAACAGATGAAAATGAAGCACAGTCAAGAAGCATAAGCACCACAAGAAACAATGAAAATTTATCAAATGAAAATCAAGAGGAAGCACAAGTAGCACAAAAAATAAGAAAGATCAAGCCCAGGAACTCAAATGAAGAGCAGCCAACACTCATGAAGTTTGCTGAAGGGGCACTGGTGGCTGAGGGGGCCACAGGGGAAATAATAAGTAATTTTTTATGTTTTTCTTATATTTACTTTAGTTATAACTAGGAATGGGGACAAGGTTGCTGAAGTGGCGGCCTTTACGCCCAGTTAGTTTTACGGGGGTTATCAATCACTGGTAGCCCCTGTAATTCAAATAAAGAAGGAAAAAAATAATTCAAATGAACATGAATCAATATGAAAATAGGGAAGCAAAAAAACAAGGAATATTTACCACCCATGGGGTGCCTGCTGTGGATTAGAGAAGCATATTAAATAGGAGCAATTATCAATTTCAAAGAGATGAATGAAATTTGAGGGGATATCAGTTGAATTTTGATGGATATATTTATGAAACTATTTAAAGATTTCTGTTTTCAAGCATAAATGAATATGAAAAAAATCTAATAAAAACAGACTTTCAAATAGAACCAGAATATCTTAAAGCTGAAATTTTCAACAAATTGTTCAAAGCATTATCAAATAAAGTTGTGACACAGTCCTTGTGAATAAGTTCAAGCCTTTATTAATTTTGTTTTCCAAGGCATGGGGGGCATATACAAGCCAGGTGCCCCCTGGAACCATCTTCAAGTTCATTCAAAAGTCCTATATCAACAAATTAATTCAAGTATATAAAAAATTATGCATGTTTTCAGAAAAATATACCTCTCAAAGGATTCACATCACAACATACATAGGAATCCTATTACATTGCATATTAAAAACAAATGTTAAAAAGTTGGAGGTCATACCAATTCAACTAGACATATGCCAATTAGCACTATAACAACAGAAGACACCACACAGGTATAGAACATTCAAGCACGTCCTGTACAACTCCTTTGCACTGGCATTGCTTTTTGGGTATTATGCCCCCCAAAAAACCTATTAACCAATTCACTTACCCAATTGCCTTTTGTTAAGTGTTTAGCAACCACTGGGGTGCTGTGCGCCACCCCTCTAGCAATTGCATCCAGAGTTGTCAACCACGTACAGAAGAGTAAGTGGTCCCATTTAGACACATTGGCTGAAAATTTAATTTTAGGGTATAATTCCCCAGAAAAATCACATTCCCCTTTGCAATTTCCATCCCCCTAATAAATCATCTTCCTTTGCAACTTATCTTTTATATTTATTTTATTTTTAAATTTTATTTTAAATATTAAGCTTAGATATTAAAATTTAAATGTTAAATTTAATATTTAAAAATTTAAATAATAGAATTTAAATATTAAAATTTAAATATTTAAAATTATAATAGTAATATATATAAATATATTATAATACAGTAGTTATAGTAAGAAAACACATGAAATAAAAAATATGATTTAAAATTTTGTTTATTTAGTTGCTTGTTGAGTACAGTTTATATATTATGTAGTTAAACAACACAAGCTATATATATCCACATCAAGCTTCCTGCTCCACTTATGTTTAAACAAGTGATTGTTTAGAACTTGAATTAATTTTCCCTTTTAATATGATTTGATGAATAGATTTGCTATGCTTAACCCGCGGCTTACATACTAATTAGTTTGATATACATGAAAATCATTGGTTTTTATGCCGGGTGGCTCTGGTGGCACTGGATTGATAAGGGGTAGGACACGCCATCTCAAAAACGCCACTTTGATTTACGCCATCTCAAATTTAATTCAGGATGAAGTTTTTTTGTGTTAGTGGTTTTGAATCACAAAAAATTAAAAAAAAACAATAAAATAGTTAAAATTTACATATACTTTATTAATGCAGCATCTTGATTTACGCTATCTCAATTCTGTCACTTCAAGTCAGATTAATTAAATCTTATTTTGCTAACTTTATTTACATATGAAATCACTTAGTGTGGGGTGTGTTTACACCATCTTGACTTTACCTCATTTCAAATCATCATATTTATCTTAAACTAAAATAAGCTTATACTGGTTACAAAAGTAACAATTTTGAGGCCCTGGGCAGGAATTGAACCCGCTCCTAGCCACCAGGCGGGGCTAGCAGGTGGGGGAGATTTGCCTGCACCTGTGTTTTTGCTTTTCAAAGCAAATCCAGGTGCAAAAACCATTCCTGCCCTGGTGGAAGCTGCAGGGCCCTTTCTGGGCCCCAAAAGCTACACTTAATCCTTGGTGGGTTTGGCTGGGCCTGGGTAGGCTATTTTTAGCTACCCAGTAAACCCAGTTCAAGCCCACCCTCCATTAAGTAATTTGGGGTCCCTAATTGAGGACCACTTTTTTAATCAAGTTCCTTGGCCTAAGGAAAGCCTGTCAAACCAGTCCAAAAAAGGTGATCAAATTGGGAAAACTCCCATAACCCCAGAAGCCAAACCTGCCAGAACTAATGGCCAGCCAAGCCAAGATGGACCACCAAAAAGCCAAACAACTGCTCCTGAAAACCCCAAAAATGATCATGAAGCAGCCAACCAAACAGCAGAACCTGAGATGTCAAGCCTTGCTACCCAGATATCACCAGAAAAATGCCCAGAGGAAATTGCATGTGAGTAAGTATATAAATCAGAAGCACCTTAAAAAGCTATGTATCATTATCCTTACCAAATAAAGTTGTTATGAACCTTTGGTTCACCAATCTGTTTCCATACATATTTCTGATACTCTTCCATCTGCATACACCCAAGCGTCAGCACCCATCCACCAGGATAGATAGTCAGACTCCAGTTGACAAAATCAAAGCCTTTGACTACAACTGTCCACACAACGCTCCATTTGGCCCTGTGCATTTCACTGAGTATCCCCCAAATCCTGATCACAAACCCTGGACCTTGGGAGACTTGCAGTAATACACCCGCCCAAACGCACCCAAGGAACCCTACCAAATTGTCTGAGACAGCAAAGCAATCACCATCTATCATTTGCTCTTCAATGGGAAGTACAATCCTGCTGCCTACTTGGTCCCCATGGAACTGCCCCCGACACCCAAACCAACCATCTCATCCCCCCACTTCTGATGCCTCTGGCCAGAGTAGTCAATTCCTGGGAGTGCTTTACCTTGCGCTCACAGGATTGATTGACTCTGCCTTGCCAGCAGCTGGACCTTGGGTGGTGGCTGGGAAGGCCCTTTCCTACCTGGTAAAGTTAGGTCACATCATCTGGTGGGCCATGCCAGTACCTGCTTCAACTCCTCCTGCACCTGCTGAAGCTCCACGGTACTCCTGGTATCCTGACATTATGACAATCCACCCCAAACTTGGTAACCTGGGCCCCAAGATGTTATTAGCACTTGGGTCTACTTGTATGTTTGTTTTTATGACTATCACTTATTACTGTTATTTGTGGTTATCATACTGAATCTCCTCCATGTGGAAGAGAACAACCTGGCCCTGGGGTGATTCTAAGGATGCTCCAGAGAGCAAAGACCCAACCGCAGTAACCTCCTCCCAAGTACAGAACGTCATTGTGAACCAAACCACCTCCAATGTGACCATGCCCCAGATGGGCAAGCTCAGCCTAGAGGAAGCTATAAGAGCCATGACAGTACTACAACTGCACTTCCTAGCCAATGCTGCGCCTATCCCAACAACACAGTCAAAGTCTTGGGAGTAGCATCCATGCTAACAGGGGATGCCCTAGACTGGTTTGGTAAAGCCAATGCCAACAACGTAGAGTTTTTCTTAGACTATGCTCAATTTGAGGCTGAACTAATGGCCACAGGAGAGGACTATAATACCCATCACTTTACCTTCATGACCCTGTTAGAATTCAAGCAAACCAGCCGCCCACTCTAGACCTATGTAGAAGAGTTCACCAAACTACAGACCTGTGCTATGCTGGACAGCAAATTGGCTGCCATCCTATCCAGAAAAGGCGTGAACCCAGGGTTAAAGGACCTCCTCAAGCACCACCACCCACAATTGGATTATAAGAACTGATTGTGCTCTGCCAAGGACTAAGCTTAAACTAATAAATCCACGGCGCTGCCCCCCCATGGACCCTGGATGGACAGAAGCCCCACTGCAGCCAGACCAGCCATGACACTCAAGGAGTTGCAGAAACATTACAGAGACGGGTTGTGTTTCCACTGCTGTGAAGCAGGACACCAGACCAGGGCCTGTCCCAGAAAAAACCAAACTTCAGGCTCCCTTAACCAATTAAACACTACCTCTCAGTCTTATAGGTATATCATAGTGACCCTAGAAGTGGGAGATAAAGTATTTCATAAAAAGGCTTTCATAGACACAGGGGCTGACAAAAGTTTCATTGAACCTGCATTAGCGTCCAAGCTGGAAATCACCCCCTCAGATACTCAATTCCAAGTCACTATGGGGAACAGTTCAACTGACATTGGCCAAGAATGTAACCAACACCTTGAGCCAAAGATTGGGCAAAACACCTACCCCTTGTCAATATCTTGTTGAAAGGATTACCACACCCATTGATAATGTCAAAACTGCAGGCTCAACCCACCAGCAAGGTTCCAACCAAGCAGATTTGTGACCCGCAATCTGATTACCCAGTCACTTGAAGCCAGACTAGGAAGTCAACTCAAATTACCAAATCTATCAACTTGAACAGATGATGATCCTTCACAGTGGATATCTTGATTTAGTGCTTGACTCATTATCAGGATCAAGCCACCCCCTCTTCCATCCAGCTGTGTGATCACCAATCATGTTCCTGCTATCCATTGATTCACAATAGCTATATAATCACTATCTCACAATAAAGATTATTATCCATCTTCTAAATATTTTCCCCGTGTAACTCTGCTAAAACAGCATAGTTACAACATTGTAGCACAGGTAGGCTCCCCATCCTACCTTATTTTGAAAAATTCCGCCTTTTGCCCGCACATGCCACGGCCAACAAATCCTCAACAGAATTATGTCTGGCCTCCCGCCCGGCTGGACGCCGTATACTCCTGGTACCAAGATACCTGATGGCTTTTTTCTCTACCAAAACACAATGATCCCGCTACCTGTTACCCACCTTCAATACCCTGTCCGCCCAAGGGTTCTTTCAGGCACCTTCCTTGATGCCACAACCAGCTGAAGAAACCACCATGCCCGCCTATGTTGCACAAAACTTTGCAGCGCCGCCTTGGAGCCCTTTGCAGGGGCCAACAACAACAATTCTGCTGCATGGATCCAGTCTGCCCAAAGCAAGCTGGCTCAGATGGAATGCCCACAGCAATTTTGGATCACGGAGATTTCCATTTGTCTGACCCATGACGCTGGCACCTGGTGCAACAAGTGGCACAAAGAGCACACTGACAAGAACTGGGACACCTTCAAACAGGACTTCTTGGCAAGATTTGTACTTAAGGATACGGCGCTCATGATCATACGCTAAGTAAAGAACCTAACCCAGACAGGCACTGTGAAGGAACTCACCCGCGCCTATGAGGAACTCTGTCTCTGTGCCCCAACCAACATGGCCTTTGACACCCCAGCAACACACCTCATGTACTACAACGCTCTCAAGTTGCACGTGATGAGACATGTGAACCTGGACCAGGCTACCAACCTGCAAAGCCTGTATTGTGAAGCAGAAAAAGCGGAACAAACATCCAACACTCTGCACAAGGCACAGACTGGGAAACAAGAAAGACCCAAGGACTCCCATCCAAGCGGGCGCTCCTCTCAACCACCTCCTGGAGGCAACGGCAACAACAACAACCACAAGCCCACAGGTTTGAATGGGAATGGGAATGGAAATAACAGCCAATCAAATTGTACCCATTTTTGTATCACCGCCACCCAAGGTAACCAAGATGAGGGAAAAGCCCGGGGAGAGCACTAAGCAAGCCAAGCTCTCCCCATGCAACTCCTGACTTGCACAACAATGAATACCAACCCAAGGACGTGGACCAATGCCCAAAGATCCAAGTGCCCTCGGAAGACCTGGTACTATATACCATTACCAGACATCCCAATAAATTGATGTCTTACCCTTTCTGCTTTTGCAGTTACACAGGCTCAGCTCTCTTGGACTTGGGCGCAGATTGAACCCTAGTCAACAGTAGCTTTTTGGATAAATTCAAGCTGGCCACTAATTCTTTGCAGATTAAAAACGTGGTCCTGGCTGATGAACATCACATTGCTGTGACAAAAGAAACTGCTCCCTTCTCTGTCATGCTTGAGAACCTCCACTTCACCATCCAAGGTCCCATCATTGACTTCCCTAAGTTTGACATTGTACTGGGAATAGACTGCTTACAGAACAACAACCCCCACAGGGACTGGGCGACCTCAGTGTTGACCATCAAGCGTGAAGGCGTCAACCACCAAATCTACCCGGACTCTGTAGACCAACTCCTACAAGACCACGTCTTTGTACGCATCAGGGAGACTTTGGACAAGAAGGAAAGCCTGAAAGCAATTGACTGGGACTCCTGCCAGTATGAAATCATACACTTCAAAGACCACCAGGACACCTCCACACCGCAAGATTGCAACATTGTGGCCCGGCACCCAGAAATCTTTAAGGAAGCAACACCTGGACTACCCCCTGAGAAACACATCCAACACTCAATCCAACTCAAGGGGGCTGTACCCAAGGCACGCCCCATTTACAGGCTGACCCCAAGCAAGGACAACACCCTGCCCGCCTATCTCAAGGAGGCACTGGAAAAAGGACTTATCCGCCCCTCACAGTCTCCCTTTGGGGCTGCTGTATTCTTTGTGGCTAAAAAGGACAGTGCCTTACGCCTGGTCACAGACTATTGCGCCTTAAACAAAGTCACCATTAAGAATTTTTACCCATTACCACTAATTGACAATCTCTTTGACACCTTGGGAGGAGCCTCTGTCTTCTCCAAGATTGATCTAACTGCAGGCTACAACCAGATTTGCATCAAGGAGGAAGACATCCCCAAGACAGCCTTCCGCACTAAGTACAGTTCCTATGAATGTGTGGTACTCAACTTTGGCATGACCAATGCCCCGTCCACCTTTGTAACCTTCATGAACAAAGTGTTTGCGCCACACGTAGGCAAACATGCACTAGTGTACCTGGACAATATCATTGTCTAAGGCCCCTTTGTGGAACAGCACCACAAAGATCTGGAGGAAGTCTTTGCAACCCTGGCACAACACAAACTGTTGGCCAAGCCCTCCAAATGTCAGTTCTTCCAATAGCAACTACCCTTCTTGGGACATATAGTCTCAAAAGACAGCATCAAACCTGACAACCAGAAGATACAAGCCATCTGCAAAATGCCACCTCCCAAGGACAAATCAGAACTCCGCACTTTCTTGGGAATGATAGCCTATTTACAACACTCATACCCAACTGCGGCGTCTTGACTGCCCCCTTGTCTGCCATAACAGGCGCCAAGTCCAAGTTTGTATGGACCCCCCAACGTGACCTCTGTTTTAGACGTCTCAAGGAAAAACTCACAACAGCGCCCATCTTACAATACCCCAAATGAACCAGGGAATACCAGATGGAAACTGACGCTTCAGATGCATCCATTGGGGGAGTACTACAAATTAAGAACAGTGATGATGATTCCCTGCCTGTAGCCCTTGAGTCACGCAAACTGACGGATGGCAAGTGTCAATACCTGATCCACAACAAAGAACTGTTGGCCATTGTACACTGCCTAGTCAAATGGCGCTGTTATCTGGAACGGCAGGAATAATTCACAGCACTAACCAATCATAAGTTGCTCATCTATTTCAAGTCACAAGCAAACCTGTCACACTGCCAAGCGCGGTGGATGGAAATATTAGAAAGGTTTAACATGCTCATCCAATATAAGCCCGGGGTCAAACTTGCCATGGCAGACGCCCTGTCCCGCCTGTATGTCCGCGCTTCTAGGGGAGAGAATGGGCTCGACCCAGACTGGCCTCTCCTAGTGCTCCGTACAAAAGACAAAGTGTTCCCTGCAGGCACAACCAATATCACCAAAGAAACGGTCATCAAGAATGAACACCTCTTTGCGGATTTATATGGGACTCTTCACAGAAAGATGTCAGATGGCACAACCATCCCCTACATCCCCACACATCAATGAGTTGATACCATTCTTTGTTACCACAGAGATCTTGGACATACCAAGAGCCAAAATCTATATTAATTCCTAAAACATAAAGCCTGGTGGCCAACCTTATACTGTGATGTCCAGGAAGTGCTAGAACAGTGTGAGGTCTGCAAAAAGTTTGCCAAAAGCAAAACCCCGTCCAAGCTTGTACTCCCCATTCAAACCCAACTACCGTTCAAGGTATGGGCTCTTGACATTGTGGGCCCCATGCCAGGAAAACACAACAACAAAAAATACATCATCACAGCCATTGATTTTGCAACAAGGTAGCCAGTAGCCCAAGTGGTGAAAACGCACACCAGTAACAACGTCCAACAATTCATTGGCAAGGAAATAATCAGCAGGTTTGGAAAGCCAGAACTCCTGATAACCAATAGGGGCAAGGAATTGACATCCAAAGACACCAATGTGTACCTCACCAAGAATGGGGTCAAACACACAGTCACAACACCATACCATCCACAGGCCAATGGACGCGTAGAGCGGCTTAATGATAGCCTCATGCAAGCCCTAGTCAAACTCACCGCCAGGAGACCTGAAGACTGGTATAAGCAGCTACCAACTGTGTTACTTGTGTGCCAAACCCAAGTGAACAGATCCACTGGGAAAAGCCTGTTTGAACTGGTATACAGCACACAGCCAAATATCATTCAAGCATTGACAAGACCCAAACTGGAAATTCCAAGTCAAGTCCCCCTTGCTCAGATCCTCAAGTAATAGAGGCCAACAGCAAACAAGCAGCCAAAGAAAAGGAACACTTACAAAAGACCTTCATTCCCATCTGTCAAAGACATGAAGTTGGGGACAAAGTCTGGGTCATGAATGTTGACAAAAGCAAACTACAACCCAAAAAAGTAGGGCCAGAAATCATTCTAAAGGTAAACAACAATAACACTTACCTTGTGCAAGGGCTCGGGAAACGCAAGCAAGACAAGACCCTACACCACAACCGCCTACAACCCTGCAAAGCAAGACAGAAACAACGAGAAACCGCCCTGCCCGCCACCAAGCAACAGCTGGTTCAATATAGCGCCCGGGCTCCCAACAACCTCCCTGACAACCTGCCTCCAGAGGAGGCCAACCTTCAGCCGGGGGGGTGTCAAAACCGCAGGCTTGACCCGCCAGCAAGGTTCCAACCAAGCGGGTTTGTGACCCGCAATCCAATTACCCAGTCACTCAAAGCCAGACTAGGAAGTCAACTCAAATTACCAAATCTATCAACTTGAACAGATGATGATCCTTCACAGTGGATATCTTGATTTAGCGCTTGACTCATTATCAGGATCAAGCCACCCCATCTTCCATCCAGCCGTGTGATCACCAATCATGTTCCTGCTATCCATTGATTCACAATAGCTATATAATCCCTATCTCACAATAAAGATTATTATCCATCTTCTAAATATTTTTCCCCATTTAACTTTGCTAAAACAGCACAGTTACAACAATACTTGGAGACTCCTGGGCTGACAAGCATGGTGCAATGCTGAACTATTGTGACCAAACTGTAACCCTGGGAAAGGGAACTAACCCTGACACTGTACCCATTCAGCCAAGCCCACACATAGTACCCCCATCAAACTCATGACCTTGCAATTGGACCCTTTCTCAGGGAAGCTGCCCTCAGCCCTCAAGAAATGGGCTATTGTCTTCAGCAAAGAGGCGGCAACTCAACTACCTGAACACTCTATCTACAACCATACCATTGAATTACTCCCTTATACACAATCCAGCCACGGCCCCATCTATAGTTGCAACCACAAAGAACAGGTGGCCTTGAAAGCGTACATTGAAGACATGACCAAGAAAGGATTTATCCAAGTCTCAAAGGCCCCATGCTCTTTCCCCCTACTATTTGTTGGGAAGAAAGATGGGGGAATGAGACCTTGTGTAAACTACCAGAAGCTGAACAAAATCACAGTAAAAACCAATACCCCATACCTAATGCCAATGACTTATGTGACTTCTTGACTGGAGCACAAGTATACTCTAAGATTGACCTCCGAGACGCTTTTAACCAAATCTGAATCAAAGAAGGCAAACAATATAAAATGGCTTTTAAACCCCAATATGGACTCTATGAATACCTAGTCATGCCTTTTGGGCTATGCAACGCCCCTAGCACTTTCCAGAGGATGATTAACTTGGTCCTTGGAGAATACCTGGACTAATTCTGCGTGGCATATCTTGACTACATTCTGATATATAGCAAAACACATGAAGACCACCTCTGCCACCTGGACCTCATCTTGGAGAAACTAGCAGCAGCCAACATTCACGTCAAACTCAAGAAGTGTGAGTTCTTCCAACCTGAGGTAGAATTCTTGGGCTACGTAGTACAACCTGGTGGATTTGCCATGGCCCAAGATAAAGTGGATGCAGTCACAGCTTGGCCCACCCCCACCTGTCAGAAAGATGTTAGGAGTTTCCTGGGGCTAGCAAACTACTGTAGAGATTTCATCAAAAAATTTCTCAGATTACCCTGCCTCTGACCTGGCTTTTCTCAGAAAAATTCCAGTTTGAGTGGACCCTTGACTGTGTTGTTGCCTTTGAAGCCCTGAAGTTGGGCTTCACCTCTGCGCCTGTGTTAGCCATGCCTGACCACACAAAGCTGTTCATTCTGGAAACCAACGCTTCTGACTTTGCCCTGGGAGGGGTGCTTCTTTAGGAAGGAGGAGATGGTATGCTACATCCTGTAGCATATTACTCCAAAAAGATGATCCCTGCTGAAGGAAATTATCCTATATACAATAAAGAAATGCTAGCTATAATGAAGACCCTGAAGCACTGGCGCAGATACCTATGCGGCGCTGAGCACCCAGTAAAAGTCCTAATAGACCACAAAAACTTGGTTTACTTCTTCAAACCATGTCAGCTTAACCAACAACAAGCAAGATGGGCCCTAGAGCTGGCAGACTATGTACTAGAAATTGACTATAAACCTGGAAAAGTAAACATTGTCCCAGACGCCCTAAGTAGAAGAGCCAACCTGATCCTGTCCTCCACCAAGTTGAGAGATCACAACACCCATACCCTGTTGGATACAACCAGTGGAAGAATACAGCTAAACTACCTGAAAATTGTCGCTAAGAAATTGGATGTATTGGAAGCCCAGGCAAAGGACTCTGTTGCCAAAACTATGGTCTCAGAACTATCAACACAGCTGGACAGCCCCCTGTACAAAAGAGGTTACTCACTAAAAGGAACCACCCTACTGTTCCAAAGAAGAATCTATGTACCAGAAGGATTAGCTCGTATTTCTGTACTAAAAGACTATCATGACTTGGAACTAGCCGGCCACCTGGGCCGCCACAAAATCCTTCAAATCATCAAAAGGAATTACTTGTGGCCCAAGATAGATGCAGATGTTATCAACTACATTGAGGGCTGTGAAACATGTGGGCGTACCAAAACAAGACGCTCTAAGCCAGAAGGCCTCCTCTTCCCCCTAGACATCCCTTCAGGCCCCTGAAAATTGGTATCCATGGATTACATAGTTGAACTCCCACCCTCCAAAGACTACAACGCAATTCTGTTGATGGTTAACTGCTTCACCAAAATGGCCTACTTTGTCCCCATTACTACCCATTGCACTGCCGCTGAAACCGTCTGACACTTTCACGACCAAATACTCACCCAACACGGAACCCCAGAGGAAATAGTGACAGACCAAGGACCACAGTTCACATCTCATTATTGGGCGCAAGTGATGAAAGACCTAGGAATCAAAAAAGATGTGTGTCCACTTCCTATCACCCCCAGACCAATGGCCAAACCAAACAAGTAAACCAGATTTTGGAATAGTACCTCTGATGCTATGCAAACGCCAATCAAGACAACTGGGCAGACCTATTATCCACAGCCCAATATGCTTACAATAGCAAAGATCATGCGTCCACTAAGATGTCCCCCTTCAAAGCCAATTACGGATTTGACCCCACTTGGGACCCCAAGATTGGAAACCAGAGTCTAACAAAGCAGGTAGAACCTGGATGGAACACATCCACAAAACCCAGATGACCTTCTCCCAAAACCTAACCCGCACAGTATAGACTTACAAAGCCTTTGCTAATAGAAAGCGCACCCCTGGAAAGCCATTAGAGATTGGGGATGAGGCCTATCTAGACTCAAGGAACATACCCCTAAATGTTCCATACCGTAAGCTAGCTCATCAAAGAAGCGGCCCCTGCCAGATCATGGGCCAAGTAGGCAAAGTAGCTTACCGTCTGAAGTTACCTGACACCTGGAAAATACATTACATATTCCTTCAATACTTGCTGTTCAAAAAGGAAAGAACATCCCTACCCCACCAGAAACTGAAGACTGCCCCTCCACCCATCCTGGTAGGGAGATCCCTTGAACATGAAGTAGAGTATATACACGGCAACTGCACCCACTACCGTAAGCCACAGTACTATGTCAAATGGCTAGGATATCTGCCCAAGGAAAGCACCTGGGAACCTACTGACAACCTTGCCAATGCAGCTGATGCTGTCCGCCAATATTGGGAGAAGAAGAAAGCCAAGTCCGGTTTAGAAGGGGATAGTGTTACAAAAGTAACAATTTTGAGGCCCTGGGCAGGAATCAAACCCGCTCCTAGCCATCAGGCGGGGCTAGCGGGCAGGGGAGATTTGCCTGCACCTGGATTTTTGCTTTTTGAAGCAAATCCAGATGCGGAAACCATTCCTGCCCTGGTGGAAGCTGAGGGGCCCGCTTTGGGCCCCAAAAGCTACGCACAAGTCTTGGTGGATTTGGCTGGGTAGGCTATTTTTAGCTGTCCAGCAAACCCAGATCAAGCCCACCCTCCATTAAGTAATTTGGTGTCCCCAATTGGGGACCTCTTTTTTAATCAAGTTCTTTGGGCTCAAGAGAGCCTGTCAAACCAGTCCAAAAATGGTGATCAAATTGGAAAAGCCCCCAAAACCCCAGAAGCCAAACTTGCCAAAATCAATGACCAGCCAAGCCAAGATGGACCATCAAAAAGCCAAACAACTGTTCCTGAAAACCCCAAAAATAACCATGAATCAGCCAACCAAACAGCAGAACCTGAAATGCTAAGCCTTGCCACACAGATAGCATCAGAAGAATACCCAGAGGCACCTGCATGTGAGTAAGTATATAAATCAGAAGCACTTGAAAAAGTTCTGTATTGTCATCCTTACCAAAAAAAGTTGTTATGAACCTTTGGTTCACCAATCTGTTTTCATACCTATTTTTGATACTCTTTCATCTGCATACACCCAAGCATCAGTACCCCTCTACTGGGATAGACAGTCAGACTCCAGTTGATAAAACTGAAGCCTTTGACTACTACTGCCCACCCAACGCTCCATTTGGCCCTGTGCATTTCACTGAGTATCCCGCCAATCCTGACCACAAACCCTGGACATTGGAAGACTTGCAGTGGTACACCTGCCCAAACGCTCCCAAGAAACCTGTCAGGAATATTCCTGATAATACTGGCGTTCAGGAAGTTGCTCTGAGTACACTGCAAGATAACAAACAAAGCTAAAAAGGGCAGCAGTTCCCCCTTATTGGGGAAACTGCTGCAGAAAGCCTAGATTTTACAACAGGAATTAAAAATAAAAATTTTAATTCAGACTGGTTTTATACCCTGTCTGCGGTCCCACGCCCAACCGCCAGGCATCTGCCGGCTGCATGCCGGGCCTGGTGGCTTGCCTGCCAGCCAGCCCCCCACCCCACCCACCAAATGGGGAAATTGCCAAAAGGGGAAACCCAAAAAGGCAATTTCCCCAAACTCAAATAGAGGGGGAACTGCTGCCCAAATTTGGAATCTATCAAATTGGGAGGGGGTTGACAAGCAGTCCAGCATTACAAATAATGCATCAACTGCAAAAGCTGAATTGAAATGCATTACTGTGCCTGAAGATGCTCCAATCCCATGCCATGCCAATGATAACAATTCATTGCTTGCAAAACCACTCCCATCCCACTCCCAAAAGGGAATTCCAGACAACACTAAGTGTTTGGGGTCCCCTGTCTAATGCTTTGTACTATTCATGCCCCACTAAGGATGACAGTATATAATAAATCTCAATCACTTGATGGTAGTTTGTGCTATCATTGAGTGAAATTACCCCTCAATAGTATCACATAAATCAATACCCAAGAAACTTTTACACAACAGAAAGTTAAAGACACTAAGCCTTGCCTGCCCTTTCCCAGGACTAGAAGATGAACCACTTAATCTTCTCTGCTGTCCTCACAGCCTGCCTTGGGATTGGGGGCCACCAACACTCTCATCAGCATGGGCCGTACAACAAACCACCCAATGAGTACTTCTACAAGGAGTCAGCGCAGCTCAACTCCTCTGAGACGTACTCCTGGCCCACACTGGTGTTTCCCCGCTCCATCCAGCACGTAGAAATCTATACCTTTGTCTTCTACATGCTTATGTACTTTGCCGGTAATTTTGGACAATTTAATGTACATGCCAAAGTCTTTAGATGAATGATGACAGTCTATCCCATCTTGACGGCACTTACGGGATTCCAAGTCTCTAACTTGGTACCTTATCTAGCTAAAGTACTCCCTCATTTTATGGGGCTTTACAGAACCCTACCAAATTGTCTGAGACAGCAAAGCAATCACCATCTATCATTTGATCTTCAATGGGAAGTACAATCCTGCTGCCTACTTGGTCCCCATGGAACTGCCCCTGACACCCAAACCAACCATCTCATCCCCCCACTTCTGATGCCTCTGGCCAGAGTAGTCAATTCCTGGGAGTGCTTTACCTTGCGCTCACAGGATTGATTGACTCTGCCTTGCCAGCAGCTGGACCTTGGGTGGTGGCTGAGAAGGCCCTTTCCTACCTGGTAAAGTTAGGTCCCATCATCTGGTGGGCCATGCCAGTACCTGCTTCAACTCCTCCCTCACCTGCTGGAGCTCCACGGTACTCCTGGTATCCTGAAAATACCCAAACTAAAATAAAGCCTGTTGTATAGTACCAGAAGATGTTCCTATGGTATTAATCTAAGACACTTATATTAAGAACAACTATAAAAGACGCCACTATGATAGTCCTTCTAGTGATTGTCATTTCTGGGTAAAAAACCAGTTTTGTTATATGTAATTTATAACTTTATTATACAGGGATACATTGATAAGGGTTCTTTTAATAAAATATTTTAATAGTGATTTTAATATGGAAGAGGTTGATTACGCCATTTTGATTTACGTCACTTCAAATTCCACCAAGTTTCATATCACCCAATTGATTCAATGCGCACAATGGATAGGGAAAAATAAGGGGAAATTACATATGACACCAGACTACACTATATTGATTCCCCCACCACAATTCTTGCTTTCCACTTTTCAAAAAAACATTTTCATGTAAAAACCCATATTAATAAAGAATGTAAGAAATTAACTGAAATTTTGCAAATATATATTTTTTGGCCTCCTCTAAACAACTGGGTACTTTTTTAACCCCAGCTTTATAAGCTAGTTTTTGAGAAATTCAAGTTTTACTCTTTAGCCCAGTTGAGTGTCAGGAAATTATTCCCTGACTACAACTATTTATCTAGTATTAAGGAGGGACCAATTTTAACCTCTGTAAACCCTCCTGAAGACAAAACATTACGGTTGGAATCAATTACTAGTTCAAACATTGACCAGGACGGGAATCAAACCCAGAACCCTCAGAAAACACCTATTGTTAGTGAAGAATCAACTAAGCAACTTACTTTAACTATTTATAATCATTTGATTGAATTTTTTTTGCTTTTGCACTTCAATTTGATTTTGAAAAGGTTATTAGTTTAAGTGATAACATCACTTACCGCTTGGCCTTTGATTGACTGTTCTGGACTACCTTGCTGCTCACATATCCACTCATACTATATGAAACTGAGGCTCTGTACTTGATTTCTCTTGATATTCATCTTATGCACTGCTCAATTGTTTCTGATCTTGTGGCTTGCTTTTGTTTCCTTCATTTTAACTATGAGATTATACAACCCCTACAGAATCAAATCAAGGCCAATATGACAGGTATTAGTTTTATCCAGTATAATTATGAAAATCATTGGCAAATCCCTCTTATTTTCCCCCAATATCCACTTAAATATACCAGCCTTCATTTTGAAGGCTATTTAAGTGTGAAAACCTTATCAATATTATGTGTTAGACAATAAAGACTTTTTATTCCATATCTGTCAATCACTTACCTTCTGATACCCTATTTTTAAGCCATGAAAGGAATTCTATTCCTGTTCTGGTTTCTAGCTTCTTTCTTGTATGTGGTGTTACCTTGGAAAACCCAATGCCTACTACTGACTGGTACAACTCCTCTCCCAATGACACTCATCAAAAGGAATCTCTAGCCCATGGAGTGTTTAAGTATCCCTCCAGCCACTGGGGACGCAAATTCCATTATTATTGTTTGTTCACTCTGCCTCCTGCTAAACCTTTGTTGGTTAGACCCTACGCCTCCTTCTAACTTTTAACTTAAGTGGTGGGTTATTATATTCTTGGTTGTTTCAGCTCTATGCTGGGAAGCTTTTCCTACCTGGGTCACCTAGGCCATCTTGCCATGATCACAGTACCCATTGGCTCAGTAATAGCAGGGCTTAACTTAGGGGCCTTGTCTCACCAAATAGGGAACTTGTTCCCTGTCAAGTGGGTCCCTGACATTGAGGTAGCTCCACCGTAAATTTCTTAATTTAATATAAAAAATGGTCAAAAACACTATGTTTTTGAGCTATGGCACCTCAATTACGTCACTTTGAAAACGCAATTTTGACTGCAAGTTATCATCAAAACTCAAAGTTTTGTATACTTGTGTTACTAATAAAACTTTATTTTTAAGAAACAAAAAACATTGAAATTTCGATATTATATATTTTAAGCTTTTCTCTACAATTCTATGTAAAATTATTACTACTTTTTTATATTAAAAACATTCTTTTTTTCTCTTTAAAAACAACCCCCAAATTGCTCATATTTTGATACTAACTCACTTTTAGATGCCTCCCAAGTCCATCAACAAAGCTGTTTCCAAGGCCTCAAAGTCCAAGATCACTCCTCCAAAGGCCAAGAAAGACAAAGCTATCCCAAAGAAGCAGCCTTCTAAGTCCAAAGCTCTCCCCCAAGACCCCAACTCTATCACCTGAGCCAGAGGGAAACAGCCCTACCCCACCCCACTCTCCATTTGTGTACTCCCCCCTCAGACCCTCAAGAGAATTTATTCAACTTCAATTGCCACTCTGATCCCACCTCAGAGCCTGAAGAAGAAGAGGTGCAGGAGCAGGAGCCTGGTGCTCCTGCAGATGACCAAATTGAGCTCTGGGATCTTAATACCATCCATAATATATGCAATTGAAATTATGCCTTTTATATGCCAACTAACTTTCCTGTTAGCTACCCAATTATGACCAAGAAGGGAGGCACAGGCTTTGTTTAAAAGGGCTATAGCTTCAAATGTAATGATAAAAAGAGCCATCTGTCAACATCACTATAAATTTGATAACATTGGCTGCCCAGCTAGACTCACTACTTATGGGTTCACTAGATTTAAAGCTCTAACTGTCAACCATGACTGTGCTGAGCCTTTTGACCCCCTTTACCAACTTATCCACTGGTTTCTTTTCCAAGTGATCCCAACAACCAAGGATCAAACTGCCACTGAGGTTGTCACTGATGTCCTCCTTAATTTAAATGATACCCAACTTGCCACTGTTGGTGGTGCCTCAAAACTACAGAGACATCTCACTGATCAGATATATGCTCTGAGCACCAAAGGTGTCAGAGCTTCATCAATTGAGCAATTGATCCTTACTGAGGAACAAAGATTATCCCGCCATGAGGAGAGATTTCTTCTTCACAATGATGTTCAACATGCCCCTGATTGCATCATTTGCTTTGCCACCTCACAGGATCTGCACAACCTGCTGAAATGCAAGACCTGGCTTGCAGATGGCACTTTCTCAACCTGCCCAAAGCTCTTCATCCAGATTTTTAATATCCATGGGCAGGTTAGTAATCTAGTTCTTCCCCTGGTCTTCTTTTTTCTTCCCAACAAGAAGCAGGAAACATATGTCTGTGTACTCACAATCCTAAAGGCCAAGTTGGATAAAATCCTCCCAACCATCAAAGAGGAGCCCAAGGAGACCAGAGGGCGCAATAAGAAGACCCAGTCACAGGAAGAGAAAGCCAATCCAACCAGGAAGCAGCCCAAAAGCCTTCCCTATCATAAATATCTGGTATTGATTTCAAACAGGCTCAGGCAAATGCCTTCATTTGAGTCTTTGAGAGCTCCCCTCAGGGATGCTTTTTCCACTTCTGGCAGGCACTCTGCCGCCACCTCCAAAAGTGCTCTGACCTTCATGAGCTGGTCAACTCTGAAGGCACCAAAGAAGCCAAGGACGTCTTCAATTGCTTTTCCGCCCTTCCTCTAGTTAGAAAGGAGGAGACAAATGCCTTCTATGACACCCTACTCTGTCACCCATATATTATAGCCAACCAGGCAGCCTTTGCGCCCTTTATTGAGTATTTTGAAACTCAATGGGTTGGTATCTTTCAAGAAGCACCCTGCATCAGAAAGGGCAGTGACTCAATCACCTGGAACTGGTTTCAGAAGGTAAAAGATGATTTAATCAAGACCACCTCTTCCATTGAAGGGTGGCATAGCCAGTTTGCTACAAGGGTCAGGGTTCATATGCCCAAATTCAACAAGATAATGGTACATTTAAAAACCCAGCAAGCTATCTCTTCCCGGCTCTTCAAGACTGGCATGAAATCCAAGGGCAACCCACCAAGCAGACTAAGGCTGTAAAGAAATATATTGAAATCAGAAAGGTGGTTCTTGCATACTATTCTAAGGGTGGAAAGCTTGAGCATATCCAAGGTATCTCAGTTGCTCTTTCTACCAATGTTTGAGTCCTTTCCCAATAAACTATTCTTTATCTTCTCTTGTATTTCCTTTGATTTTACCATTCTTTGACTTTTTTGGTATTTGGTACAATTATATGCTTGTTTTAAAGTATAATTTATATCTAAAATAGATGAAAATAGTTGTTTTTGGGATTATTTTAACGCTTGGGCTTTATGCAACTATGTTGCAACTAATTGGCCCCATTTTTATTTCAGATTTGAAATTCTGAGGCTTTTTTAAGCATAGAAACTTTTTTGGAATTTTATTTTTTAAGACTTTTTTGGAATTTTTTTAGGGTTGAAAAAATCTAAAATTTTGAAACTTGTTTTTCTTAGTCAAAATGCATAAATTGAAATGGTGTTTTTACTAATAAATTGAGATAGCATAAATTGAAATGGTGTGTCCTACTGGTTTGTTGACTGGAAAGAGGAAGAAAGAGCTAATTGCTTCAATTGTTCAAATTCTTCTTCTGTCACATATGTGGGCTTGAAAAAAAATGGATGAGCGTGGGGAAGGCAGGAGTCCTTTCTGGACTTATCACTATCACTTGCATAGAAGATGACAAGATCTGATAAGTCCTGGACAAATATGGAAGTGAAAATCTCATAGCTCTTCTCAATTTGGATTTATAGTTTGTTGTAGGTGGCAGGCTTTGAGCACCTAAGAGCTGAACAAAAAATTTAAAGGCATACATCTGCAAGATGCAAGTCAGCGTGGTTGGTGGGATAGGACCAACAGGTATGCCCTGCAGCCCTAATTTCTTTGGTTGCCCATTCCTGCTGTTCCATCTCTGCACTCAGTACAACTGTGTGCACAACTTATTGGGTAGCCCACTCCCCCAGCATGTCCTTGAGTTCTGTCTGGTAGGCATACCCATCTGCGGTGTTTGATATTACCAAGTAATGATTAACATCCAATGGGGAAACTGCCAACAAAACCCCTACAAATTGATAGAAAATTGGCCCGCTCTTGTAAACGTCAGATTGGATCTGCTTTTCTCCATAATCTTGGATACTTGCAGAAATCTTGGAATACAACAGAATGATGACGTCATTATGGGCCCTCATTGCCCTTACTTTGATAAAATTGATGATGGTAGAATCATAGAGGTCAGTGTCCACCAAACTTGGGCATATGAGAACCTGATTGGACAAGATTCTATCAACCACACCTCCATGCATTCACAAATTGACTATTCTTTTATTAGTAAAATGCCATGAAGTCCCAGTTGGAGACAAACCTGGACCAGGGGCATCTGCGGGTCACACTCCATAATAGCCATCATGAGGGGGTGGTCTTTTTCACCTCCAGTCAAAGAACGGGCACCAGTCAGGGTCTTCTTGGTAGGGGGTCCACAGTTGGTGTGGGCTTGCAGGGTTGCAGCCACAGTGAACTTGGCAAAACCCATTGTGGCCGCAATTTCCCCAAGGGACATAAGCATCCCTTGCTTTTCAATTATTTTGAGAAAAATCTCTGTAGTGATTAATTTTCTTCTGTGTCTTGAAGGCTGATTGGATGGGGGAGGGATATGTCCATCTTGGGAACTAGTCAATGTCATCTGATTGGCTGTTTTGGAATTCTGGGCTCTCTGGGTGACCCCATGGCTCAAATGGCTGGTTCCAGATGCCATTGTTGATACAGGATTTGGGTTGGCAGCTGTCTGTGCATGATGGGCAAAAAGGGACATGCTGGAAGTTGCAGGAGAAAGAAAACACTCCTGGGTGAGTCTTGCAGAGGGGCCTGCGGGTTGGGAGTGGCCATAGACAGAGGCTTCACTGTTAAGAGACCCAGTGTAGCTCTGCATGATTTTGTCAAGGCCAGGGAACAGCTTGTTGACTTGTTTGGTGTTGGAAGAAGACATAAAAAAACTATTAAAAAATTAAACTCAAAAAGAGAAGTGAACATTTTAGTCAATTTTATTGTTAAGTAAGTTAAGTTGGTGAATATTAAGATCCAAATTTTAGCCGTCCTAAAATGGAATAGGGTGATTTAAGAATGCCTGTGATTCCTAAAAAAATTAGCACAAATCCACTCTAAATCATTTAACATCCTTTTTGAGTGCCCATAAATTATATTTATTTCAAATTCACCTCATTTTTGATTTGAAATTTTGTTCTTGGATTTGACAATCCCGCAATTTCAGATTTGTTAAGTTTACATGATGTCTATGATTTGTTTGAAATACAGGAAATCTCAAATCATACATTAGAATCCTGCATTTCTAATTCATGTATCCTGCATTTGTTAGTTGAGTTATCTGCTCAAGGGATTTGAAATTTGCCAATTTAAATGAACCAAAAAAAGTCAAATTAAATAGTTGATTTTATTAAATATTTTAATTTTCACTCAGCTGAGTTGCCCGCAAAAGTGATTCAAAATTTGGACCAATGATTTGACAATCCCGCGTTTTTAGTTTAGGTTCTGAATTTAAAGTAACTTGAGCCTTGCCAAATTAGGATAATCACCCATGACACTCCTTAGCAATGACATTGCCATCATCACAGGTGTTGTTCCACTAATACTGTCATAGTAGTGCCACTATAACATATATTTACATCAAACTGAATGTACTTTATTTTTTCAGGCACCTCCTGGTGTCAAACCACAAGGGTATAAACCCATTACCTTCTCTTTAAAAAACATGTTACTATAGCATATATTTTTTTCTTATATGTAACTGTTATCCAAATAACATTTACATCATTATAAAAGCTAAAAAGTATGGTGTGATGTGCAACCAAACGAATAAGTTATCCACTTTTGGCATTACAATTACCTCATGGCTAAAAAGACAAACCCTGATTCCTGCTCCTGTATGTTACCCTTCCAAGATATAAAACCAAATCATTGCCGAGATCAATACCACATTCCTTATTTACACCCCTTTACTATATACTTGACTGATATTTCAATAAAACATATATATATCCTCTAAATATTACTTCTCTTGAGCCGCTTCTTGACAATATATGATTTCCCCCTTGATTCATCATATAATATATCTTTAAATGTTACATATAACCTAATACTCTTATTTAACAGTTACATTGTATTTTTTCATCGAATAATATAATCTGCATAATTATAGATATCATCAAATCTCATTATTAGAAATGCACTATCATAAAATTAGTACAAGGATAACTCGATGTTTTTTCTAGGCAGGGAATATAGATATCGGTAAATATTTCATACATTTTATCATTTATTTGGAGTAATGGAAAATTCAAGTAACACTATATAAGGTTTGATGCAAAAAACATGTTTGGAGCCAGTATGTGCCAAGGAAAAAGACCATAAATTGAGGGTATCTTCGTATCAGTATGTATTAGCTGTTTAAGGCTTTATAACAAAAAAGAATGGTAGCTACGAGGAAAAGGAGAATATATAATTATCTAAAACTAAGCAGATATATTATCAACTCTTTCTTGGATGTAATAAATAAAATAAAATAAAAGCATCTGAAAGGAATTAATTGATATGCTGATCTAATGAAGATTATATGTATTATTTTGACATAAAATGTTTTTATCACAAAGGCTATCAGTGTATTTTTATCCCAATTTATACTGTTAGTTAATCACAGTATATTTAATAAATACATCCAAAAGAAAAATGTCTGGTATATGCATTTGAAGTTTATATATAATTAGAATAAAAATATTTTAACTAGGATGTCCAGTAATCAAGAGATCTTAAAAACACATCTTTTATAACTAGCAGTAGGACAAGTAAAAAAATTAAAAAATGAACAGGATGAGATTCGAACTCATGCCTCCGAAGAGACCACGGCCTTAACGTGGCGCCTTAGACCGACTCGGCCACCTGTCCGACACGAATTTATTTGCCAAAAAAACGGCTTTTTTTATACTTATAAATTGAACATAAACAATGCTTGGAATTAACTACATCTTTGAATCTATCTTAGTTAACTATAAAATTCATATATCTATGCCATTTTTTGATTTTTTTTTGATTTTTCTTTAAGAATACTTTTTTGTCATTACTTTCTGTCAAAAAATGGGTTACTTTAGTAATGATTACTTTAAAATAGATATCTTTTTTGTGATGTAATAAAACTGGATGTATAATATTACTAATGCTCATTTTAATTTGTTTTAAATTAATATTAATTGATATTTATAAAAATGGTTGGTCAATGATATTTTAAATTTTGCTGCCTAAGTCACTCAGTTTATATTTTGTTTGGTTGTCATAATTTTGAAGTAGAAACACATATATAATAGATAATATTAACTTCATATCATGGTTGATATACCATATAATCATATAGTTTACTCAGTTGTTGATCCAATCAACTGAAAAAGATTCTTTTTTTCAAGGGAAAATATCAAACCTCTAATCTTTCACATCAATGACCCTCACCCTCACTTTTCTGCAAAATTAGCTCAGGCATATGACAATCAGTCACATTTAATTCCCCATTTATACTTAATCCTTTAGCCTTAGAAGGAGAAAGCCACAATACCTAAATCTTTCAATCCAAATTTATTACCAATAAAATATTAATTCTTCTAATTGATTTCTCACTTCCCCTTCATAGGCTGCCTCATTGTCACTTTCTTAGAGATTACACCGTCCAAAAGCACTTAGGGTGTCTGATCTAAAGACCAGCTTCAAAAAGAAGAAATAACAACCAGACTATTGAGACTTCTGGTAATATTACATCTATCCTAAAAAATAATATATATTAACAATCAATACAGGAGTTTTGCAACCTTTTAAGATAAACAAGAATTTACCAGACTAAAGAAAAATCAGTTCAGTCCAAAATAAAAGCAAAATTGTTCTACTTGAAGGTTGATTTTATTAAAAAAGTATAATTTATCTAGGTATGTATTATGAAAATAGTCAAACAAACAAAAAAGTTAAGTTAATTACACAATCCCAAAGACAAGGCTGTCAAAAAAGAAGCCCTGTATTAAAAACAAGATTGAACAAGTCATATTATGAAGCAATCTACATCAATTGATCATATTGATCAGATAAAATGTTTTTATTGCAGATGAGCAATATTGGAAGCAACTACAAGCCCAGGTTCTTGATCAAAGGAGTGCATCTCCTATGGGTCCTGTTTACACAACATCTCAACTTAAGTCACAAGGAGGATGAGCTATACAAAAGTTTTCAAACCTGCTGAGATAAACACATATTATTCAGTTTAGAATGCATGAAATCAGTCTAAAAACAAAATCAAAGTGAATCCAAATCTATTGTAATTTAATATAAATTCCTTGATTTTTGATTTCTTTTTTAGACTGAGTTCATGCATTCTAAACTGAACAATATACATTTATCTCAACAGGTTTGAAAACTATTGTAAATTTTTTAGACTTAGCTGTGGGCTTGGTTTTTAACAACATATATGAGGTACCCCAGGATCAGGCCCAAACTCAGCCTGTATCACATAATGAAACACAGTCAACTGTGCTCCTCTACCTCAACTCAACAATCTTAGGATAATCTAAACCAATCAAATCAAACATAACTCATTATGAGAGCTATTATGGAAAGTGTTCTTCCTAAGAAATAATTTCTAACTAACAAAGATGTTGAAGGGATAATGAATCTTAAAAAAATTGGTCATCCTTTGCGGAAATTTCCACCTATATGAAATCCATCAATGCAGTATTCAGACAAAAATTTCAGGCTGTTGGGAAGAGAGGCAATATAGGGATTGCAAAGAAGAGGAGGAAGAAGGAGAAAAATCCAGTCCCAAGCTTAAGAATGTATATTCTATCATGCTCAAAATCTTCCAAAGACATTTTTACTTCTAAAAGACTGAAGTTAGATGACTACTTGGGCTTCATGACATCTTTATTGCCTGTTGCACTGCACAGATCTGGATTCATAGGCTTGTTAGTATCTTGGTTCTGATCAATAACACCAGTGAAAAATGTAATGATGACAATAATCTGTCCCATAACCAAAAAACAGTACCAAAATTACCAAAGGTTATCCAATATATTATATGGTGTCATTTTTATATATTATTATAAATTAAAGCTTCATATTAAGAATTACAGTATTTAAAGGAAAAAAGAACACTAATAAGGGTAAAATAAACACAAAAACAGGGTAAATTTATTGGTGTGCTTAACCAGTTTTACAAAGAGAAACAATTTTACACTAAAACTTGTCCATCTGCATCAATAAGTATAAATATGGAAGGTTTTTCTTGGAATTAATCAATGTCTGAAGCTCAGCCAATTCAAAATTATGCAAATTCCTGAGACATCAAATGAAATGTGAAGAAGATGCATTAGATAATATTTAAGGAGGTGGAAAAAGGTTTTTAATATTTATGCCCACTGTCATATTTGTAGCAGTAAAGGGTGCTATTTTCTACAAACAGTCAGTCAATGACCCTAACTCTTAATACTATACCTGTATTTGGTATAGTGGCAGCCTTGGGTATGGCAGAAGAATATAAGGATATAATGACAAAACTGGTATTTATTTAGATATTACTGCAGTTATATAGTAAGAGGCAGGGGAATTTTCACCAGAGGAAAGGAGGCACAGACAGAAGGACTTTCCAAATAGAGGAGAGTGGAAAGGCACAGCAGAAAGAGCTGCACAAGAAAACAACTGGTTTCACACGCCTTGCCTAATGGAGGCAAGTGCAATTATTTTGCTGCTTTATTTATAACCTTGGAAGCAAAGACTGCACTGGATGCACAATTTGAATACACTTTGAACACCTGTTTTCTAGGCCTGTTAAACGTAATCAACCTTAATAAAACTGTGTTGCAATAAAGCAACTGCACGCTTGCACAACTGTTTTGTTGCTTAAATCCTAAGTGGACAGTACTTTGTCTAATCCCTTCAGGATCTGCAACACCCAGTAATGCAGATATACACTTAGGTGATGTATTATTCTACAACATTGCAGATACAATCAGATAGCATAACCACAAAGCATTCAACCATGTGCTTCTTCCTCCCATGACCTTAGTGAACTATTCATGCACCAGAAGATTGCCAACATGTTCACCAAGCTAGCCCTTCATGCTCAGAATGATAGCCAATAATCCAAGAATATCCAACTGCCCCTTGTAAGTTCCTAGTATATCAGCCAATCAAATTTATTTCCAATAATGAGTACAATATCATGTAACATCAATTTCTTCAAGACATTCAAGGAATTCAATTGCCCCTAGAACATACCATTGCCTCAGTTTCCAGTCAACAATCCAAATCCAGTAAAGCCCAGATGCCAACTCTTTAACCCAATACCGCCCTGATACCCTGCCCTGTCAGCCTACCAACTAGTTTGCACCCACCTCCTATTTTTCCAAATAAACCCCATCCAAAAAAATATTATTCTATGTAATTATATAATGGAATCTAGCTAATTTGGTTTAAAATTTTGTCATGCTAACATATCAAAGGCAGATATATTTTAATGCTGATTTATTTTAACAACAACAAATTTTTAATCCAAATGATTTGATATTTAGTTATATTATAAATATAAATTTTAATTATTAATACAATCAAAAACATTTAAGAAATAAAAGTAGAGTAGAGAGTCTATACTGATTCTTATTGGCTGTTCCTTCTACTTGTATTTCTTAAACTCATTGAGGCATTGCCAATTAAACTTATATTTAGAATGAAAAACAAAATAAACATTATGATGAAGGAGAAATCCAGAGCACCACACATGTTTTGTCTTAAAAACATATGATATGTTTAACTCAACAAATATATTTGCACTAAAATCAGAGATAGAAGTGAGATAATAAGAATATAAAATAAAGTTATTAGCATTATATAAAGAAGAAAGCAACCAGATTAGCAAATTATTATGTAGAAAAAATTCAACATATAAAATTGCATTTATATACAAGAAATAAAAATAATATTAGTGTGTTATAAAATCTTAACTTACTCTTCATTAGATTATACCCCCTGAGAAATGACTCATCTATCAAGTAAAGCCAGCCATATCACTAAATTTCTATAAAGCAGTTTTAAAACCTTTTGAGATAAAAAGTGTTTAATTAAGAGGAAACAGTTCAGTCACACAACTATTTCAACTTTTTTGATAGAAATACAAGCCTATTCCACAAAAAAGTGATTTAGCTGAAAAAATTTCCAGATACCTAAAAATGATACAAACTGAGAAAAAATGAATTATGGTTCAACAACAAATATTCCAATCACTAGAAAAATTGATTTCAGTCATAAAAAAGATACTATGTATACTATAGTTTTAAAAAATGAATCCAGTCACTAAAGTGAAAAACTTAATCTAAAAATAAACCCCCATAGCAACTGAAACAGACAACAAAAACATAAAAATCAAAAAAATTAATGAATAAATAAAAATGCTGTCATTACATCCTAATTAAGATAATGCTATATATGAAATAGAAATAAATAATCTGAGCATCTGTTTTTGAGAGAAAATTAAAAAATAAATTTAAAAATAATATATTTAAACTGATTTATTTTTATTTTATACCAAAATGAACACATCACAACAACAGAGTCAAAGAGCTGACAGAGTACACTGCAGATATGGACACCCATGTGGGTCAAAGAACAGAGTGGCTGTAGTCCAGTAAGTGAAAGGTGGGAATAGCTCTGAATCAGGGAGTGAAATACAAGCCACACAGACACAGCAACAAACCCAGGGCACCCAGACTGACATAACAGGTATTATTAACCTCAGAGTTTTAAATCTGTCCAGGAAATCCTCCAAAGTCACAACCATCAAAACAGTGAACAATACCACTAATGAGAGAGTATCCTTGGTGTATAACCTGTGTACTTCCAAAAGTGTATCTCTGTCAGACTTAAAGAGATTATAAAGCCTATTACGGATATTGTATACAAGCCTTATGTGAATGATGGTGAATGGAAAGAGAACAATGAGAAGCCACAGCACTATAAAATTATGAAGGGGCGGAAGGTGCTCAAAAATATCACTGTGTTTTACAGCCAGGGGCCTATGCTATGTGTCTTAGAAGAATCTGATGGGGTATTGCCTACCACCAAAAACCCCAAGCACAAGGTAATCCCAGACAATACAACACACCATCTCAAAAGATGCCATCTCAAATTTGATTTGAGATGTAATTTTTTACGTTTATGATTTTAAATCACAAAAAAACATTAAAATAGTTTAAATCCAATTACATATTCATAGTAAAACATCTTAAAAACAAGCCATCTCAATTTTGTAATTGTGAGTCAAATTAATTTAACTTTATTTTGCTAACTTTATTTACATATGAAGTCACTTAGTGTGAGGTGTGTTTACAGCATCTCAATTTATGCCATTTATCACATACTAAAATAAGCTTATACTAGCACTAAACCAAAGCCTTTTTTATAGTTCCAGAAGATTTTTCTATAGTATTAATCTAAGACAATTATAATAAGAGCAACCCAAAAAACACCAATAAGGTAGTCCAACTAGTGATCTTCATTTCTGGGTTAAAAACCACTTTTTCTATATGTAACTTATAAATTTGTAATACATGGATACATTGATAAAGGTTTCCTTAATAAAATTTTTTATTATTGATTTTAATATAAAAGGAGGTGATTAAACCATTTAAATTTACGTCCCTTCAAATTCCACCAGGTTTCATATCACCCAATTGATTTTATACACACAATGAATAGGAGAAAACAAGGGGAAATTAACTATGATGCCACACTACTGTAGATTCAGAACCTGAACATAAAAATGAAGGATTTTCAAATCCTTGGTCCAAATTTTGAATCACTTTTGCGGGCAACTTAGCTGAGTGAAAGACAAAATATTTAATAAAATTAACCATTTAATTTGACTTTTTTTTGGTTTATTTAAATTGGCAAATTTCAAATCCCTTGAGCAGATAACTCAACTAACAAAAGACAAAACTCAGCAAACAAATTCAGGATACATGAATCAGAAATGCGGGATTCTAATGTATGATTTGAGATTTCCTGTATTTCAAACAAATCATAGACATCATGTAAAACTTAACAAATCTGAAATTGCGGGATTGTCAAATCCAAGAACAAAATTTCAAATCAAAAATGAGGTGAATTTGAAATAAATATAATTTATGGGCACTCAAAAAGGATGTTAAAGGATCTAGAGTGGATTTGTGCTGATTCTTTAGGAAGCACAGACATTCTCAAAAACCACCCTTTTCCAGTTTAGGACAGCTAAAATTTAGATCATAATATCAACAAAATTAACATACTTAACAATAAAATTGACTAAAATGTTCACTTCTCTTTTTGAGTTTAATTTTTTAATAATTTTTTTATGTCTTCTTCCAACACCAAACAAGTCAACAAGCTGTTCCCTGGCCTTGACAAAATCATGCAGAGCTACACTGGGTCTTTTAACAGTGAAGCCTCTGTCTATGGCTACTCCCAACCCACAGGCCCCTCTGCAAGACTCACCCAGGAGTGTGTTCTTTCTCCTGCAACTTCCAGCATGTCCCTTTTTGCCCATTATGCACAGGCAGCTGCCAACCCAAATCCTGTATCAACAATGGCATCTGGAACCAGCCATTTGAGCCATGGGGTCACCCAGAGAGCCCAGAATTCCAAAACAGCCAATCAGATGACATTGACTAGTTCCCAAGATGGACATATCCCTCCCCCATCCAATCAGCCTTCAAGACACAAAAGAAAATTAATCACTACGGAGATTGTTCTCAAAATAATTGAAAAGCAAGGGATGCTTATGTCCCTTGGGGAAATTGCGGCCACAATGGGTTTTGCCAAGTCCACTGTGGCTGCAACCCTGCAAGCCCACACCAACTGTGGACCCCCTACCAAGAAGACCCTGACTGGTGCCCGTTCTTTGACTGGAGGTGAAAAAGACCACCCCCTCATGATGGCTATTATGGAGTGTGACCCGCAGATGCCCCTGGTCCAGGTTTGTCTCCAACTGGGACTTCATGGCATTTTCACTAATAAAAGAATAGTCAATTTGTGAATGCATGGAGTTGTGGTTGCTGCTAGAATCTTGTTCAATCAGGTTCTCATATGCCCAAGTTTGGTGGACACTGACCTCTATAATTCTACCATCATCAATTTTATCAAAGTAGCGGCAATTAGGGACCATAATGATGTAATCTTCCTGTCATACACCAAGATTTTGGCAAGTATTCAAGACTTTGGGGAAAAGCACATCCAATATGACGTTTACAAGCGCAGGCCAATTTTTTATCAATTTGTTGGGGTTTTGTTGGCAGTTTCCCCATTGGGTGTTAATCATTACTTGGCAATATCAAACACCACAGATGGGTATGCCTACCAGACAGAGCTCAAGGACATGCTGGAGGAGTGGGCTACCCAATAAGTTGTGCACACAGTTGTACTGAGTGCAGAGATGGATCAGCAGGAATAAGCAACAAAGGAAATTAGGGCTGCAGGGCATACCTGTTGGTCCTATCCCACCAACCACGCTGACATGCATCTTGCAGATGTATGTCTCTACAATTTTGGTTCTGCTCTCAGGCGCTTAAAGCCTGCCACATACAATTAACTGTGCACCCAAATTGATAAGAGTTATGAGATTTACTGGTCATATTTGTCCAGGATTTATCTGATATTGTCATATTCTATGAAAGTGATAGTGATAAGTCCAGAAAGGACTACCGCCTCCCCCCACACCAATCCATTTGTTTTATCAAGCCCACATATGGGACAGAAGACAAATTTGAACAATTGAAGCAATAAGCTCTTGCTGCCCCTTCCCAGTCAACAAACCCTGCCTCCCCAACCCTCCCATCAAGCCACCTGCCTTCCAACCCTGACTCCCAAACCACCACATATTCCCTCCCCACTATCTCTGATGCCGTCCCTTTTACAGGCGCAGATGATGGCAACATACATTCCGCCCATTCCCTCACCTTCTTGTCCCTTGATCAGTAAAATAAAACTTTTCTTTGTGACAACTTATTGAAGTCAATATTAAATCTTCCAATTCATAATTAATAATATTTTATTTTTACATTATCAACATTTCCCATAATTAATACAATGCTGTACATTTTATGAATAACATAAAATTATTAGCATGAATATTTTTTGTTATTAATAATAAATTAAAGACCTGTAAATGTAAATTTTGCATTAGAATATTGCAATTAGATGTCAACTCATGATCTTTTGATATTATATGCATAACTCAATGCATTTTGTTTAATAAAATCCATTGTAAACTTGGCCTTTTTCATTGTAATTTATATAATTGGACTGTGTTTACATTAGTGAGCCATTAACACTAGGTACAAATATTAATACATAGTGTATTTTAAATCTTGTATATTTGCCTATTGGTAAAAATTATGTAAACTTTCTAGTTGGATTTTGTGAGTAATACACAGTAATTTATTGATACATTACATTATTATTACTCACAAAATCTGACTAAAAATTTTACAGAATTGTTATTAATAGGCAAATATACAGGCTGTAAAATGCACTATGTATCAGTATTTGTACTAAGCGTTAATGGCTCTCTAATATAAACACAGTCCATTTCATTAAATATAATGGAAAAGGCCAAGTTTACAATGGATTTTATTAAACAAAATGCATTGAGTTATGCACATAATATCAAAAGATCATGAGTTGGCGTCTAATTGCAATATTCTAATGCAAAATTTACATTTATGGTCTTTAATTTTTTAATGATGATGAAAAATATTCACACATTGAAGGTAGTACTATAAAAACCAGTTTTTGATATAATTCAAACAAAATGTCAAATATCTATAACTTAATAAACAAATTAGAGTCAGCCCTCCAAAAGGTTGTCAAGCTTGAATACAACATAAGGGAATTTGTGGTAAATCAACTGGGAAATGAGGGAAGGGCCTTAGTCCAGCAAAATGAAACTGCAAAAAAATAGCCTGGGAACAATGGTCAACGGAGAACACAAAGAAATATTTTTAAATCTTCAAAAGGAATTACTCAAGCGGTTAGATTTCAAAAGTGAAAGTTACAACTTGTGGGAATTTGTGAAAACCAATAGAAAGAATACTCTCAAAATCAAACTAATTGAAGGAAATGAAATCCCACAGGAAATAGACACAAATGAAGAGGAAACTGACCAAATGGAAACAGATGAAAACAAAACATAAGCAAAAATCAGGAGCCCTTCAAGAAGTACTGAAAATTTATCAAACAAAAATCAAGAGGAAGCACAAGTTGCAAGAAAGATAAGGAAAATTAAGCCTAGGAAAATTAATGAAGAGCAGCCAATACCATGAAGTTTGCTGAGGTGGCGCCTGTGGCTGAGGGGGCCACAGGGGAAACAATTAGTATGTCTTTTTATGTTTTACTTATATTTATTTTAGTTATCACTAGTAATGGGGATGAGGTCGCAAAAGTGGCGGCTTTTACGCTGAGTTGGCTCTACGGGGGTTACCAATCACTGGTAGCCCTTGTAAGACAAATAAATAAAAATCAAATGAATAAAATAATTCAACATAATATGAATAATTTTTCAAATATCAAAGCTAAAGATAGGGAATATTTACCACCCATGGGGTGCTTGCCGTGGTTAAGGGAAGCATACAAAAAAGGATCAAATATCAACTTCAAAGAGATGAATGAAATTTGCGGGGATGTCAAGCTAAACTTCAATGAATATATATGAAAGCATTCAAAGATTTCCATTTGCAAACATCAATGAATATAAAAAACCTAATAAAAACCAACTTTTAAATAGGAACTGAATATCTTAAAACTGTTTTTTAATGAAGTATTCAAGGCATTGTCAAATAAAGTTGGGGAGGCAGCCCTCATGAACACATTTAAACCTTTATTAATTTTGTTTGCCGAGGCATGGGGGGCTGATACAAGTCAGGTGCCCCCAGAACCCCTTCAAATTCAATCAAACATCCTATATCAATAGATTAGTTCAAGTCTTCAAAAAATTGTGCATATTCTCAGAAAAATATACCTTGCAAAGGATTCATGTTGAATTATACCTAGGAATCCTACTACATTGCATATTAAAAACTAACGTCAAAAAGTTGGAGGATGTACTTATACAACTTGATATATACTAATTAGCACTAGAACACCAGAAGACACCACAGGGGTATAGGACAGTTGAGCACGTCCTGTAAAACTCCTTTGCATTGGCATTGTTGTATGGGTACTATGTGCCTCCCAAAAAAAATCTGCTGATTAATTTTCTTACCCACCTCCCTTTTATTAAGTGTTTGGCAACCACCGAGGTGCAGGGAGCCACCCCTCTAGCAATTGCATCCAGGGTTGTCCACCACGTACAGAAGAGTATGTGGATTCAATTAGACGCTCTAGCTGAAAATTTGATTTTGGGGTATAATTCCCTGGAATAATCACATTCCATTTGCAATTTGCATCTCCTAATAAATTATATTCCTTTGAAATTTTTATTTTTATTTTATTTTAAATATTAAAATTTAAAGTTTTTTATTTTAAATATTAAAATTTTAATATTTAGTGTCAGAACTTTTGGTTCTGCTCTCAGACCTGGCGGTCTGATTACAATTTGCTTTATTGAGTATTTGGGATATCTGGGTTGTTGGGTTGATATATGCTTGTATGGCAACAAGTGTTACTTGCAGCATCTGGTATTTCCTTGGCAAGGCAACAGCTAGCAATGTACAAGGGAGGCAACTTCCAAGCAGCTTTCTATACAGGAAGCTTGGTAGTTCTTTGAGTACTGACAAAGGTCTTTGAACTTGGATGCCTTCTTCTACTGTGAAAAGGTTCTACATTAGGATATTGGTATAATTGTCTGCCTTCCATTAGTCCAATGGAAGGGCTTTTATAGAGCCAGCGCTCTCTTTCCAGGATCAGATCATCTGGTGCATCTAACTCTTGCTTGGTAGTCTTTTCACCCCCAGACCGCCAGCATCAACCCCCAGAGTTAGGCATCCATGTAATGACATAGGATCACATATCATAGTACCCTGTTCTGGGTACTAATTGCAATAGAGTGATACATAATCTATTAGCGTGCCAGCATTGGCGGCGCTAATTTATGACTCTATTTTTAGCGCATGACACTTTGTTGCTAGGTGACCTTTCTTGCATTGATTTGCAATGGCACTGGCGGTTTGCTAGTGCAAGTTGGGCATGTTTCCTTTTGATCCTTGGAGAAACCCATAATATCTAACCCGGCGGTTTGCTAGAGTATTACAGAATAACTCTAGCCAATCAGGAGCCAGTCATAATTGGGGTCTATTGTATTCCTGGTTGTTCTTGTAATAAGTGATCCAAATCTACTTCACATAGGCTTCTCAGATCAATTAAGCCTGCTAGTGATATTGGAAGCTTCTCCAATAGATGGCTTGGCAGGCTGCCAAGGTATCCAAGGTAGAACAAAGTCAGTATAAATTCCTGACATTTAGATATTAATATTTAAATTTTAATATTTAAATTATAATAGTAATATATCTAAATATATTATAAGACATTAGTTATAGTTGCAAACACATCAAATAATAATAAAAATAATTAAAAATGTTTTTATTTACTAGCTCGTTGAGTACAGGTTCCTTTATTACATAGTTAAACATTGAGAACTGAATTTATCTGCAACAGACAGCCTGCTCCACTTATGTTATAAACAAGTGATTGTTTAGAGCTTGAATTACTTTTCCCTTGTAATATGATTTGATAAATAGATTTGCTATGCTTAACCCACGCCATAAGTACTAATTAGTAAGAGATACATGAAAATCATTGGTTTTTGTGTCATGTGGCTATAGTGGCACTGAAATATTAAGGATCAGGTGATGACTCACAAGGTTAACTCTGTGGCTTTTAAATAAAAGTCAATGGTACTAAAAAGGGTTCAGAATTATTTAAATGAAATTAATCTATTTCTATCTTTTTTAATTGTTTTATTTGTTAACTCTTCAGTCAATACACTATTTGTTGGATTATAATAAAAAATACACATCTCTATATCTAGAATAATTAACTTTACTTATATTTTTTTTTACTAATTCTTATATGTCTATAATACAATTCAACTTCACGTCATTATATATAAATAATAATTTTTGAGTCCTAAAAAACAAAACATATAACAATAAAAACAAATAAAAACCCTAGCACCCATTTATCTGATTGGCTCAGAGGCAAGGGCTTTGGGGAGGAAGGATTCTGAGTGCTCGTAAAAAGCTGCCACCACATCAGGTGGTATTGCAAATTGACTGATCTCAAGAATGTTGAAGAGATCCTTGGTGTCCTGAGGGAGGCCTTTCTTCACCTTATTTTTGATCCACCCAAAGACCTCCTTGATTGGATTCAGGAATGGGGAATATGGCAGGAGGAAGAGGAGTCTCATTGGACAATCAGCAAGGCAGTGGTTGGCAGAATGGCTATTCTTGTCAATGGGTGGAAACTCGGACACAACCAGATCCACTTTGTGGAGCCTGACATTATCCAACACAACAATGTTGGCTGTACCACTGTAATTGATACAGAGGTATTCCTTTACAGCTCAGAAAAAATCAAGGAATGTTCAGCTATTATGGGAACCCTTGATCATCTGATACTGGTCCAACCCACGAGGACCAAGAAGTGCTACCATGGAATAGGTCTGGGAACAGACAGCTGCACAATGTGCTACACCATCCTTGGACCCCTTCTCAACCCACTCATGCCTAGACCTGAGTGAGGAGGAAAACAACAATTCATCAATGTAGAAGAACTGGACATTCCCAGTCTCCTTTATGGCCAGATAAGTCTCAGCATAAATGTGTCAATCTTTGATTGCTTTTTCACTTTTTCAATTCAACGGAGAAATCCCCAGTACTTTCCAAGAGAAGCCAAAATTGACCATGGTTTTATAAACAAGTATATTAGGAACAGAAAGTCCAAACTCCATGGCCAGCATTGATTAGACAGGAATTGAGTCCAGGTGGCAATCCTTGGATACCCACTGCTTGATTGAATTGATGTGCACAGGTTGAAGTAGGCTGGGCTGCTGCTTAGCCTTGGTAGATTTGGCAATTTACCTGGTGTTGCTATACATTTTGTTGATGTTGCCAATATATCTGGCTATGACCCCAAATCAGGATGCAATATCCTAAACTGCTATTCCCCTGTTCAAGAAGTTGAGGAGAGCTTCACACTCACTATCTGTCAACTGACACCAGCCCTGACAGGTACCACAGCATTCTGGCTGGCAGGCTCAACACAGGGGATGGGGACCTTTGTGTAGAAGGTGGGATCATGCTTGGTTGCGCTGGCGCTGTCAATGGCGGAATATGTCACAGGCACAGATGGCTTCTCAATTGTGGCTAATGGATCATAGGTGGTGTCAAAAACGCGGGGCAGGAAGTGGCAACTCTTGGATCAAGATTGTGGGGCTGGGTGACAACTGGGTACACAGTGGAGGTATAAGTAACCTCAGTGTTCCTGGTGACCCTGGTGTAGGAGACTTTGGTGGCAGGTCTTGAGAGCGGCTTCTGTCTAGGGTTCAGGCTAGTTGTTCTGGCCTGGGATGCAAGAGGTGGTTGACTGGCAATGACACCTTGGGAGGCCTGTGTTAGCATGACTCCCCTCAAGTTGGGTTCTGGGTCTATTCTTGGACCCTCTGGGCCGCTCTTGTGGACAGGCTGCCCCGCGGGCTGGTGTAGGAGCTGGTTGAGAATGCAATTGATGGTACATAAAAATAAAATAAAAAATATATTAGATTAAATATGTATTTATTTGGATTTTTGGTTTAGTCGTGGGTAGTTATTTTCTCTTGGTTTAGCCTTGAATAGTAACAGAATTTCTATATCTGTGATTTGAAGTGTATAGTATTGTATACTTTCCGGGTTTGGAAAATTTTACATTTCACTTAATTTCATGTCTAAACATGGTTGTTGAGATTGAATTTTTCATTTGATTTTATCCAGAGTGGAGCTTCTTTATTTGGGTTGCTGTTTTCTAGTGTGCTTACTGTACATTAAATTTGGATTCTAGTTCCTGCAATTAATATCTGAGTTTACTAGTGGCATTCAAAAGTGATTTGAAATTGGGTTCTTGGATTTGACAATCCCGCAATTTCAAAAAACATAGTAAACTTAATGAAAATGGATGATGGATTTGAACGCTTCAAATCTGATTCCAGTTAATTCTTTTTGTCCATTATAATTGTGCAGTTTGACTTGAAATTTTTAAAGTGTCTACAAGTTCCTGCATTTTTAAAAATTCAAATAAAAATATAATAAAATCAATTTAATTAAAAAAGGCCATCCCACAAAAGTGATTTGAAATTTGGACCAATGATTTGATAATACCACATTTTTACGTCCAGGTTCTGAATCTACAGTACACTATATTGATTTTCCTATTGCAATTCTTTATTTCCACTTTTAAAAAGTACAACTTGATGAAAAATATCACTATAATAAAAATGTAGGAAAACTTATGAAAATTTGCAAATATGTACAGTAGTTTTCAAACCTGTTAAGATAAACAAAAAATCTCAGTCAAAAAATGAATACAACTCAGTCTAAAAACAAAATAAAAAATTAAGAAATTTATATTAAGTTACAATAGACTTGGATCCACCTTGATTTTTCTTTTAGACTGAGTTGTATTTGTTTTTAGACTGAGATTTTTTGTTTATCTTAACAGGTTTGAACAATACTGTATTTTTTGGCCTTCTCTAAACAACTGGGTACTTTTTTGCCCATCTGTATAAGCTAGTTTTTGTGAAATTCAAGTTTTAATCTTTGGTCTGGTTGAGGTAGCTCTGCTGTAAGTTTCTTAATTTAATATAAAAAATGGTCAAAATCACTATGTCTTTGAGCTACGACATCTGAATTATGTTATCTCAAAAACACCATTTTGACTTCAAGTTTTCAGTCAAAACTCAAACTTTTGCCTACTTGCACTGTGTCAGGAATTTATATTGACTTCACTCTACCTTGGTCAATTCTGATAACCTGCAAAGCATTGATGCTAGAAGCTTCCAATATATTACTAGCAGGCTTCTGTAAGGTCTCATAGTTTGGGGAAGGTGGTTATAGACTAAAGCTTTAATACCGTTGATATTTATGTTGGTCAAATATAGAAAGGTAGGTAAATTTTTTAGTAACAACTAAACTAGGGCTCCTAGAAGCTTATAAGATGTAAAATAAGGACTGAGGCAATTGGTTAATCCTAAGAAAATAAAATAGAACCCAGTCTTAATGACTGAGGATTTGGTCAAAAAGTTGATTTCTAAGTCAGGGAATTGCTCACCACTAGTTGGAGGGTTAAAACTATCAATAATTAGACTGTGTGTATTATTATAGAAACTACCTAACTGGTGAAATAGAAAGCCAAAAGGAATCATAAGATTGAAAAAGGAAAAGAAATAAGTTAACTAAATTAAAAAGAAAACACAAGCCACAAAACCTAACAAGTACCTTTTTTGAGGTGCAAGTCAAACAATCTCAACTTACTGTTGAGAGTGGAAAACCAAGCCTTTTATTTACTTGGTATTTGAGGTGCAGAATTGAGGTGAGAAACTTTAACCAAAATTGGTTATAAAAAATGATGGAAGAAAACAACCGCAGAAACAACATGTTTCTTATGGTTTAAACTTAAAAAGTTAGAACCTGGCATAAAGGAGACAACAGAAGGACATTGGTGCTTGGCAGGAGGTCAGAGCAAGAGCAAAAATCAGAAGAGCGGGAAAAACCAGGTCCAAGGATGCTGGCGTAAGCAGGAAGCAAGAAAAAGGTATTCAGGTTTTGGATTGAATTATTATTACTAACAACTTAGATCTGCGGTTTGAAACTCAGCCAGAACAAAAACAAGGTAAGCTTCAAACTTAATACTAACCGTAAAGAGTAGAAAGAATGTTGCCAATCAAGGGAGAATCAAAATAAGGAATTTTTCTGAAAAAAATGAGCCAATCATAACCCAATTCTTCAAAAGTAAAGTAATGGAGTCCAAGGGAAAATCTAGCAGCAAAAATAGAAAGGAGAATCCTGACAGCTTAATTGATCTAAGAAGCCTTCACAAAGTAGATCTGGATCAACTATTTCAAGACCAACCAGGAATAGCTTAGACCTACAATTATGACTGATTTCTGATTGACTGAAGTTATTCTGGTGTCAAGGATCTGGATGTACAAGTATTCTGGCTACCGCCAACCCACTTAACATCCAGTCATTGCCCAATTTGGTGCCCTCTCAATATACAGTTTGATATACCAGAAAAAGCAACCAAGCAATATCACCTGACTATCCAAGTATCCAGTGACTCAAACCCATCCTGCACATGACTAACCCCTAGGTTCAATCCAACTAAATCTCCACCACAGCTAAAGATATATAAGCCTAAAGTATTATTCAATAAAATATACTTCTCTTCTCTCTCATTTTCATATTTGAAGCTTCCCCAAAAAGGCGCTCCTTATCACCAGAATACTCTAGAAAACTGCCAGGTTAGCAATCATGGGTTTCTCCAGGGATCAGAAAGGGGCTGTAATCAATTTTCACTGGCAACCCAACAGTGCCACTGTGAATTCCTGCTAGAAAGGTTAATTGGTGAACTGACTATCTATGTGCTAAAAATAAAGTCATTAGTTAGTGCATGCCACCGCCGGCACGCCAATAGATTATGCATGACTATATGGTAACAAGTACCCTGCACAAGGTACTATTACATTGAATCCCATGACATTGTATGGATGCCTGACTATGGGGGTTGATGCTGGCAATCTGGGGATGGAAAGACTGACCAAGCAAGAGTTAGAAGCGCCAGATGATATTATCCTGGCAAGAGAGTGTGAGCTCTATAAAAGCCCTTCCATTGGACTAATGGAAAGCAGAAAAATTTAAGAAGATCCTACTGTAGAACATTTTCACAGTAAAAGAATCCAAGTTCAAAGACTGTAGTCAGGACTTGACCTTAGCAAGCCGCCAGCTTAGAAGCTGCTTGAACAATTGCCTCCCTTGGATATTTTTTGTTGTTGCCTATCCAAGGATCATACAGACGTTGCAATTAATGCTTGCTGCCATACAAGAATCCTATATATAATGACCAAGATCTCACAATTACTCAATAAAGTGAATCTTAACCAGACCACCAGGTCTGATGGAAGAACCAAAAGTTCTGACACACTGCTAATAAAAATTATTTTTACAAGATAAGAAACTTTTATTTTGATATTATATATTTTCAGGATTCTTCTACAATTCTAACTAAAAATATTTACTATTTTTTATTAGAAACATTCTCATTTTCCCTTTGAAAACTTCCCACAAAATGCCCATATTTTGTTACTAATTTACTTTTAGATGCCTCCCAAGTCCAACCCCAAAACTACACCATAGGCATCCAAGACTTTCAAGGGAAAGGTAAATTTTCCTAAGGAAAAAAGACTAAGAATACCCCAAGAAGAAGTCTGCTAAGTCTAAAACTCCTCCAAAGACATGCACACTTTCCCATGATCCAGAGGAAACCAGCCCAATCCCTCCCCACTCTCCCTTTGTATACTCCCCCTCAGATCCTCAAGAGAAAATTTTCAACTTTAACTGCCACTCTGATCCCACATCAGAGCATAAAGAGGATCAGGATCAGGAACCTGAACTTGGTGCTCCTGCAGATGACCAAATTGAGCTATAGGATGTGAAAATATTCATAATATTTGCAACAGAAATGGCGCCTTTGCTATGTTTGTTACCTTTCCCCTTAGCAACCCAATTATGTACAAGAAAGGAGGAGCCAGCTTTGTTTACAAGGGCTACAGCTTCAACTGTAATGACAAGAAAAAAGCCATCCATTAACATCACTTTAAGTGTGATCCCCTTGGGTGCCCAGCAAGGCTCACCACTTATAGATTCACCAGATTTAAAGCCCTAACTGTCAACCATTATTTCACTGAGCTATTTAATCCCTTTTATCAACTAATATGCTGGTTTCTTTGGCAAGTTATCACTACTACCAGGGACAAAAACTCAACTGAGGTGATGAACAATGCCCTCTTTAACCTCAATGATTCCCAACTTGCCTCTGTTGGTGATGTCTCAAAATTACAGAGATACTTCACTGATCAGAGGTATGCTCTAAGCACTGAAGGTGTCAGTGCTACATCCATTGATCAGTTGATCCTAACTGAGAAGCAAAAATTGTCCTGCCATGAAGAGCAATTACTTATGCATCATGATGGCCCAAACACACAGGAGTGTATTATCTGCTTTGCAACTTCTCAGGATTTGTTCAACCTCCTCAAGTACAAGACCTGGCTTGCAGATGGTACCTTTTCCATTTTCCTAAAGCTTTTCAGCCAGCTTTGGAACATTCATGGGGAGGTGGACAATCTAGTTCTTCTCCTTGTTTTTTAATTCCTTCCTAATAAAAAGCAGGACACATATTTCTGTGCTCTCACTATCCTGAAGACCAAACTGTATTAGATCCTCCCCACATTATAAGAGAAGCCCAAGGAGACTAGAGGGCAAAAAAAGAAGACCCCCTCCCAGGATAAAGACACCCTCACCCCCAAGAAGCATCCAGAAATTCTACCCTACCATGAATATCTGGTAGTCAAATTTGGGTAGGCTCAGGCCAAGGCTTTTATCAAAGTCTTCAAGAGCTCTCTCATGGATTATATTTCCACTTCTGCCAGGCACTCTGCTGCTGCCTTCAGAAATGCTCAGATCTGCATGAGCTCATCAATGCAGAAGGAACCAAAGAGGCCAATAATGTCTTCAACTGCTTTGCTGCCCTTGCCCTAGTAAAAAAGGAGGATACCAATGCCTTCTACAACACCCTTCTCTGCCACCCCTATATTATTGCTAACCAGGCAGCCTTTGCGCCCTTTATTGAGTATTTTGAAGCTCAATGGGTTGGGTTTTAAGGGAGCACACCACATCATAAATGGCAGTGACTCAATCACCTGGAACATCTTCAAGCAGATCAAAGACAGGTTAATCAAGACCACCTCTTCTTGTGAAGGGTGGCATAGCCAGTTTGCAACTAGGTCAGGGTCAAAAAGCCCAAATTAAACAAGATCCCTATTCACTTGAAAACACAGCAGGCAATCTCTGCCTGGCTCTTTAAGACTGGCATGAAGACCAAATACAACCCTCCCATGTAAATTAAGGTGTCAAAAAATATACTGAGATTAGCAAGGTGATCCTTGCCTACTATCCCAAGGATAGAAAGCTTGAGCATCTTCAGACCATCTCTGTTGCTCTTTCAACCAATGTTTTAGCCCTTTTCCTGTAAACTCTTCTTTATATTCTCTCTTTTTTCCTTTAATTTTATTATTTTTGACTTTTTTTAGTATTTTTTTACAATTATTTGCTTATTTTAAAATATATATAATAGATATAATATACAAAAATGTTTGTTTTTGTGTATATTTTGACTTTTGGGCTTTATATAGCCTTGCTGCTTTTAATTGATTCCCTTTTTTTATTCAATATTTGAAATTATGAGGCCTTTTTAAGCCTATAAATGCTTTTTAAATTCTATTTTTTTGAATTTTTTTGGGCTTTTTTGGAGTTCAAAAAAACTAAAATTTTAAAACCCATTTTTCATAGTTGTGATGCCGTAAATTGAAATGGCGTTTTTACTATGATTTCAAGATAGCGCAAATTTGAGATAGCATATTTCGAGATGACATTTTTGAGGGGACGTGTCCTACAATATAAAGGTTGACCAAAAGGAATTTAGATATATTTGTTAAGGCAAGAGTAAAGAAGTAGAAGAGAAAGTGAAGCTTTATCAGTAATCGAATCCATTAAAAATTGTAGTTTATCTTTACATTTGATATCAATTATATATAAAGATCTCAGTATAAAATGAAATCACAATGGTATTTTAAGTAAATTCAAAGGTTTAAAAAAGCGATATTAGCTTGTCACTTTTGTGGACTGGATGCGATTTTGAAATGAAGCTTGCGGCATTTTTGTTAAAAAATTGATGTTTAATCCGGGTTTCTTGTAAAAACTCCTTTTATATTTTAAAAGGCTATTCAGTTGTTCATAATAATCTCTCTATTTGAAATATTGTATTTTGCTTGATTTTATAAGAAGGGTAGGAAAAATATAGAGGGGAAATTTTAAGGAACGATTAAATCTTTTGAGAATTCAAATACTTTTTGGTGTTTAAAGAGATTTACAGACTTTGGTTTATTGAAGAAAATCGGATATGACATATCAAAATTTATGTATTTGATGTTAATGATTTATTATTGCTTTCGAAAATAATTCATGTCATTATTCTTTGAATAAAAAAGTCTTTTTGGAATAAGAATATTAATTAAACAAAGATAATATCAATGCGATGTAAGAAGATGGTTTTTACTTTATTGATAAGGTTTCACACCAGAGAGTATTCGTATCTGCTTAGCCGCATTCGGTTAGCATTGTTGACGTAATCGTTTGTGTTAAATAGATGCTTGAATTAGATCATTCCATTAAGTATCAGAGGGTAGTAAACGAAATGACAATTATCTGACATAAGGTATTGAAAGGCAAATGTATTACTTTGTGATGGAATGGTATGATACATAAATAAACAATCTTCGGAGCTCAGCAAAAGCAAGTATAAAAAGTGCTGAGAACGGATCCAAAAATTCAATATTTTAGGATTAAATTCATCCTTGAACCTATCACGCCTCTCCAGCCTTCCTTGGCCTGGTCCGCCGCCTCTTCCGCCTGGTTGTATGTTCCTGGTCCGTCGCCTCCTCGCCTGCCTGGCTGTGTGTTCCTGGTCCGCCGTCTCCTCCGCTTGGCTGTGGCCCTGGTCCTCCTCCGCCGCCCTGTTGGCTTGGCCGCCTAATGGCCAGGTAATACTTACTAACAATTTTACAAGAGTTTTTTTTTGCGCCTTTAGAATCATTGAATCCAAGTGATTCTTGGTTCTTTTTTGTGTCCTGTCTGGTTCTTGTGTCTTTTTTCTTCGGGTGTCCTTGTGTCTGTGTTTCTGTTTCTGGTGTTTGTGTTTCATTTTCGAGTGTTTCTGTTCTTGTGTCTTTCATTCTCGTGTGTTTCTGTTCTTGTGTCTTTCATTCTCATGTGTTCTGTTCCTTGTGTTATTTCATCCTCGTGTATTCTGTTTCCAGTGTGAGTTCCCCTTTCAAAATGCTGCGCTCCTTTAAATGCCGCCTTTGAACTCCAATAAAATCTCGTTTCCTTTAATTTTTACATTTTTTTATTTTGCTATTTTTAATTTTTGCGCTCTTCTGCTTCTTGAGTTTGTGGGTTTCCAGCCAAGTAGTAAGTTGTTTGCCACTAATGGTATCGTTATCTGCAGTGGAAACATTTCGTTCTGCTATATTCTCTTGCCTGGAGATCAATCATTTACTTACTCCAACGGTGGCTATCTTACCACATTTACTTTCGCTCTTGCACGACTGCAATTCTTGCAGGTACCGCCTTGCCTTCAAGCAATTCACGCCTAGAAAGAATGTATATACCAGCGCAAGCATCCTATAAATGGTTGGCAAACCTTTACTCGGGCCTGTATCCCAAGACTATTTTATAGGCTAGATTGTTTGCACGACCGACACACCCACTGGCCTATAACAATTTACTATCCCAACATGATATTATCCTAAAATAAAATAATAATTTCTCATTTTTTTTTTTTTTAAAAAATAAATTTTACATAACTTAATATATCAAGGTTAAATATCATAATACTACTTAAAACGAAACTTTTCTATAGCATGCTACTTCTATCTAACATTGGAAGTCGAATCAATTATAAATCACCTGGATTATCCACAGTAAGTAATTGTTTAAAAAACCGTGCTCATTTATACATTGTTTATTATCTGAACTAAATATATAACCGTGATTAGTTGGCTGATTAATTAAAGGAGAATTACATTGGCTTTATAATTATAAATAAAATTGTGAAGATTAGTTATAAATAGAGATATCTATCATAGCATAGCTCGGCTTTCTGATGTGGTCTACCACATCTAGGGTTGGGATGGGCACCAAAATCGACACAATTGGTTTTTGTGACCAAGCTTTTCCTGTCACAATTGGTTTTGTGGCTTTGACAGTTGGGCACAAATCATTTTGTGACCTTCATGTCATATCACAATTCGTGCAGATTTTTTTTGTGTTTTTTGGGGGCAGTTCACAATTTCAACTGTCACATTTTGTGCCCTGCTCCTAAAGTCACAGCACAACATGCATGAATTGTGATGTGACCAAGCACAATCTCATGTGGTTTTGTGTTGTGTCCAATTATAAGTATGCAAGCTATTCCTTTCAATTGAAATAGATAGTTATAAATATCTTGATTGGTGTTTTAATATAATTATCTAAAGCAAACTGTGGTACAATCAAATCTATTATTGTGAGATAATGGCAGATAAAGCTTTAATGAATTTAAGTTAAAAAATAAGATCCAACAACTGAACCTGCTCTAATCTTACATCCTGTACCTTGCACAAAATGACACCATCTGGCTCCCCCTTGAGAACCATTCTAATTTTACATCCTGTGCCTTGCACAAAATGAAATAGTCTGTTTCATATTTGAAAACCACCTTCCTTTTATATTTTGTGACCTACACAATATAATGAGGCACAAATTGTGACCTACTCCAAAAGTTGCGGCACAAATCCACCCAAATTTTTTTGTGACCCAGTCCAAAACATCCAAAAAAATGGGTTTGTGACAATGTATTTACAAATTGCTGTTCCTGTCCCTACCCCAACCACATCCAAAGTGTTTTTTTTATTTTAAGCATGTAAATATATTTTGACAAAATCAGCTCAAACTGGAAAGCTATCCAAGCTGGGCCGTAAAGCTTTTTCCTATTTTTATTATTTTTGAAACTCACTTTGGGATTAGAGAACCTGAGCCAATAATCAATTTTCTAGAAATTAAATAAGTTTTAATCTAAGCTCATTCACTATTTTTACTATTGTGTATATTAACTACTTACATTGTATTTTAGTGATAGGGCTACATTCTTCTAAAAAATTATATATTAAATAAAAAATATTTTAATTTATTAAATAATGGAATAGAACCATTTAGACACAAAAGAAAGTATTTGATACTTTTGAGTTATTCTGCAAAAGACAAATATTTTTTATAGTCTGTTAAACTTTTTCTGTTCATATATTAAAAAACAAAGTGGCTTTTTTTGCAATGTCTTTGATTACTCCCTGCCAAGGATTTTGGTTTTGATAGCAATATGCCAATTAATTTTTTACGAGTTTTGCCATATTATAGAAAATTGTTATTCAGGGATCTGTATAAAGACAGATATGCTACAAAAAATTGGTTCTATTTGCAGTAATCTGGAAGTCTTGTGTCCTGAGATCAATGGAGGGAATCAACTAAGAGGTCTTTAATTAGAGGTACAAGTCATCAACAGCTAAGCTGAGTAAAAATGCAGCCACAAAGAGATTCTGGGGTAACTGACAATATAGTTCTGAAAATCTCTGATATTACTGCAAATAAGTACTACAGTCAAACAAATGGGTTATAATTGCCTGCCTTTAGTGTCAATCCTGTAAGGGTTAAATGGTGGGCTGTAAAATGCAACAAAAAACAATGTGGATAAAATAAGCAAATCATCAGTTGCTTCAACAACACTAAACCAAATTGGTAAGATGGGGTTACTAATTTTGCGCCTTTGTGAGTGTAGCAAATGGCAGACATTAAGACAAAAATCAAAAACATTAATTGAAGAGGTAAATCAGAGGACAAAGCCAGGGGAACCAAAGGGTACAAAGCAGGCCAAGGCGCAGTTAAGAAATCAGCAGCAAACTGAAAGAGGGCAGCCAATATACTGTCAACCACTGGGGCCAAGAGGCCAAGATACTCTAACATGGGGTTTTTGGAGACTTGTTTTGTTTATTCTTCAGGGAAATATAGCTATCTAGAAACAAGTTTCTAGAGGGGAAATAGGGAAGTCTTAAGGGAATTCAGGATGGGTTGGGAGGAGATTCTGCAGCTTCTGATTGGCTGGCAAGAATATTTTCAGCAGTTAGTGGTCCTGCCTTGGAATTTGAGTCAATGACGTCATAATTCAAAAAATTCTGGCAACCAGCGGGTCAAGCGCTGCCATTCCCAAATAGTGTATAACACATAATTTTCTTGTCATAATTATTTGGGGAAAATAAGGCAGGTCCAGATTTTTGAGGGCTATTTGGGCAACCCCAGCTTTGACCCATTTTTTGTCTATGACAGCATTTAAGTTGTCAATCTCTTTCAGAGGTTTGGCTGCGGTTCTTTGCTGATTTTGGGGTTTATGAGGGCATACTATCCCTTCCATTTGGTTTTCTACTGTAACAAATCCAGAAGGAATTTTATAAAAAAACTAGATCTATTTTCAAGCAGGTGTCTGAAGTCTAATATCAGGAATGCTCTTCCAGACCCTACTGACAACAATTTATTTCTTGGTACAGTAGTAGAAATACCCCCTTCTTTGGGGTTAATTGGGTCTCCTAAAATTATTGGGTTAGTTAGTAGCAACTGTTCTTCTTTTACCTGAATTCTATGGCTCCAATATAGCTCCAGACAAAGGAAATTCAACAACAGGATTTGAACCCGGGGTTTCCCCTGTCTGTGTTAACTGTCAATTTAAAGAAACTGTCAGTTTATCTAAAAACAAATTGTTACCTTCAATTAGCAATTCCAGTCAATCAGCTGTTACAACAATCCTTTTAATAGATACTTTTAAGCATTCCAATGAATTTGACAACAGTTTCAACTTTGATTTGGTTACAACTTGCCTGTTAACCACTGTTTCTGCTGCTAGTCCCTGCTCTTCTTCCCCAGTTTTGACTGGGGAATAGATGGTCATCTCCTGCTTTTGCCTGTTCCTTTGGTTTGTTAATTTAAATCAAATATTGTTTTGAACCACTCTGAGGTCAGTATAATGGCTCCAATAAGTCAGATAATTTTAGTTTTAATACCAAACTCCCCAGGATCTCCAAATTTCTCCAAATATTCCCAACTTAATCTCCATGAGTTTGATCTCCTTTATGTTACCTCCAGTTTATCATTTTGCTACCATGCTATATAAGGCTGGTAAGTTATGATCTATTACTTGTTCAATCAATAAAGTCTACATTCACCCAAGTGATTGTTTGTTTATATTTTATTTTGACTTAAACCTCTAAATTTCCAAACCATGAAATTACCCAAGACTCCTGTTATGGAGTGGGTTGGGTATAAATGGTTACTCTGGATAGTCTTGATTACAACAGTGTTCACCAGAGTTTTCATGGGTTCACACGCTGATTTGGGTACAACGCCAGAGTCCCAATTCCTTGACAACTCCTGGCACCGTGTGATTCTGGGCGTCTGGTATACTGCAACTCCTCTCTCAAATAACCCACCTGTCTGGGAAGAAACCAAGGTTTATGGGTCTACCAACCAGACTCCCAAGCCTCAAGTTTTCTGTCCATTGGCTTTGGCCTTTTTGTTGTGTTATCTAGGCGTGTACTTCTTCTTGGGGCGTTTTAATCCCCTGCTAGGCAGGTACCAACTCCTTGGAGATTTATTACATCTTGGAATGGTCTCCTTGCCTGTGGGATCCTTGGTAACGGGATTGAATCCCTCTGCAATCATTCATAACCTAGGGAGTTTACTCCCTAGTGGGTGGGTGCCTGACATCTAACTTTTCTAGAAGGCCCATCATTTCAAGATTCAAAAACCAAACTTCAGGAGCTTAGCTTCCAGCCAGCATAGTGTTCCAGAACAGATTTAATATTATTCTATATAATTTTATTTCTTAAGTATTGATATTATCTAGGGGCATATGTTCTTGTATTTATGGCAGTCATTAGTTGACACCCTGTCCTATGCTTAGGGAAATATTTGGGAAATATGTAGTGCTCTGTCCCACACTTGAAAGGATTAGGTAAAAATTTAGTGGAACCCATACATATATTTTCATAACTGTGCTGTACTAGCAGAGTTACTCGGGGAAAAAGATGGGAAACTAGATAATTATATTTATTGTGATATGGGAATTATATAGTTAGGGAGAATCCTTATAAGAGGAACAAGATTGTGGTGATCAATCAGTTGTATTAAGCAGGGGGTGGTGTGATTCTTGTAATAAGTGAAGCACTAAATTGAGCTATCCACCAAGCTGGAATTGTCACTGGTTTGTGTTACTAGATTTAGTAATTTGAGTTGAATTCCAAATTTGGCTACAGTTCATGGGGAAGTCAGTTTTTGAGTCACAGATCCTCTTGGGCAGAACCTTGCTGGGGGGTCAACCCAGTTGTTTTGACACTTAAAATATTTGTGCTCACTTTTTCCTATATTAAATTAACTTTACACATTTACTTTTTCAAAAGCTTAAAGTATTGATTCCCTTTTTTCTCAATCATACTTTAAATTTTTTCTTCCAACCAATTATATTGATAAGTAAACATGCCCTTAAATCAACCAATGATTTCAGAGCACAAAACTTGACTATTTATGAAGATTCAATGTGATCCAACTAGGAAATGAATTTCCACTGCTCAAGCCGCTTGAAGCATTCACACTTTGCGCACCAAAGTGTTAACTGGTTTGTCAGGGATCCAGTCTTGGGTGGCCGGCCTGTTGTTTTCAGGGGTAACTTGGGCCAGGGAATCTCAAACTGAATTGGTAGATAGCAAATAAAAATAAGGCAAAAGCTGTGTGAGCCAAAATAACATAACCTTTATTCAAAAATGGCAATAAGGTTTGAGCGCAGAATCTATAGGCATATATAGCATCCTGCCTCCAAACTTAGTATTTTCCATAAGAGCTTCATCAAAATATTGGGAAAAATGCAGGCGGGTGGCCAGGAGGCCCGGGTGCAGGAGCAGCAAAATGGCGCCTCAGCTGGGTGTTCTCTCATTGGTCAGAACGTCCAAATTGGTCACTTGATTTTGGGCTGTGGTCACGGGGTTGGGCCCAAAGCCCGGGTTTTTCTTTGGCAGTTGAATTTGATTGGTTACCTGAGAGGACTTCAAGTTCATGAAGTTCACAGAGGCATCTTCTCTGCCTCCATTAGGCAGTTTGAGAATCTCCTCCTCAGGCACCACCATAGTTAAACCTGTGCTGGTATTCTGGCTTCAGGACTTAGCAGGGGCCTCAGCTTGCAGGGGCTCAATCTCAGCAAAATGCGGGTGGGCTCTTGGTCCATGGGGCCAGTGGCTTGCAGGAATTCAGGTTCAGGGTTCAAATCCTGCCCTTGGGCCCAGGTTTCCAGGGGTAATAAATTGTCAATCCTGAAACCATCCCCTTCTTCCCCCAAGGGCCCTCCCTTCTGGTCCTTTTTGTTCAGATAGAGTTGGACGGCTTCTTTGGCATTAGCTAGGTTGTTCAGCGGCTCCCAAGTACTTTCTTCTAGTGGTTATCCTTTCCACTTGGCGTAATACTGGGGTTTTTGGTAGTGAGTTTGGTTGCTGTGTATGTATTCAACTTCATATTCCTCAGCGCGGCCTGTTTGGATGGGCAGGGGGGCTGTCTTAATCTGTTGGTGGGGGAGTGAGTTCCTGTCTTTTTTGAACAACAAGGAGATGTGGAACACATCATGAATATTCCAGGAGGGTGTAGGTCTAGCTTAAAGGCAACCTCACCAACTAGTTTGGTGATTTTGTGGGGGCCGCTTCTTCTGTGAGCTAATTTCCTGCAGGGCACATGTAGGGGTACATTCTGGGAGTCTAGGTATACTTTGTATCCAACTTGTAAGGGTTGGCCTGGGATTTGTTTGTGGTCAGCAAAAGCTTTTTATGTCTGCACTGCACGTTTCAGGTTGGTCAAGCATGTTTTTTGTGTGTTGTGAATCTGTTCAATCCAGGAGCGCCCAGTGGTGTTCAATTCCTTTTTGCCAACCTGGGGGTCCCAGGTGGGGTCAAACCCATAGTTGGCTTTGAATGGGGACATGCCTGTGAAGGCGTGGTCCTTAATGTTGTAGGCAAACTGGGCCATGGTGAGACTTTTGGCCCAATTGTCCTGGTTGGCGTTGGCATAGCATCAAAGGTACTGTTCAAGGATCTGGTTCACTTGCTCAGTTTGGCCGTCCGTCTGTGGGTGGTAGGAGGTAGATACACATCACTTGATTCTTAAGTCTTTCATCACCTGTGCCCAGTAGTTTGACGTGAATCAGGGTCCTCTGTCTGTGATGATTTCCTCAGGTGTTCTGTGTTGAGTGAGGATGCAGTCATGGAAGTGTTGGGCTCTCTCTGCTGCCGTGCAATGGGTGGTGGTTGGCACAAAGTATGCCATCTTGGTGAAGTGGTCTACCATGACCAGGATTGTATTAAAGGAGAGGGATGGGGGAATTTCAACAATGTAGTCCATGGAAACAGATCTCCAAGGTCTATGAGGTATATTCAAGGGTCTTAGAAGTCCTTTGGGTTTGTTTCTGCGAGTTTTGGTCCACCTACAGGTCTCACACCCCTTCAGGTACGTGCTTACTTCTTGATACATTTTTGGCCAAGCAAAGTTCCTTCTGATGCTCTGGAGGGTCTTGAGCCTACCTGGGTGTCCAGCCATCTTGGAATTGTGGTAGTCTCTCAAGACGTTGGTTCTGATGTTCCCTTCTGGTACAAAGATCCTGTTGTGGAGCATTAGCGTTGTTCCCTTCAACAAGTAGCCTTTTTGGTAGTGGGCGCTATCCAAGGATTTAGAGAGGTCAGAGATCATGATCTTGGTGAATTTTTCTAGTGTTTGGGCCCTTGGTACTTCTGGTTTGCTGGCCCTGATTTTCATCAATCTCAGGTGAATGCCTAGGCTTGCTGTGTCCACAAGGACTTGGGTGTTGTGGTTGCGGGTTTCTAGGTGGGTAGGCACCAGGTCAGTTCTTCTACTCAGGGCGTTGGGTACCACGTTCACCTTTCCTGGCTTGTAGTCTATGGTCAGGGTGTAGTTAGCCAGTTATAAGGCCCATCTTGCTTGTCATTGGTTAAGCTGGCGTGGTTTGAATAAGTAGCCAAGTTCTTGTGGTCTGTCAGGACCTTTAATGAATATTTGGCGCCACATAGGTATTGTCACCTATGTTTCAGGGTCTTCATTAAAGCTAGCATCTCCTTGTCATATATTAGGTAATTTACTTTGGCAAGTAGCATCTTCTTGGAGTAATATGCTATAGGATGTAGCATACTATCCTCTCCTTCCTGAAGAAGGACCCTGCCCACCGCAAAATCTGACATGTTGGTCTCCAGAATAAATGGCTTGGAGGGATCTGGCATGACCAGGACAGGGGCAGAGATGAAGGCAAGCTTCAAGGTTTCAAAGGTGGTGGTGCATTCTGGAGTCCAGGCAAAAGTGACCTTGTCAGAGCAAATGCAAGTCAGGGGCAGGGTAATATGAGAATTTTTTTGGATGAAATCCCTGCAATAATTTGCCAGGCCCAAAAAACTTCTCACATCTTTCCTGCATTTGGGCACTGGCCAAGATTTTATTGCTTCCACTTTATCCTGTGCCATGGCAAAACCGCTGGTCTTCACTACGTATCCCAGGAACTCAGCTTCAGACTGAAAGAATTCACATTTCTTAAGCTTAGCGTGTAAGTTTGCTTGGGAGAGTTTTTCTAGTATAAGGTCCAGGTGGCACAGGTGTTCCTTATGAGTCTTGCTGTAGATGAGAATGTTGTCCAAATATGCAACACAAAAGCAATCAAAATATGCCCATAGGACAGTTTTGATCATTCTTTGGAAAGTGCTGGGGGTGTTGCAGAGGCCAAATGGCATTACGAGGTACTTGTACAGCCCATATTGGGTTTTGAAAGCCGTCTTGTATTTGTCTCTGTCCTTGATTCGGATTTGATTGAACACATCTCTAAGGTCAATTTCTTAGTACACCTGGGATCCAGTCAGTGCATCACAGAGGTATTCAGCATTGGGGATGGGATAGCAGTTCTTCACTGAAATGGTGTTCAGTTTCTGGTAGTTTACGCATGGACGCGCCCCACCATCTTTTTTCCTACAAACAGCATGGGTGACAAGCAGGGGGCCTTTGAGACTCAGATGAAACCTTTTTTTGTCATATCCTCCAGTATGCCTTCAAGGCTACTTGTTTGCGGTGGTTACAGCTGTAGATGGGGCCATGGTGCAGTTGGGTCCCTGGTAGCAGGTCTATGGCGTGGTTGTAGCATGAATAGCTGGGTAGTTTTGTGGCTTCTTCTTCACTAAACAAATGGTTCCATTTCTGTAGGGGGTAGGCAGTATCCCAACTCTAGGTTCTATCTTTATGGTCAAGAGCTTATTGTTAGGGGTTTGTTCATGGCTCATACAAAAAGGGACGGTGTCACAGGATTCAGGTCAGCCTAACGTGGTAGTCTGTTTGCAATAGTTCAGGATCAGGCCGTGTCTGTCAGACCAGGAGTCACCCAGTATAAGGGGGTGGGGTAGTCCTGACAAGAGGATCAGGGAAAACAGGTACATATTGTGTCCAATTGTCAACAGGAGTTCTTTTTCACACTCATAGCCGGTGTCCAAAGAGCTGTTTCTCATGACTACTTGTAGGCTACACTCTGAGGCTGTTAAGCCTAGTTCCTCTGCCAGACTGGCGCTGATGAAACTTTCAGCTGCTCCTGTATCAATAAAAGCTTTGATATGGTGCTTGTTTCCCAATAATTCTATGGTCACTTGGATGAATTTGTAAGACTGGGAAGAAGTCTTTATTTGCGCCAGTGAGATTGGGGCAGTGTTCTTCTTAGGGCAGGCTCTAGTCAAGTGGCCCACCTTGTGGCAGTGGAAGCAGAGTCCTTTGCAGTAATGTTGTTGGAGCTCTTCAGGGATCATCCCTGTTCTGTTGGGGGTTGGTGTTTGGGGTTGGTGGGTCTAGGAGGGGCCAGAATTCTCTTGGTTCATGCTAAGACCCTTGCACAGGGAAATTAGCTTGTCTAGGCTGAGGGTGGGCGGGTGGTGCTTCAACAGGTCCTTCATTGCTAGGTTGACTCCCTTTTGGAAGATAATGACTGCCAGTTTGTCCTTGAGTTGGGTGAAGGTCTTCAGTTTGAGGAATTTGTCAATATATTCTTGGATGGGTCAGGGGCCTTGTTGGATTTCTAACAGGGAATTCAGGGCATAGTATCTAGTGTTGCAATCCTCCCCAGTGGCCATTAACTCAGCCTCAAAGTTGATGTAGTCTAAGAAGAATTCTAAGTCTGAAGCAGTGGCCTTGCCAAACCAGTCTAAGGCGTCCCCCAATAGCATCAAAACAACCCCAAGGATCTTCTTGGTGTCACTGGCGTAAGAGGGGGCATTAGTTTGGAAATACAGGTGGAGGACCGGCATCACACATCAAGCTTCCTTGAGTGTGAGCTTCCCCATCTGAGGCATCTCTACCTTTGTGAGGGACTGATTCACAATCACATTTTTTACTTGGGAGGAGGGAGCTTTGTTGGCGTCAGCAGTAGTGGTGTTGGTTCTCTTTTGGTCATTTGGGTTTGCATTCTTTCACATGAAAGAGATCAGGTTTGTGGTCATCTTATAGGTGTAATAAGTGATTATCAATAACAAAAGCATACAAGATGCCCCAAGAAATAACAACATCTTGGGGCTAAGGGTACCAGGTTTAATAAAGATTGCCATAATGTCAGTGATCCAGACTTGGGCAGCCAGCCTGTTGTTTTCAGGGGTAACTCGGGCCAGGGTTATTGCGGGCAATGCCCACCACAAGAGGGGAGCTAACTTTAAAAGGTAGGAGACAGACTTTCCCACCCAGGACCACAGGCCAACAGCTGGGATTATAGTGTTAATCACCCCTGTGAGGGTGATGTACAAAATCCCAAACAGCTTACCAGTGTGGTTGGTTGGAAGGTCGGGTGAGGAAGCAGGCATGGGTTTGGGGGTCACAGGCGGTTCCATGGGTAGGTTGTAAGCAGGAATATAGTTGAATTTTCCTCTGAACAACTTGGGTGTTGAAAATATCCACAGGCCTTGTTGGTTGTATCTAACGGCAGATTATATGCGGGCCAAAGGATCAAGTTTGAGTATCTTTTCTGGGGTGTAGTCCTTGTATTCAGCTTTCAGAGGGTAGTTGGTGAAATGTACGGGTCCAAAGGGTACACCAGGAGGACAGAAAACTGAAGGCAGTGGGGCAGGAGGGTCAGGGGATCTCAAACTGAATTGGTAGATAGCAAATAAAAAATAAGGCAATAGCTGTGTGAGCCAAAATAACATAACCTTTATTCAAAAATGGCAATAAGGTTTGAGTGCAGAATCTATAGGCATATATAGCATCCTGCCTCCAAACTTAGTATTTTCCATAAGGGCTTCATCAAAATATTGGGGAAAATGCAGGCGGGTGGCCAGGAGGCCCAGGTGCAGGAGCGGCAAAATGGCACCTCAGCTGGGTGTTCTCTCATTGGTCAGAACGTCCAAATTGGTCACTTGATTTTGGGCTGTGGTCACGGGGTTGGGCCCAAAGCCCGGGTTTTTCTTTGGCAGTTGAATTTGATTGGTTACCTGAGAGGACTTCAAGTTCATGAAGTTCACAGAGGCATCTTCTCTGCCTCCATTAGGCAATTTGAGAATCTCCTCCTCAGGCACCACCATAGTTGAACCTGTGCTGGTATTCTGGCTTCAGGACTTAGCAGGGGCCTCAGCTTGCAGGGGCTCAATCTCAGCAAAACACGGGTGGGCTCTTGGTCCATGGGGCCAGTGGCTCGCAGGAATTCAGGTTCAGGGTTCAAATCCTGCCCTTGGGCCCGGGTTTCCAGGGGTAATGAATTGTCAATCCTGACATGGTTCACTATTCCAGCACCAGTCTTCCCTGAATTCAACCTAAACCAATTTAAATATCAGAATACTATTTAAATTGTTCTTTTTGGACATCTTCAACGTTTTCCCCATATATTTACAAATATAGTAAAATCCAAGGAAAACATCCCATCAAAACAGCTTTGTATCCTGCTCTCATAGCAAAATACCTTCATCTACCCTAGGAACTTACTATGGAAACCTCTTACCTGTAATTTAATCAAAATTCCTCCTTGATTTTGCTACTGCAACAAAACCAAGAAAAAACATTCTATCTTCTGCTACCTCAGTAAATCAATCCACCTTGGAGAAATGTTGGAACATTTCCCTGAATTTTTACAACCTTATCCTAATAGCCTAGCACCTAGAATAGCTATTTAAAAATTATCAAGCCCTTAAAGGTGGCCTTTATCCTGGTTTCCTTTTGGTAGTCCCCATCATTAAACACCTCAGAATCAGACAATAAGGCTCCACAAATGATTTAACCTAGACTTAATCCCCATCAGTGACCTACACTTTAGGTTATCATTAGCAGACATTTTCCATCTCTTACCATTATTTTTCCCACCTGTGTGGTTAGCTTGAGCTTCTAGGCACAAATTAACCAACTTTACTTCCTAGAAACCTTCAAATCATTAAGTTATGCAACTGTTTCTCTAGACAGCCACCCTAATGATAGTTCTGGGCATATATATGCTTTGCCCATAAACTTTAAGGTCTTATTAAAGCTACCTAAAGTAATAAGAAGAGAAAATTTACCTCCATCCTAAGTAAAGTCACCCAACTTTATTCTCACTTCAGTTAGTATCAGAATTTTAGTGCTAACTCAGTACATTCATCCCAGGGAAGAGCACTAGCTGTATTCTTAGCCCATTTAGCAACAAGATAATCATACCCCTAGTACAACTATCTTAGGGTACTCAAATTTTCCATCCTTCCTAAGCACTAGTAAGAGGCCACCTTACTCCTTCCCCCAGGCATAGGCCACTGCTTTTGATCTTCAAGACTATTACATCAATAAAACAACAAAAATTTGCCTTTCTTGGGCATCCAATCTTCATTTGAGCAATATATAGTCCTTTTATGAAAAACAGTTCTTGTGTGGATTATCACAGGGCTGAGTTATTAGAGAAAGATGGGATTGTGGTCAGGTATTGGGTCATGATTTATCCCTCTTGGACTAGCCCTCTAAAGACGGATCCTATCAGGACCATCATTCATGATGGTTCTACCTCAGAGAATTCTAAATTTTGTAAGGGGACACCAATTATTCATTCAACTATTGCTGGATCACAGAATTTAAAAAGTAATTATTTGGACGTCAACCTCACACAAACAAGAACAAAAGTCAAACCTAGAACCTTTCCTGTGGACTTAGAGCGCTCAAAATCAAGTTCAAAAGCAACTAGAAGATTCACAGTAGCGCAAAAAGACACCAAAAATGTTAGAACCAGCCAATCAGAGGCTGCAAAACTGCCTGATGATGTTGCCAACTGTCTAGTTGATACAGAGAGCTCTGTAAAACACTCAAACTTCAGTTTAACAAACCTGGTAAGTGAAAACATTGATTAACAGTTGTTTTAACTGAAAGAGACAATCATTTTTCAAACTGGTAAAGTTAAGTTGGTTCCTGGGGAGTTAAAGAGTTGTTTCAATTGTTTGAGAATTATTTAGAACTTGCTCTAACTGCTGTGACGTTTCAATTCCTAATTCCTTTTCCAACTTCCTCATCCATCAACTATATAAGCTTATGAGAATTGTCTATTATAATTGATCAATCAATAAAGAGTTTCATCCTAACTTAAATATTTTTTATTGTTTGTAAGACTTTTGGACATTTCTTATGAAACCGGCTAATCTTTCCCCATGTCGGGGAATCAGGCTTAAATGGGTGATCCTAATCTTGGTTTGTACTTTAGTACATTCAACTGTTCAGATGGAGACACACCCTGGCACAGAAATCAGCACCGAGTATTGCAACAATGGAAAGTGGGCACCAGTGGTCCCAGGAATGTTGCAACTGAACCAATTAGAGTTCAGTATTTGATTGGGGAAGACAACAAAAAAACAGAAAGGACAAGAATGAATAGAATAAGGTATTGTTTATTGTAGAATATTGTGATTAATATACTATATGGGGAAAGCCACAAGGCCACAGGGGGTGGCATAGTGGCATGTTCCATGTAAGGTTTGAAGCTGAGGAATAGCTTATGTGGGGATCAACAGGTTGAATTGGCAGCACTCCTAATTAGGAGAAAGTACCCGTAGTTTGACCTTACCATCAGATTGGTTCATACCATGAGATATGTCAAGGGGCAACTCATTGAGCGCCCCCTGTGTATTGTAAGATATAATGGCAGGCATGGAGGAAAGCTTGGTTGCAACAGGCAATTTCCTTAGGTCAAAGTTCCTAAGGTCAAAAGTGCAAAAATTGAAAACGGGACCCCCCAAAAGTGCAAAAATCAAAACACATGCAGGGTGCAAAATTGAAAATATCAAAGATCAAAGTGCCAAATTAATTTTACAGAGGTTAACTTAAAAGCATAATAAAATACAGTTTATAATATAAAATTATATATTTTAAAATCTATTCTAGACCAAAAAGACCCCAAGAAATTCATTATGCAATAAAAAATATATTCTAGATAATAAAAAGATTATTAAATTAGCTGTTTTTAAAAGAAAGTTTATTTTAGTTTGAAAAGAAAAATTATACTAGAGTTTATATGTAACTGTATTCAATTAAATGTAAGATATGAAACTACCAAAAAACTGCTTTATAAACTATAAGTTTAACAAAAAAAGGTTAATTTAATTTCCAGCTCATGTAAATCTATAATAATACTTCAGTATAGGCAGAATAAAGGATTTTTCCTGCAAGATATAAGCATATGATTTTAGGTATTTTGGTTTATTAGTGATCTTATTTCAATGATAAAATTATAGAAGTCTATCATTAAAATAATATAAAGTACATTAATTTCTTATTAAAGCTATACTATATAATTTTATACTTAATAAAAGATATAGTCTTATATCTTATTTATAAGTCACAATATTCAAAGATATCAAGAATCTGCCACTTACATATCATAAAATGAAGACTTGAATATTTTTATATTAAAAACACTGTACTTCCACTAAAAATGATATAGATAGTTCAAAGTTGTATATCAAAAAGAAATATTTTATACATCTTATTTTACTCTAATAAATATAGTAAAAATATATAGCAGAAGATAATTGAGGGCAATAATAGAGAGAGAATAATAGAAGATAATCAAGGGTTAGAATGAAAAGAGGATAGTAGAAGATAATTGAGGGTAAGAAAGGAGAAGAAAAGAAGATAATTGAGGATAAGAAAAGAAAAGAAAAAAAGGAGAAGAGAAGAGAGGAAAAGAAGAGGAGAGAAGAGAAAAGGAGAAGAGAAGAAAAAGAAAAAAAATTTCTACTTGGTATCAGATTTTATATAATACATCCTCTTGACAACGCAGAAATTTTTTAAAAGTTTTTTGAGGAGGAATGAGAGGTGGAAAGGAGAAGTGGGAAAGGAGAAAATTCAAAAGAGAAACCTTCAAAAAAACCAAGAGCTTATTGCACTTTGATTTAGGCACTTCAATTTCTGCACTTTATTTTGTGTACTTTGATTTGGGCACTTCAATTTTTGTCCCCTGAAATAACATAGGGAACATAGTACAATATTATATTAATTTAATATTTTTTGAAATTACCTCCAAAACACACCAATTTATTAATATTGCAATAAAATAAAAACCAACCAAAAAAACTTCATTTCTTTTTTATATATTTAAATATCAGGTCTTAAAAAATCTACATGAGGAATTTCAAATTTTTTTATTAATTATTTAAAATTTTATAAGCTTATAAAAAGTGTGACTAAATCTAAAAAGTCAATTTTTGATTTCCTCACTTTTGATTTGAGGATCTTAATAAAACATAATGAATAAAATATTAATGTTTTGCAAAAATTGAATGTCGTAAATGTGCTGTTTTAGAAGAGTTCTAAGGGGAAAAATATTTAGAAACTAGATAATGTTCTTTATTGAGAGATAATGATTATATAGTTGTTGTGAATTGTGGATACCAGGAACATGATTGCGTTGATCACACAGTGGGATGGTGAAGGGGGTGGCTTGATCCTTGTAATGAGTCAAGCGCCAAAACAAGTCACCCACCAAGAGTGATCAGCTTCTGTTCATGTTATTGTATTAGGAAATCTGAGTTGTCTTCCTAACTTGGCTTTGGGTGAATAGATAATCGGGTTGCAGGTCACAAACCCATTTACTTGGAACCTTGTTGGTGGGTTGAGCCTGCTTTTTTGACATTAATATTAAGTGGTCCTAGTTTTTTTGGTACCTTTTTGGATTTTGATTTGACTACTTTTTGATTTCTGCACCCATTAAGAAACTATATGTAAATTTTTAAATAAATTTTTATGAGACAAAATTTTATTTTTAAAAAGAAAGAGCTTCTAATAGTATTTTAAATTAAGATTTGAACAAAATCAATTAAAAAAGTTGCCTGAAGTTAAAAAAGCTTTTTTTTAGCTCTTGATTTCTTTTTTTACATATAGAAAAAAATTTAAATTTTTTTAATTTTAATGTATCAAATATTAAATCAAAGATTTTTTTGCACTTCAATTATTGCACTTTTGATTTTGTCCCCTCTTTTCAAAGGGGCAAATAAATTATATTTTAAAAAATAAATTCTTAAGGTGTGTTTTAAATTGCATCAATTTGTGCACTTCAAACTTGGGTTTTTGATTTTAGCTACTAGTAAGATATTTTTAAAAAAAGTCAAATTTAAGAAAAATATTAAATTTTTTGGGAAATTTTTATTGAAAAAGTGCAGAGATCAAAAGATTCATTGATTTGGAGATTTTGATCTCCACACTTCAACTTTAGGCACTTGCCTGTTGCAACAGAAAGATGGTACACAGCCTCCTTGTTCTCTTCCAATCCCCCACCAAGCAAAAGCCTCAAACTGCATCCATCAATCCTGTGCAAACTAGTCTTTTTCATCTGTTTGCTTCCTTTCCTTGCTTGCCTACCTGGGTGCATATGCCTTCCTTGGGTGGTTCAATCCATTACTTGGAAGAAATCAAATCCTTGGAGAGTTAAATTTGGGTATGCTTTCTGTACCAATTGGCTCTATGATCACAGGGTTAAACCCTTCTGCACTAATCCACCATGTTGGGCAATTATTCCCTGCAGGGTTTCCTGACAGGTCCAGTTTACAGGACATGATTAGTCACCAAACTGATTAATTTAGCATCCATCCCTTGGTGAGTGAGCGTCTGGCTCACTTGGTTAGTAACTGGCCTTTTCAAGCCATGTTCAATAGTTTTAACCCATTAAACCATGATGTTCTGTACATTGGTTATGTTGGTTAGCTGGTGGTTGACTATAAATAAGTTTTTCCCTAATTTAGTGTATAAAAATTGTAGAAAGGATTGCTGATTGGAGACTAAGATACCTTGGTCATACACTAAACTTTAAACTCCCCCCAAATAAACCCTGATGTGGCAACCAGTTGGATAGATGTAGTGTTAAGGTAGTTTTTGATGTGCTCTATAGTATGTAGGTTGCAACAGAGGTGTTACAAAATGTCAGGATTCTCCTTTTAATTTTTAGCTGCTAGTATTCTACTTTTGAACTCCATTATTATTTTTGAAGCATTAGGTTATTTTTGGCTCATTGTTTTATTCAGAAATATCCCCTCACTCTTACCCCTCTTCAACCGACAATATTCCATCTAGTTTACAGTTAGTCTTAAGTTTTGAAGCTTACCTTGTTTTCCTCCTGGACAATTTTTGAACCGCGAACCTAAACATTAGTTAAAATCATTAAGTCCAAAAGCAGAATACCTTTTCACTCCTCCTGCCTACGCCAGCATCTTTGGACCAGGTTTTCCTGCTCTTCCGCTCTTTGCTTTTGCTTTTCACATTCTGCCAAGCAACATCTGTTCCCCCACTTTATCTCCTTTACTTTGGTCTTAACCTTTTAAGTTTAAAACCACAAGAAACATGTGCTTCTGTTTTGTTTTGCCACACTATTTTCACTAACCAATCTTGGTTAAACTCATTTCACCTCAATTCTGCACCTCACTACCAAGTAAAATAAAAAGGCTTGGTTTTTAATCTTAACAGTAAGTTGAGATTGTTTGACTTGCACCTCAAAAAAGGTAATTGTTAGGTTTTGTGGCTTGTGTTTCCTTTCTAATTTAGTTAACTTATTTTTTTCTTTGACCTTATGATTCCTTTTGATTTTCTATTTCATCAGTTAGGTAGTTTTTATAATAATACACACAGTCTAATTATTGATAGTTTTAACTCTCTAACTAGTAGTGAGCAATTCCCTGACTTAGAAATCAATTTTTTGACCAAGTCCTCAGTCATTAAGTCTGGGTTCTATTTTATTTTCTTAGGATTAATCAATTGCCTCAGCCCTTATTTTACCTCCTACAAGCTTATAGGAGCCCTAGTCCAGTTGTTACTACAAACCTTACCTACTTTTTTGTATTTGATCAACATAAATATAAACGGTATTAAAGCTTTAGTCTATAACCATCTTTCCCAAACTATGAGACCTTACACAAACTACCTTGAGAAAAGTTTGAAAGCTGAGTAAAGGAGCTCTCATTCTCAGATTGCTTGATGGATAGATATTTTGAACAAGCACTTTTGACAGCGGCGCCAGTATCCATTGCAGCTATGGCATTGTGAATATCCTCTTTAGTGGGAGAGGGGTTGGTGTTTACCTTCATGGGATCAGGCGTCTGTAATAACATAGGTTTATTGAACAGGATGAATTGGGGGCATCAGTGCTTAGGCATGAATTGGCTAAGAGTGGCCAGGCCATAAGGGACTCATGATCTCTATCCAGAATGGCTGTTGGAAGCAGTGAATTAAGAAGCCTGTTTTTAGCTGGGAGAAGAAGAATATAAATCAGTCCAGGACTGATCCCTTCCTTAAAGAAATGAACATGGGTGGTGGTATAAGACATGAGCGTCAATGTTGTAATTAATGCTGATTTGGTTACAATATTTCTACAAATAGTTTTAATACTCTTAATTCTTAGTACTATATCTGTTGATAATATAGTGAAAGCCTGTAATAACAACAGAAGAAATAAAAAATTATATGAAAAACTGGTTATTTATTAATAGTCAGGAAGGTATGTAGTGGGATGTGGATAATAACTAAGTGGCTGTAGGAAGCAATTCCCATAGAAATCATGAGAATGAGGCTGGAGGATAGTGGCATGAAAAACAGAAGGTGGTGTCAGCATAATTGGTTTTACATGACTTGCCTGATTTGGAATTTGCCTTGATGTGGCCACAATTTCAACCAAGTTTGTGGAAGTAAAGCCCAAATAATATGTGTAAATTATATAGGACTCAATTACCACATTTAGAGTTTCAGTAATTAAGTATATAGTATAAAAACACAGCAGGACAATTAAACAACTGTGCAATTATTTCATTGTTCCTTACATAAGTATATTTATTTATCTGATTCACATCCAGAATATGAAAAACCTCATGAACATGAAGAACTGAAGCTAACTGATGATGAAAAAGGGCAGGCTGAACAAAGAAAGAGTACAGTCTACTCAGATGTTCAGGGGACAACAGGAAACATGATGGAGTATGTGGTACTACCATGATCTCATTTAATTTTTCAGTGTTAAATCAAATTTGCCAGTTTGAAATATCCCCTTCACAAGACAGCCCAAGGGCAGCTGTAGCTACTTGATCCAAGTTGGGGGTATCTATGGGGTAGGCAACAAGAAAAAGAATATTGACATGATTATAATGGTAGGCTTGTAGGGAGAATCTGTGGTATCTTTTCCAATGAATGGGCTGTATGCATCAGGCAAGGACAACTCACAAGCAGGGGAGGAGAAGGACTAGCAAAGTTTGTGGTAGAGAAGGTAACCAAGAGGTTATAGCCCATGTAGTGAGAATTATTTTTGTTGTGTTCTACCTTGAACGCATCCAAGGGACATAAAAAAGAAATTCTAACATTTGAATTGGGTTTGTACTAAGCCAGGTGGTTAGTCTTCAGAAATGAATAAGGGTACTTCCTTAAATCCCTGAGAAGCTTAATATTAGATTTCTTCTTTAGATGAGGCTAAAGAACAAGTCCAGAAGAAGTGAAGGAGAACACCAAAAAATGATATGAAATGAACTTAAATTTTATTAAATAATAAGATTAACTTATATAGTATCTTGTGTTATCACAAAAAACTATCAGGAAAAGAGATTACTGATCACCTGCGCAAATGAAGTGCAGATAACTGTGACACAAAACAAAAAGGTAAATTGGATCAACTCATTTTATGAAACCATCACAATTTTGAGAGACAAAAGAAAAAAGTATTCCCAACCTGGGCTCAAAAATGCAAACCCATTAAAGCCAAAATCAAAGCAGTGTGAATGTGGCTTTTTACAACAGGGTGAACCTGAAAAGAAAGAGTCAGTCCTAGAACAGCCTGGGGATTATGACCTATGTTAATGCTGTGATATTTACTGAGATAAATGAGGCCTCAAATAAATCATAGATATCAGCACCAATGAGGAAATATTTATTGACAGAGAATAGAGCCTACAAAGCCTCAGTAATCATGTAAACTTTAGGATTTATTATAATAAATAAAAGAACAAGAACCAATGCAATTAAATAACCCAGTAAAATACCCAAATTCCTGCACTACCTTACAGCAGCAATACTTTGGCCAGTGTAGTTAGAAATCCAGAGAGCTAGGGGCATAAGAAATTGATCTTTCCAAAAAAGGATAAAACCTTTCCTGATGTAATATATTTAATATAGTAATTTTGAAACAGAGAGTCAATAAAACTTTGATTCACTCAACTTTTGTCTTAACTTGCCATAATTTTTATCACCTAGATTCTACCATTTAGAGTTCTGCTATCCATTTTAATAGTCCAGGCAATTTTCCTGAGGTCTCTCAGCCTAACTATTTTAGACCTCAATATCATCTTATAGTATAATGCACTTTATAAAATATCAAACTAACCCAGAACAACAAGAAATTCACATGGAAAATCATTCTCTTGTATGATCCCTAATCTCAAACAAGAAAACTCAAAATAAATTAATAGATAAGAATCTTGATACAACATTTCATCATGGGCATTTGACAACAAGTGTAAGTATCTGCCTGCATATCTGGTATTCATATAATTACCTTTCACCCCCAAGCCTGAACAACCACTATTAATTTATCCCATCATAAAAACCACTTATCAATCAAATATTTAGAATATTATATATCACTCTTATATAACTAATGGACTCAACGGTGCCAGCTGCAGGTCCTTGGTCCATTATTAGATCGTTGGTCTGGTATATTATCAAGTTAGTGCTAATCCTGTGGTAGGCCATTCTCATTAACCTTTATGGCTGCTCTGTCTCTTTATCCAGAAGCCTAGTCAGTAGGACCTGGTACCCTGACAATCTTACTGGGAAAAATAAACGTCAAATCTTAAGTCAATTCGAATCAGCAATTACACAGTTTTCAATAAATATTTTAAATTGATAAGGTTATGAAACTTATGCTAATTTTTTAGCGCATTGTTTGTGACCAAATTGAATTGAGAATAGTCTCATAATTAATACACCAATAAAAATCTTCTGTATCTCAACACAAGAGATTTGTGTTAGTATACTTACGAGCCCACCAAAATAGGTGTAGACCTTCAGTGCCATCTAGACTGTGTAGAAAGACAGCAAATCATATAAATACCAGTAGCACAGATTGAAAGAAGTGACAGCTGCTCCTGGGCCTTTATCAACACCCTGACAAAGACCAGTAGTTATAATAAGATAATTAAAAACATTGGTATGAGAAACGCTGAATTAAAAAATTAATGTGTAGTTATTACAAGGAGCTATCTGGATAATCAATACAGAGGTTTTATAGTATAAAAGAATTAATTTGCCTTGTAATCCAATAAAAAGTCCATAATTCTCTTTTAATGAGCATATTGCAGTATTCTAGATTAATTGCATCAGCAATAAAAAATTACAAGTCTCTTCTAATATTTATATATAGTATTATATTAGGATATATAGTTAAGCATATTAGCAAGGATGACTAAGCTGTTAAGACATTTCATAGCTTTGAACTTAAAAGTCTAATCCCAGTAGGCTTAATATTTGTAGTATTAATTTTATTGTAACTCAAGGTCCCTTTTAGATAGATCCAAAACTATAATACTAAAATAAAGAGCCATCAAAGACAATAAATTCCTTTATTCTAAAAATGGATGCATTTGATTACATTTTAAAGTATCATTATTATATTCCAAGTATATATAATGCATCTTGTGTGATTATTTATTTTGTTGAATTTTATTTGGGATTTCCAGATTTTTTATTCTTTTTATTGAAGGTGCTTTATCAGTATTACTAGTAAATTTTTCATTTAATAAATCTCAATCCATTTTGCCTAATGTACTGTGTTGTTTTTGTATTTTGGGTTTGTTATTTTATATTTAGTTTAATTTCATAGTTTATTTGACTGAGATGATGTTATCTGTTTGATATTTTGTCAATTAACTGATTACTTTCAATTGATTGCAGGTTGTAACTTGTCCCAGATGTGCTTTACTTAAGACTGAATTCGATTTTGTTTACAGTATTTTTTGTCTATTCTTACAGATGTGAAAACCACTGTATTATGGTTAAAAATAATATTTTTACTTAATATTCTCTAGGTGGTTTTTTGGATTATTTTGTCAAATAATACAAAATATTCATGGATCACATCTAGATTTTGATCAAAATATTTGTCCTTTGTCAAATAGTTGCTTTGCTTTAAAGTATAAAATGAAGATTATTTTCTTTGTGTTTAAAATCAAAATTTTGCGGTAACAAAGAAGCTATAGAATAAGATAGATTTTATCAATTACAGATTATTAGTTACAATCTTCTAGCTTTTTATTAGGATTAAGACATGATTACAAAATTGAAATAAGAGTTGTTTATAATTTAGTAATTTAACAAGCCTCAAGATAAAATACGTTTTTCTATTTTTACTTGTGCTAGCAAAATGTATAACAGCATTTGAAGGTTTTTATAGATTTTTTAACAGCTATTGATTTTAAATGATTAATTGAATGTCTATAAAAGAATATATATTTCAACAAGCGTATTTGTTAGATTAATTATAGATGTTTTTAAAGTCATACGATAGTGGTTTAAAAGCTTAATGTTTTTGTTGCATTAATTTAAAAATGTTTTGAGCAAGTTTTATATTCGATAATGGGAAAATTAAAAGTGTTTATTTCTAAAATTTTATAATTTTCTTTTAAAGTGCTGTATATTCAGTATTACAAACTATATTTACCACAATATTTAAATTTGGGCAAAAAATAAAAAGAATATTTTAAAGCTGGTTGAAGTATTTCTAAGATTAATTGTGAAATGTACATAATTTTTATGAAGGCTATAAGAGGCAACTAGCTGATAGATTTGAGAAAATAACTTGCTAAAATTTATATTTATAAACCATTTTAAAGTAAATATCAGTCTTGACAAGTAAATAAACATATAGACCGAAACACAGCTTGTAAAAATATTTTTACTTTATTCTCAAGATTTAATTTATAATTCAAAACAACCCTTTGTTGATGTATATGCTAATATTTGAAATTTATAAACAAATATATATAGTTAAATCAGTTTTATTTCAAAAAAGAGCTAAAATTAAAATCATAAAAACTAGAAGTTATTAGGTCTCTGAGTTTAGGCCTTAATTATCCATATGAAGTAGGAACAATACTTACATCCAGTTTTAAACTGAAATAGAAGCACGAAAGTAGGCCACTCAATTTGCAAACGCCCATCGATAATAATAGGCCTTGGTTACAAACATATTGCGCTTCCCCCAATTGCCCGTGTACTCTCCAAATAATTAACCCCTTCCCTCATCCACCCAATTTTAGTTTATTAAGTCATAATTGAATTTATGCTTTTTTAAGCTTTAGCAGTATGTATGCTTATTAAGGAGCCTGGAAATATAACCAAAAGTGTCTTGAAGTTGGAAAATCTTAATAAAGCAAGGATAGGTAGCACATCTTAGCAGATACATAAAGTTACATAGGGTCCCTTCATTGGTTTAGTGGCATTAATGGAGAACGTTGGAGAGAAACGCAGCTTTGGAAGGCAAGGCTTTGCCCATCCCTTATTGCCGATAGCCTTTTTCTAATGAAATTAGCCACTTTCAAGAAAGCCTGTGTTACTAAACGCCTAGAGAAACAGCAACTAGCAAGCTATGGTTAAGTCAGATTGTCGAGTGCAGAAGACCATCAAAGTAGAGCTCTTTGGCAGGCGATCCAGGCTAGTAAGGAAGAATTCAGGCAATGATTCCAGCAACGGAGCAAAGATGATTGAATTTAGGATGAAAAATTCATTATAATCCAAGCCCTTATATACCTACCTATGATAACTCTCCTCTCACGATTATCGAAATTTAGGGGATCCTGTTTCAGATAACAGTGTAATTTATATGATTGTAAAATTACCTCTCCTCTTTACCCCGCACTTATTATCCAAGGGAGTTGATTTTAAATCAAAATTTATGTTGGGTTAATTATTTTGATTTAAAATTTTATTGCAAATTTTTCAGTATCTTGTCATCATTAATATATAAGCGGGTCTGCTATGATGTCTGCAATGTTGTCCCAAGTGGGCCCAAGCATAAGAGATTTAACTGAATTGAGCTTAAATTCGTAATAGTATTTAAATTCAATATACAAGCGGGTCTGTCTGGACGTCTGTAATGTCGTCTCAAGTGGGCTCAAGTGTAAGGGATTTAACTAAATTGAGTTTAATTTATAATATAATTTCAATTATTCAATATAAAAGCGGGTCTGTCTAGATGTATGTAATGTTGTCTCAAGTGGGCCCAAGCGTAAGAGATTTAACTGAGTCAAGTTTACATTTAAGATAGAATTTAAATTCATTATACAAGCGGGTCTGTCTGGATGCCTGTAATGTCGTCTCAAGTGGGCTCAAATGTAAGGGATTTAACTGAATCGTGTTTACATTTATAATAGAATTTAAAGTTGATGGCCAAGCCAAAAGCTTGATTCGGCTCATCCTTATATTCAATCCTCATGCATCAAGGAAAGCATGAAGGTTGAATTCGGATGAGTGTAACCTAAATTATGTAAAGTGATAATAAAAGCCACTTGAACCCTAATAAATATTTACTAAATTGCTTGATTTTCAAATTGAGATTCAACCTTTTGTAAAGTAGCTTATCTGCGTAGCTTATCCAACTTCTGAGTGTATGGATTAAAATTTGAAGAGGAGCAATAGATTTTTTAAGATCCTTTTATATGATTGGATATTTAAAACTTTTGTTGAGGATTGAATTGGCCGAAGAAAAGAGAGCTGAATCAGTTTTAAAAATTAATTAAAAAAGATATATAAATATTAGTTTAAGTAAAGGATGGTTAGCTTAGACATTTCAAATTTATCTATTCTAAAGTGAAATAATAGAATATTCTACTTGGGCATCACTTGATCCAAGTGACTTAATATTGTTTATAGTTAACCTTGCTTACTAGTCCATCATCCAAATAATTATGTCTGTGGAGTAAACTGGCAAAATAATATTAGACTCATTAAAATGATTTTCATAAAATTTAAAGTAACTGGATGCGTTTTTCAGACAATTCCAATAGAAATGATACCAAACATGATGGCTCCAACTGCTCTAGATGCTCAGATATATAGTTAAGTTCTGAAATCATGCTTGCATCTTAATCAAAGGCATCGACTCAATCCAATTTATCTAAATTCATTCTAAGAACACATATAAAACCAAAAACAACATATCTCTGTGAATAATAAGCCAATCTTAATGTTCAAAAGCTTATTATGAAGCTACAGACCAGCTCTACTTTTTTGAAAGAATTTAGAGGCTAAAAAAGTAAGATTTTAAAATTATTATTTTATCTTTACTAAACTAAATAGTGATACTCCACTTATTTATATTTGTTTGACATTTTTTGGTTATGAAGTAGTTTTCAAACTTGTTGAGATAAATGAAAATTGTTCAGTTCAGAACACATAGGATCAGTCACACAACAAATTTAATCTGAAACCAGTCAAATGTCAATCTACCCAATAAAATTTTCTTTTTTTAGGTCCAGATTACAAAAATATCCAATCACACAACAAAATTAAAGTCAAATACTGAATCCCAAAAATGACACAGCAGACAATTTTAACCCATATTCAAAACAAAATCAAACTAGTCACATCTTGAAGCAATCTACATCAAATATGATAGTGCTCATGCAACAAAAATGATGAAAGAAGAGAAAAAATGAGGTTCAGTCACAAAAGTGATGAGTTTAAGCACAAAACAACTCATATTTTTAAAATATTGATTATTTTTTGGGACTCAAAATGAAAATAGTGGATTTCAGGAGTGAAATTTTTGGAAATTGTGCCATTAATGCCATTTCAATATGGCCTTTGAATAATGATAGCTGTGATGAT
>QTSX02004329.1:0-378129 GCA_014839935.2 Entomophthora muscae | reverse complement strand
TGGCTCTCTAATATAAACACATTCCATTTTTTTAAATTATAATGGAAAAGGTCAAGTTTACAGTGGATTTTATTAAACAAAATGCATTGAGTTATGCACATAATATCAGAATACCAAGAGTTGAAGTCTAATTACAATATTCTAATGCAATATTTACGTTTATTGTCTTTAATTTAGTAATGATGATGAAAAATATGTATGCTCATAATTTTGAGCTATTTGTAAAATGTACAACATTGTATTAATTATAGAAATGTTGATAATTTAAAAAACATATTATTAATTATGAACTGAAAGAAAAAATTAATTTTAATATTAGTCACCAAGAATAGATTTATTTACTAATCAAAGGACAGGAAGGGGAGGGAATGGACAGAATGAACATTGCCTTCATCTGCGCCTATGAAAGGGACAACATCAGAGATGGTGGGGAGGGAATGGGTGGTGGCTTGGGAGTCAGGGTTGGAAGGCAGGTGGCTTGATGAAGGGGTTGGGGAGGCAGGGTTTGTTGAGTGAGAAGGGGCAGCAAGAGCGGTTTGCTTCAATTGCTCAAATCCTTCTTCTGTCACATATACTGGCTTGAAAAAACAGATGGACTGGCGTGGGGGGAGACAGGGGTCCTTTATGGACTTATCACTATCACTTGCATAGAAGATGATGAGATTAAATAAGTCCTGGACGGACGCGGAAGGAAAAAGCTCATACACCTTATCAATCTGGGTGCATAGTTTGTTGTAGGTGGCAGGCTTCAAGCGCCTGAGGGAGGAACCAAAATTGTAGAGACATACATCTGCAAGATGCATGTTGGCATAGTTGATGGGGTAGGACCAGCAGGTATGCCCCACAGCCCTGATTTCTTAGGTAGCCCATTCTTGCTGCTCCATCTCCGCACTCAGTACAACTGTTTGCACGGTGTTTTGTGTGGCCCACTCCTCCAGCATGGCCTTGAGCTCTGTCTGGTAGGCATACCCATCTGCGGTGTTTGATATTGCTGAGTTTTAATTGACACCCAATGGGGAAAATGCCAATAAAGCCCTGAAAAAACAATACAAGATTGGGCCGCGCTTGTACACGTCAGATTGGATGCGCTTCTCTCTAAAGTCTTGGATACTGGCCAAGATCTTGGTGTATGATAGGAAGATGATGTCATTACGGGCCCTCATTGACCTCCCTTTAATAAAATTAATAATGATTTCATTGTATGGGTCAGTATCCACCAAAATGGGGCCACCAAGAACCTGATTGGATAGGATTCTGGCGGCAACCACAACTCTGTGCATCCATGAATTCACCGTTTTTTTGTTGGTGAAGATGCCGTGGAGTCCCAACTGGAGACATACCTGGACCAGGGGCATCCGCGGGTCATGTTCCATAATGGCCATCATAAGGAGATAGGCTGTATCACCTTCAGTTGAGGTATGGGCACCAGTTGGGGTCTTCTTGGGAGGGGGGCCACAGTTGGTGTGGGCTCACAGGGTTGCAGCCACAGTGGACTTTGTAAAACCCATTGCGGCTGCAATTTCCCTGAGGGACATGAGCTTCCCTCGCTTTTCAACCATTTTGAGAACAATGTCTGGAGTGATCAATTTTCTTCTGCGTCTTGCAGGCTGATTGGCTGGAGGAGGGACATGTCCATCTTGGGAACTGGTTGATGCCATCTGATTGGCTGTTTTGGGGTTCTGGGCTCTCTGGGTGACCCCATGGCTAAAATGGCTGGTTCCAGATGTCATTGCTGATAAGGGATTTTGGTTGGCAGCTGCCTGTGCATGGTGGGCAAACAGGGCCATGCCAGAAGTTGCAGGGGGAAAACAGACTCCTGTGTGGCACTTGCAGAGGGGCCTGCAGGTTGGGAGTGGCCATAGACAGAGGCTTCACTTTTAAGAGACTCAGTGTAGCCCTGCATAATTTTGTCAAGGCCAGGGAACAGCTCATTGACTTGGTTGTTGTTGAAAGAAGACATAATAAAAATTTTATTATAATTTTAAACTCGAGAAGAGGAATGTATATTTTAGTCAATTTTATTGTTATATATGTCAATTTTGTGAATAGTAGGATCTAAATTTTAGCCGGCCTAAAATAGAATAGGGTGATTTTTGAGAATGCCTATGATTCCTAAAAAAATTTGCAAAAATCCACTCTAGATCCTTTATCATCCTTTTTGAGACACCCATAAATTATATTTATTTCAAATTCATTGCAATTATGATTTGAAACTTGGTTCTTGGATTTGACAATCCCGCAATTTCAGATTTTTTAATTTATACATGATGTCTATTATTTGTTTGATATACAGGAAATCTCAAATTGTACATAAGAATCCTGCGTTTCTGATTCATGTATCCTGCATTTGTTTGTTGGGTTTTATCTTTTGTTAGTTGAGTTATCTGCTCAAGAGATTCAAAATTTGCCAATTTAAATAAAGCAAAAAAAGTCAAATTAAATGGTTAATTTTATTAAATATTTTAATTATCACTCAGCTGAGTTGCCCGCAAAAGTGCTTCAAAATTTGGACCAAGGATTTGACAATCCCGCATTTTTACGTTCAGGTTCTGAATTTACAGTATGGTACTCTACACTGCATACTACCAAGTGGTGATACTGTACTCTACATCTTGTCAACACAAAATATTGAGACAATCCTTTGATATCACAGAGATTTGGGACACACCCATAGTAAGAATCTAAATGAATACCTCAAGACATGCTACTGGTGGCCCAACATGCTGGACAACGTCAAGGAAGTACTAGACCAATGTGAAGTCTGTGAAAATTATATCTGCTCCAAGGCATCTCCCAAGTCAGTAATACCAGATTAAATCACACAATCATTCAAATTGTGAGCTCTGGATATTGTGGGACCAATTCCTGGTAATAACAAAGGCAAAAAGTATATTATCATAGCTATTGACTATGCAACTAGGTGGTCTGTAGCTCAGTCCACAAAAGAACACAAAGGAAACAATTTGAGACAATTTATTGGCAAATAAATCATAGCTAAGTTTGGGATACCCAAAGTTCCAATCACAGATGGAGGAACATAACTTAAGGTTATTGATACCAATATAAGCAACAGCGCCCATGTCAACAGTGGCTATGTTGTGTTTGGCTCCTGGGGACAACATCCAGGAGGACACAGCGGGAAATCACTATAACAAAAGATTTGAGGTTTAAAGCTATCCTTGGGTTAGCCTTCAGGGGGTAAATTAAGGGCACATACCTTAATTTCCTGGAATACAAGATGAGAAATTCCTTTTAGCAAAAAGGAAAGAAAAAAGATTGAAGAATATTAAAGTCAACACAAATGTGAATAAACTTGTTTTTATTAAGAGAAATGATTCAACTTAAATAGTAGACAAGGGTCAATGATCACGCATTAGGTAGACAGAGTGGCAGAGGGGGTCATGTTGGGTTGAAATCATACCAGGATCAGTTGCAGGCTGGTATGGCAATCCAGAATGGGTGGACATTGGACTCAACCCATTTAAGGAAAGTGAGGAATATCCAAAGTCAAAAACAAAAATGACCAAATCTTTGCACATATCACTATTTGAAGGCCATATCAAAATAGCCTTAATGGCGCAATTTCTGACATCTCCCCCCTCAATATTAGACACAGGGAGTTGATGTTTGCGGAGGAACTTGGAATGGACTCAGGCAAAAGGACAGCCAGATGACAGCAGCTTCACAGTATACTTGACGCCCTTCTTGAAGGTGACTTCACAAGGTCCAACCCAGAGAGAGTCTAGCTTATGTGCTCTGCCTCCTGTATGGTTCTGATAGTAGAGGACTAGGTCATCTAATTGGTACTCAGGGAGGCAAGCTCTAGAAGCATTGGAGGGTGAGAGCTCTAAAGCCTTGACCTTATAGGCAGTTGAATATGCTGTTGCCTGAATACCAATGCTAAAATTAGTCAAGTCTTTGACATGAGCTTCAGGATTAACAGAAACGTCAACTTCAATCAATGGGGGACCCAAGATTGAGAGATTTGTGTCTTCACGCCTATACAGCATGGAAAAGGGAAATTGGCCAGTCACTTGGTGCCTACTGAGTCAATAAGCAAATAGAGCAGCAGGGAAGAATATATCCTAATTGGCGGCATCAGAGAGGGTTACTTTCTTCATTATGGACACCAGGGAGGAATCTTCTTGTTCAATAGTCCCATTGGTTGACAGATTATACAGCGCAGAGAAAGATTGGTGAGTATCCATAGCTTCTACAATAGACGTGATGAGGCAAGCATTGAAGTTGGTGCCATTGTCATAAATCAGGATTTGAGGGCAGCCGTGCTGGTATAAGATATCTTGCAACAAGAAATTAGCAGTGGTCTTGGCAGTTATATCTTTGGTAGCTCTGGCTTTGACTCATTTACTAAAATGGTCTACAGTTACCAAAATGAAGAGACATCTAGACCTAGAACAAGGTAGAAGACCAACAGCATCAATACTCACAGTGTGGAAAGCATGTTTAGGAGGGATGAGTTTGAACTAATGTTGGGAAGGTCGGGGTTGTTGGAGTTGACAGGAATGACAGGATGCAAGAACATCAGGGATCAGGAGGCGCAGGTTTTCCCAGTAGAAGTTCTTTCAAAACCATTCATGAGCTTTTGCGGTACCCCATGTCCAGTATCAATGTGAGCTTGGAGGATAATAGCTAGTCTCATACTAGGGCAAACATAGGGCAGATAGGCGTTGTTGACCTTTTTGAAGAGTTGCCTATCTCAAATCACAGTGTCCTTTGATAGGACTTGCAGGGCCAGACAAATGTCTTCTGGTTCAGTGGTCCAGGAGTCAGGGTATCCTATTAACTTGTATAATCAACCAGCGTCTGCAGGATGGGTGGCTAGTATAGGTATTCTAGACAATCCATCAGCATTCTGATGTTGCGCACCAGGACAGTGTACCACAGTAAAATTATATCCTTGCAAGTGTAGAGCCCAACATGCTAATTGACCTTTAGGCTCCTTTAATTGATGCAGCCATTTAAGGGATGAATGATCTGTGACTACCATAAAGTGGGTCCCATAAATGTAATATTGGAACTGTTTCACTGCATGTAAAACTACCAGACATTCCTTTTTGGTGACACTATAGTTCTTCTTGTGCTTGTTGAGGACTTGCAAAGAATAGGCCATAGGTTGATCTACACCCTCATTGTCAAGCTATGATAAGATGGCACCCGCAGCTACTCCACTGGAGTTGGCATAAAAGATGAACTCCTTATCATAATCAGGGTAGACTAGGATGGGAGCCTCTTTGAGCTTGGCCTTCAGTGCCTCAAAAGATTGCTGTTGACTGTCAGTCCATTTGAAGGGTAAATTGCAAAGGAGTTAGACAAGGGGCTCATTCAGTTCAGCAAAGTCAGGGATGAATTGTTGATAGTATCCCATCATGCCAAGGAATACTTGGACCTCGTGTAGATTGGTGGGGGCAGCATCTTGTCAATGGCTTCCACCTTACTATTCATGGGATGTATCCCAGTGTGGGTGACCTCATGGCCTAAGAATTCAAGTTGCTCCTTAAAGAAGGAACACTTGGAGGGTTCAAGCTTTAGTCCTTCTTCTTGAATCTTGATAAAGATAGCCCTGAGGTGGTCTAAATGGTTTGTAAAGGTGAAGCTAAACACAGTGATATCATCAAGATATATGAGAACACAGGAAAGCTTCAGGTCTTGTAGAATAGAAATCATAGCTTGTTGGAATGTAGCCAGGGTATTACAGAGTCCTTGGGGCATTTGAGTGGGTTCATAGAGACCTTCTGAAGTCTCTAGAGAACCAAGAAAAGGCTGCTCTTATCACAAGTCAGCCTGCCAGAATCCTAATGCCAAATCCATAGCAGAGAAGAATTTTGAGCCTCCCAATCATCTAAGGGCATCATCAATCCTGAGCAAAGGGTATGAGTCCTTTTTTGTGAGCAATTTTAGGCAACAATCATCCATCACAATACGGTGGCCTCCATCCTTCTTCTTAATGATCAATAAGGGGGAGGCCCAAGGGCTCTGAGAGGGAGCCAAGAGTCCAACATCCAATAGTTTTTTAAGTTTATTGTAAACCTGGACATCTTCTACCCTACTGCAGCAGTAAGGCTTTTCACGGAAAGGCGGCACATCACCTGTATCAATCTGATGAATGAACCCTTTGGCTAGACCATAGTCTGTAGGTCCAGATGCAAAGATATTGTTAAACTAATTGAGCAGCTCTGGTGCATCTTTTTGTTGGATGGGTGACAGTAGCAGGAAGTCAGCAGCAGTGAACAGGGAGAGAAAATGAGGGTCTTCTTCTGGTAGATTGAAATTGCTGAAAGTTCCAAAAGAGTAGAGGGACACCACTTTCTCTCCTCCTAATATGCGTCCATGCCCCACAATGTGGCCTCTAGACACCTGCATAGGAAAAGCTGCCAGGTTGGCTAGCAACAGCTGTACAGGCTCCTTATGAGTTTGATCCAAGATCCCTGGGCACAACTGAGGCTCCTTGCAGCTTAGAGAATTAGGAGAGTATAGCTCTAGGAATGATTTTTCAGGTAACTCATAAAATCTGGGAGTCTATAATCACTTGGGAGCCTGGAGGGATGGTGAAAGCTGCAGGGACAAGAAGAGGCACACCTTCCTCTGCGGGGCAAGAAGGAGTAGGGGAACACATATTGGAGGAATTAGTTCTGTACTTGAGCGAGAAGATACCCGTGGGGTACTCAATCACACAAGTCTTAAGGCGTTTGCCCAGGAGACATGGAGGTTTTTCAAAAATTAAAGGGACCTCATATCCTACAAGCAATAGATATCCATCTCAAAGGTTTAAATTTCCATTGTATCTTGGAGGAATTGCATACCAACCAGGTGATCATAGCTTTCATTCTCTAGGACAATAGCAGGAGAAGCAATGAGGAGTTTTCTGAACCTCCTGGGAAGGGCAGAGTAGGCACTAATAGCACGAGTCTGAGCCATGCTAGCAGTACCATATGATTAAGTGTAGTTGAGATCAGGAGCCAGCTTAAGCTTCTTCATTATTTTGGATGATACCACGTTGAATGGGAAACCTGTGTTCAGAATCATCTTGATTTTAACCTTTTGAATTGAAACTTCCACACAGGTAGTATCTTTCCCAAAGGGGGGCAAGAAGACCAACATATCTTGCACAGCTTCCAGCTCTTTCTCCCATTTAGCCAACATGAATTTTAAGGCATGGATTTCCTTATACACAGTCTGCAATGGGAGAGATACAGTAATGTTCTGAAAGAGGGCCCAAGATAGCTTGGCGGCTTCTTTGGAAGAGTCTACCAAGACAGGAGGTTGATGAGCCTGGGCCAGGTAGGGACAAGCCACCACAGCCTTGGCTTTGACTGAATTTGTGCAAGAGATAGTGGTAGTTTTCCCTGAGCAAAGCTTGTAAGGGACAGACACGGTTTCCAGGACAGCCAAAACAGAATAGCCATAACTATCTGACTCATTGCAGTCAGAGTCTTCAGGCTCAGAATCACTAGAAAGATTGTGGAACAGATGAAGGATAGTTGGGCCAGATGAAGAGGGAGATTCCTTGTTAGAGGGAGGATCAGGAGAAGACGGGGGAGATTGGTCAGTAGAGAGTGTCTCTGCCTCTAAGCTGTCCTCTCTTTTCCTGCCTGCCACTTTGGGTTGCAACCTTCTACCCAAGAATTGGTGCAGGTACGCAAGTGGTGCCCTATTTGACTACATTATGACATCCTTGTCTCTTAGGCTGTCCACTTGAACCAAAAGTCATAATACACTGAGTACGGGAGGTGTTTCCAGCGTTGCTGGCTTTATTCTCACAAACCACAGTACCCCCATGGGTCAAATGCATGTCTTGCAAGAGGATCTTAATACTCTTCATGGAAGTAAGAGAAGATTTGTGTGTCTTAAAGTGTAGGCATAGGAGCTTGTTCACCTTCAACGTGTTTGAGCATGCTGTGTATGCTTCTCAGGGAGCTAACTGACAACTGGTGATTAGCTGTTGCCCTTTGATATAGAAGCAGTTAACAAACTCATTCAGAGTTTCTTTGGGCTTAAAGGCAATGTTCATAAACGCATTTTTCTTGACCTCCAAGCTGAGATCTCCTCCAAATTCCTCAATAAGTAGGCATTTAATATCCTCCTAAGTGACAATAGATGGGAGTTTGGGGACCACAACTTCTTGGAAAATAGGATGCAAAAAGGTAAGAATATGCTCCTTCTTAAGCTTTTCAGTAGCCCTATGCATTGCAGTTTTGTAGATTGTCAGAAAGGCAGAAATAGTAGAGGTTTTAGGGTCAAATATTTGTTTGAATGAAGGCTTATCATTGGGGTCAATGGATGACAAGGTGGATTTGCTGTTGTCACCTGGATTTAAAACATTAATGTGGGGATTGCCCTCAAACTCAGATTATGCAGCAGGTTGTCTAGCCCAGAGAAGTCAAAGGCTCTCCTCTAAGGTGTATAGTGTAGAGCTGTTTTGTTCACTGATATCCCTGGCGGTAGTGGCAGCAGCTCCAAATTCATCAATCTTTATCTGTTGTACTGCCAGTGTGCCCGCAATCCCATTGACACAAGTGGCCAAGAAGGTTGCCTGAGCGGTCAGAGTGGTAACCTGCTCATTCATTGTTTCCATTAAGCAAGTGAGGTTCTGCACCTCACGTTCCAGAGTATCTTGAATATCTGCAACATCATTTGTCACTGCTGCTAAATGATCCAATGTGAGAGAAAAGTTGACAACATGTTGACCTTCCAAACCAGGACAACACCCACAATCAGTATGAGCAGGTGTATCAGTGACCTCTACCTCTTTTTGCCATCATATTCAGAGGACAAATTGTCAGGGTTGGAAATGTGTAGTCTCAAACACTTAATTTCACCTCACAAAGTAGCTACTTGGTCTGTCAATGAGGCAATGTAAGGGTCAGGCATAGGTTCTACTGGTGGAGGGTTTGGAACAGAGGCTTGGAGTTGTGTAGTGGCTTTGAGTTCAGCTATGGCTTCCCATACCTTAGCTTCAAAGGCAGAAAGGACCTCAACAGAAGGAGTGGGAGGAGTCACTTCAATTTAGCTACTCTATCATCAATGTAGTTTTGAACCTGACACAAAGTGTTTCCTAGTGCAGCCTTATCCAAACCATATTGTTGGTGCAGATGTTGGCCCCAATTATTGATGTGGGTCCCAACCAACTCAAGTTGTGAATTGACATGCTCCCAAAATTGATTGAGATTTTTAACTAAGGTCTCAAAATATTGACAATACTTTAGGAGAGTTACTTCTATCTGCCCACGCCACGTAGCTTGGTGGTTATCTAGTTTGCACAGTTGATCCTTGATTTATTCAGGAAGTGAGGAGCAAATAGAGTTCAGAGACAAAGTTAAGTACTTCTGTGAAACCAGCAAGTTGCGCTAGTTATCTGAGATATAAACAAAGAGGCTATGGGACCATTCTTGATAGGCCATGTTTTGTGAATGGTTATTGGAGACAACAGTGGCCACAGTAGTCAGGAGTTTGTTTTGTGATCCTAACACCAACTGGTGGTGAACTAAAGCAGGCTGGATAAATTGGTTGAGCAGTACGCCAATAGTCTCCATGGACTCCATTAAAGCGGGGGGGACCAAAGTCCAGGAGGAAGGAATACAGATCTTTGGAGGCATAACTGGGGCAGAGACCAGGAATGGTGTGCATTGCCACAGTGCCTGTGTGGAGGAGGAAGTGCGCGGCAGCGCAAGCTTGCTCATAATTGAGAGAGAAAGCTGGAAGGGGGCCCATGCAGTCCCAGGAGACAACATCATTACCATGGGAGTAGGGGGTTTACGTGATATCTTCCTCCAGAGGAGGACTAGAGACTTTAGGTTGTTTGGGTACTTCAGAAACAAAAAGAGAAGGATCAGAGAAGGCATGGGGAAACAGAGTAACCAAGGGGCTTGCAGACCCTGTAGTGAGCACCATTTTGTTGTGTTTGGCTCCTGGGGACAACATCCAGGAGGACACAGCGGGAAATCTTTATAACAAAAGATTTGAGGTTCAAAGCTAGCCTTGGGCTAGCCTTCAGGGAAAAATTAAGGGCACATATCTTAATTTACTGGATTATATGATGAGAAATTACTTTTGGCAAAAAGGAAAGAAAAAAGATTGAATAATATTAAAGTCAACACAAATGTGAATAAACTTGTTTTTATTAAGAGAAATGATTCTACTTAAATAGTAGACAAGGGTCAATGATCACTCATTAGGTAGAAGAGTGGCAGAGGGGGTCATGCTGGGTTGAAATCATACCAGGATCATTTGCAGGCTGGTATGGCAATCCAGAATGGGTGGACATTGGACTCAACCCATTTAAGGAAAGTGAGGAATATCCAAAGTCAAAAACAAAAATGACCAAATCTTTGCACATATCACTATTTGAAGGCCATATCAAAATAGCATTAATGGCGCAATTTCCAACAGGCTATTTCAACACTTTGTTGACATGGCTACTGTGAACTCAAAATTTTAAAACTACTATGTTTTTTGCTAGTTGCGCTAGCTTAATTCCTGTTTTTTAATGCGCTCAGGGGTGTGAACCCAGAAAACACAACAATATTGTGGCTATTTGACACAATTCAATATTAAGGTTAATTAAAATTTTAATTTAATCCAATTTCTCTTTACATTTACTAATAAAAATTTATTTTTTATCAATTTGTTTTCACAACGTAAAAGTGTCAATGTTGACACTTTTTAAGCCTAACTTTTTTTAATAGCAAAACTGAAACATCTACAATAAAAAAATTAATTGCACACTTAAAAATGTTTTTTATTAAATTAATATATAGAAATAGGTATAGCACATATAGCATATTATTGAAATCTTTATCTTATAAATTTATCTGTGGCACTTATTCCATCTTTAGTATCATAAATAGATTGGTGGCTAATGGCAATTGCATAATTTAAGTCATATTTACTATGTAATTTACTATAAAATTTATTATCAATAATAATGTCAACAATCAGAAATCTTGTCTATTTTTTTTGTGATCATCCACCTGGGTTAGATTTAAGCAAATTAGAGTTGTGTGATTAAGCTTAAATTACTATGCCACCACCTATTGAGGATGTTGTAAGTGGTGAAGTTGATACTTTACCATTTTTATTACTGAAGACAACTTTCTTATTAAGTTTACTTATACACCATGGTAAAATATCATATTTCACCCCCAAAACATCATGTTTAATTAATAAATAAAGAACTTTGATAATTTTTTAACTTGTTTTTATATGTTTTTTTAATTTTATTATGTAAACAAAAAAGCACAGAAAACAGTTAACATTTGCTAGTTTGCTTAAATTTAATTAAGTGTACTATGCTGTTTCATAGTAAATTTTCAAAATAATTTTGACAGTGTCAATGTTGTCTTTAAAAAATTCTACAATTTTCCTAATTGTCAGTGAGAATTATGCATTTTTTGCTAATTGTTATTTATAATGTTGACGCTTTTCATTTTGCATATATAAAAATTTATGTTTTACATAATAAAAACACCTGAAATTTTAACATGTTGTATTTTTAACTTTTCTCTTTCATATTTTTTGGCTTTAAAAATAAAGTAATTCTCTTAAATCAATACTTTTTGCATATTTCTCTTAACTTTTAACTTGTTATTTAAAACTCTAATAAAATAAAAACTTCTACAATATTTTTTATATTTTAAATTTCAATAAAAGCCATATAAGGTTTAATTTTTATATATTATTTTTTATAGTTGTTTTTTTTAAATACATTGCTTTATTTTAACCCCTTTTAATTATTATTTAAAGGACAAAAACACTTCCAAACAGCCCAAAGGCACCAAGTGTCCCACCAAGGCTCCCAAGACCCCCAAGCAGAAGCCTTCATCCTCAAAGAAGGCTGCCCATAAGCCCTCTCCAAAGCCTTCCCCAAAGCTCTCACCCAGGCAGAGCCCAGCTAACTCCACTGGGAGAGAGAAAACTGATGGCTCCCTTATGGGCCACAGTTATTATAATTCAGCTTCAAATGAGGAGCCTACCAAGAAGCGCCACCAGGCCAAAAAGTCCACTCTCAAGGATAAGTCTCCCATAAATGAGGAGCACCACAACAAGCCCCCTTTTTCTCCCCGCCAAGCTCTCCCCGTTCCATTTCATCAGGAGATGTCTCTAAGTTGTGCCCTAACTACTTCCCTGGCTTCTGCCATGCTCCTTCTGGCCCTTGGGACCCTCTTGTGACCCACAACATTTTCAATGTTGATGGCAAGTTTAATGTTCCTTCCTCCTTGCCCAAGTACTTCCCCATAATGAGTGTGAAGGGTGGACCGGCCATGGTGACCAACAGTTACATTTACTCCTGCAACAACACCAATCAGGGCTTCAAGAGCCACCACTATACATGTGAGGACCACTCCTATCTATTTTGGCTCAACACCAAGCACTGAGACAAGGTCCAAACTATCAAGGGGAAGCACACTTTTGTGATGCCTAATACCACCATCTCTTGCCTCCTGAAGTGGTATCTGGTGCAGATCATGCCCACCTCAAAGGACCTTTCCCCTATCCAGCTGGATGTGCTTGTCTGCAAGTACCTCTCCCCTACCAACTTGAAGAGGGTGCCAACCCACAATCAGTTGGTCAAGTTTGTGATCAATAGGTGTCAAGCCTCAAACCCCCTGGCCAAGAGTGCCACCACCATTGAAGACCTGGTCCTCACTGATTCACTCAAAAAAACAGAGGATGGAGAGATGTTCCTGCTCTATGAAAATGGATAGGAAGTGGAGTATAGGATCATTACCTACACCATAACCCAAAACCTGGAGAAGCTCAATAATGCTACCACCTGGCTGTGCAACAGCACATTTGCAACCTGTCCTACCCTATTCAAGCAGCTTTGGGTCCTGCACGGGCAGTTTGACGCCCAGGTTACCCCCTTGTCTTATTCCTCCTTCCTGGTGCTAAGACAGAAGTCTACACCAGAGCGTTCAAGATTGTCCAGGATGCTTTAAGCTCTCTTCCTGCCAACAAGCTCCCCCTCCCAACCACACTACCAGAGCAAACCCTTCCTCTTCTGAGAAGGATGAGTCCGCCCTAGCTGCTGAGCAGCTATATTATGCACACTCACTTAGGCCAAAGTGTATCATTATGGACTTTGAGCTTGATCAGTTCAGAACCTTTGAGGCCGCCTTTAATGGAGAAGTCCAGGGCTGCTTCTTCCATTTCAGACAGTCTCTCATCAAACACCTCAAGAGCAAGAAGAAGCTCTTTGGCAAGTATCTTAATGACGGCAATGAGAAGTGCCACTTTGCCATCACCCAGTTTGCTGCCTTGGATTTTGTGCTGCCTGAGCACACTGGGCTTGGCTTTGAGGCCATCCTGGAGGATGCTTATGTTAATAAGTACTCCATTATTTTCAAGGTTTGCCTTGAGTACTTTGAGCAACAATGAGTAGGCAAGAAGGTGACTGCCAGGAGAGGAAAGAGCCGGGCCACTGCCCCTTGAAACTACCAAAGCACTTGTCTGAACTGGGAGATGAAGACAACCTCCAGCCTGAAGGTGAAGCACTAAAACCTAAAGACAAAGTTTGGGACCAACCCAAAGTTCAATAAGTTCTTCACCAAGCTTCAGGAGGAGCAGGCCAGAAACGTCTCCAAGTTCCACAACTTGACTAACCTGGTGGCCCCCAAAAGAGGAAGTCTAAGGACCAGTACTACCAAGAGGATGTCCAGAAGATGATGAAAAAGAAGTAAAAGGTGGAAGAGATCAAAATTACCCTGAGGACGTGATAACTGCCCTTGCTGGTGGCTTCAATTATCCCACTAAACCTTGCTTTGCTTTTCCTGGATACTTTTCACTTTTAAATTTTTATGTTTCTTTATTTTTTTGGATAGTACTAATTTTTTTAGGTATAAATGGTAAGTTTAAGGTACAGCTTCAATGTGGTCTTATAAGAAATATCTTATATTTTGTTAACTTATCTGTAAAGTATGATATATATTCAGTTGTGCTTATAAAAATATAATAAATAGGGACAAGGAATTCCTTATATTTTGTAGTTGTTATAATATATTTAGTATATTTATTTCTGTATCATTATAATTTTAAAATTTTACAGAATAAAAATCCTTTTATAGTGAAGAGTGTTTTTTACATAGTGAATTGAAATACAATTGCTTATATCTCCTTATTTTATTAGTTTGGTATGTTTTTATTGCATTTTTTAATCTCTCTGGAGTCACTTTGGTATATTATATTAGCTTTTAATTATTTTTATATTAAAAATGTTCAGGTTAAAGTGTTACATTAATTTAAAAAGGGTTGACATCCAGAAGACAACATTATTAAAAACTGAATTCACATTTTACTTTAGTGTCAACATGGCCACTATCAACATGAGCGCTGTTACCCCAATATCTACCTTGCTAAAAATGAAATAAAACACACCATTTCCAGCCCCTATCACCCACAAGCAAATGAAAGAGTTGAAAGAATAAATGGTTCCATTGTGGAAGCTCTCAGCAAACTGTCTGCCAACAACCCAAAACTTTGAGCTGGCATGCTCCCAACAGCACTTATGGTGTGCATAACAAAAGTCAACTGCAACACAAGCAAAAGCCTGTATGAACTTGTCTATGAACACAAATCTGCTATTGTCAGTACTAATTCAGGACCAAAATTGTCTCTGCCTAATAAAGTGCCAGACAAAAATAACCCCAATGTACAGCACACCAGGAAAGACCAAGAGGACAAGGAAAAAGAAAGGGTTGAGAGAAAAGACATCCCATTAAAACATGAACACTTCCAAGTTGGGGACAAGATCTGGGTTGTTAATCACAGCATGCACAAATTAGATCCAGGATTACAAGGACCAGGTATTGTCACGGAAGTCAAACCAAACTACACTTACCTTGTCAAAGGAATTGGCGCTCAAACAGAACTCAAGTGTATGCACCATGACCGCCTCTGCCTGTGCAAAGCAAGAAAAGCACAACAAAATTCCCAGCTTCCTGTACCCAGCACAAAACTGGATTAATACCAAGCCCAGATCCCCAACAACTTCAAGGAAATTCCCAAGGTTCCACCTTCCAGCACCCCAGAGGGAGATTCCACAACATCTACAATTACTCCCTCTTGTGAAAGTAGTTACCTGAGTGATTTCCCAACTAATCATTAAGTTGGTGGTACTCTTATCAACAACCCATTCATTACGGGGATCAAAAATTTTGAGTCCTAAGCAGAAATTTAATTAGACAAGCCTTGTGACTTCCATGACATACATGGACGGTATGAGGCTTCCCATGATACTATATAATAACCTAAGCTCATATCAAATAAAGTATCATTCTCTTCTTAATTTTCCCCTTTATCTCGTTTATTATACTTCTAAGAAGTATATACTTGGCACCAGCAAGCTTTAAAGCTTTTAGGGAAATAAAGCTTTTGGAGAAAACTCTATGAGAATGGTTTCCCAGTTGACTGGTATGTCCATCTGGCTTCTTGTAAGTGGTGATGTGGGGTTCCTGTCCACCAGTCCCCAAAGTGTGTCCTGGGTCATAGCCAGGGACCAGCTGGAAGGGGTTGTCATTCTCTAGTAAGAAAAAATGTATCTCAGAAATATGTATAGGGGTTGAAATGGGCTTTTATTCACTCTCAGAAGGGAGATCTCCTTAGAAACCTTCTGGTATATGGCCTGGGGGGTCAGGGAAACAATATGGATTTGCCAATACTTGGAGTCCTTTAACAATATCTTGGACTCCTGCACCTTAGTCTTAGACTTCTGCTCCTTAAACTTGGACTCCTGCGTTGTGCTTAGGATCCAGATCCTTAATCTTGGGCTTCTGCTCTATGTAAAGCTCTATTGGCCTTGGTATTCCACTTGTATCAGTCCAACCAAGCTTCTGCTGACAATCAAAAGGCTTCCAAAAACCCCTTGGCAGAAACTCAAAAGACCCTGTAACTTTCCAGCTAGCCTCCTTCTCATAGTATCCTTTACCAACGGTTCTGCCTTCAGAATGGCTTTCTTCAAAAAGCTTAAACCATTGTCGCCCACTCTTTCCTATAATAACTTAAGATTACATACTTACTTTCTCAAAAGCTTTAAGTATTAATTCACTGTTTTCTTGCTTATACTTTAAGCTTTTGGCTTCCAACCAATCATATTCATCAGGAAACCTTCCAGAACTCAACCAATAAATGCAGAGCACAAAACTAGACCATTTTTGAAGTTTCACTAGGATCCAAATAGGAAATCAATTTCCACTGCTCAAACCACTCAAATTGACAACTCTTTATGCACCAAAGCATTAACCGGTCCATTATTCTGGCACCATTCCACTCAATCAGCTTCCAATAAATCTACAGTTCAAACACTGTAACTTATTTCTTCTTTTCCTCTCCTTTTATATGATAATTGATTTCATCTTTATACCATATCTTTTGTCAGCATTAATTAATTCTTTTATTGCTTCTTTCTTATAAACATCTACATTTCCAAGAGTCCAAAACAAGCATCCTGGCTACTGCATCCACTTATGCTAGTCCTTCTTAGCTAACTTTCAGTTCCTCAGCTAGTCCTGCACCATGATATTCTAGTTCTTCAGCTAGTTCTTCTCTATCCATCAGCTAGTCCATCAACTAATCCTGCATCATGATCCGCCAGTCCTTCACCAATCCTGCATCATGATCAGCTATTCCTGCATCATGACCAGCTAGTCCTTCACTTCAACATGATCCAACAGTCCCTCAACTAGTCTTTACTGTGATCATACAGTCCTTCTTACTAGTCTTTACTGCTGATCCCACACTATGAACCACCTCAGTCCTTTATCTCAGTCTCTGTTACCAAAACCTGTAGACCCAGGCATGAGCCTACATTTTAATGGTGTTTGACTGGGCCCTCCAAGTGGCAACCACTTAGGCCATCCAACCATAGAACAAAAAAGTCTATGCTGTTGTCTTTACTCACCCAGGTGATTAAGTCTGAGCTTCCAGTTGCAAAGTAATCAGCTTTACTTCCCAGAGGCCTGATCACACCAAGTTCTGCAGCTGCTTCCCCAAGCAAGCCACTTTGGTGACACCTCTGAGCAAATCTATGCCCTCCAATACTCACTTTGGGTTCTCCCCAAAGCTCTCATAGGGACATAGATGAGGACACCCTACCAGTCTGCTAGGTAGTGTTAGAGCTGTGTAAATAAGGTCTGAGCTAAGATAAAAGTTGTGGGGATAAATTGCCCAGACTAAAATCAGAACCAAGAACAAAGATGTGCATTGAAGCTTTAAACCTATAAATCTACAGAAAAGGGGAACAAAGGGCAAAATAAAAACAATTAACAACACAGAAAACAGGAGATGTAAATGGACCACCGAGAAGAAATGATTTCACAATAAGGGGTACAAAACCTGCTTATCCTGAGTAGAGACTTTTCTCAACCATGCCAAGACGGCGGCGGCCATGGCCTGAGAAGGGGGTGTTTTGACCCAAGGGTAGCTTTCATATATTGGAAGTGACTTTATTGAGAGTAGGTAAAACTATCTGAAAACAAGTTTTCAGGGGAAAGATGGGGGGTACTATAACCCAACCAGGAGGAACAAACTTGAATCTGATTGGCCGGCTGGAAATATTTTTACCTCTTGGTTGGGGACTTCTGCCAAAGTGTCAATGATGTCATAATTTGATAATTTTGGGCGACTGGTTGGTCAACCGCCAAGCGCCACTGGGTAGTGATATCTCGTAATCTTCAAAGCATAATTGTTTGGGCAAAATTTGGGGAGATGTAAATTAATTCCTTCACCATCAACAGGTGTGGCTTTAACCCTTTTTTGTTGATGACTAGATTTAAATCATACAATACTTTCAAGGGTTTTGCTGCTTTCCTGTTCCCATTCTTCTTCTTCAGGCAATTTATCCCAGGCAAAAATGACACTACTGTGACAGGTAGAGTGCTTGCTCACATACCTACTTTAAGTGTATCAGGGTACGTAGAGCTCTCAAAGCTCCTCCCCTCCCTGGCAGCCTGTGTTACCCGCCAGGGTCTAAACAACATCCAGCCTGTATAGAACACGCTACCCACAAGGCTAGACCACTCCCACCCCAAGCAGCTAAAGTTCCCTGCTGAGCTATCTCATTCCTCACCCCTAGAAGCCACAGTTCCCTGCTGGGTGAGGACCTCTAGCCCACAGCAGCCAATATCTCCTGCTGGGTGGGAACATCATCTGCCTCTAGTAGTCCTTTGTTACCTAATAGCCAGGCCTTACCTTCCCTAGTAGCCATTATTCCCTACTATGCCTCTACCTGCATCAAAAGTCACTGAACTTTCACTTGGCCAACATAAGCCCTGCCTGCAAACCACCAAACATGTGGACTGTCATAGATGGCCTCTGCGCTGCTTGCTGCAACCCCTGAGCCTGGGATCAAGGAAAGGGTGAACCAATCTGGTGAGCCATTTATTTGTGGCCCCAGGTCATTTCTTTGGATGGCTGCCTCTACTGCTCCTACCCAGTCCCATTTGGCTGTCTCCTCCCAACCCTGTTACTTGGAACATTTGGTTAGTCTATCTGGGTATTGAGGATGATTCTGCTGCTGAATTTTTTTAGCCTTTGAGTCTTGATCCTCATCTTCTTAACACCTGGGGGGTTTGGCAAGGCTCCACCATTACAGCTCAAGCAGGAAGCATGCTGAGAACTGAATAAACCCCTGAGTATGAGGAAGGGGTAGAGAGGCTTTTTGGTAAGCTTCTTCCTCACATAATACGGCTTGAACAGGGACTTGGGTATGGATACAAGCCACCTGGTCTGAAGCACCCCAAGGATCTGATATGGTCTGTTGCTTCATCCAGAAATAAGCTTCACATACACCTTTTCTGCCTTTGGTGTTACTGTGGCCCAGCTTTGTTTGATGCTGGGGAAGATGGGTCCCCAGTCTACAGAAAGGGGTTGACAACCTTGCAGGAGTACCTAACTACCCACCCACCTATCAGCAAAGCTTAGGGTGGGCAATGATGGTGGTGACCCAGGTTTAAAGGCTACCAAAAAAACCTGTTCCTGAGGAAAGCCAGAGGTTCTGGACTGCTCTACATGGCCCAAATATGAATAGGGGAGGGATCCCAGTAAGATATGTTTGTCCATTTTACGTACAGGATCAGCTTCTTGGGTGTGGCTTTTGGATGGGAAGTTCAACAGGATGTGGTGGGAAATGTTTATAGTGAAAGGGTTGAGGTTCATGCCAGCCAAGGGTTGGGAGTCAGGGATGAGCAAGGTTGAATACCTTAAGACCCTGGGTGCCGTATCCTATTGGATATTAAGCTATTCATCACTGTAAAAGCAACATGGTAATCCATCAGGCTCGGTAAACAATGGGACAACCAGCATCCTTGCCCTGGATGAAGAATAGGTTGGTCAATTGTTTTGTGGTTGTAAGTAGGGCTGTGTTTTCCTGTCCTCCCTTCCCTGTTTCCTGATTTTGGATTTCCCTACACTGAGGGAATCCAGAATTTAAAAAAAAGAAGGCCAAAGAAGACTTTCTGTTTTCTGGAGAGTTGGATTCCTATATATAATAAAAATAAAAAACTTCTGAATGAAAATAAAATTTGAACTCTTAATTTTTTAATTTTCAAAAATAGAAAAAATATAATATAATATTTATTTTAAAAAAATCTAAAAAAAACTCTTCTGTGGATGTGTATGGAGACAATTCCGGAAAAATTGTACCCTAGACAATTTTCCAAAATTATCTCCAGATTTGAGAGAGTGGCTCCTTTTTAGAAAAGGAGCCACTCATCTCAAATCTGACGCAGTCCTAGTTGTAATCCTAGCCAATATTGAATATGGTCACCCAATCAGAAGTTAATATTGGCTAAGATTTCAGAGGGATCCAAATAGGACTAAGAGTATCCTGGTGTATTGTGACTGTAATTGAATATCCTGTAACTATAAAACTCCCTTACTTGATAATAAAGAAATGATTGATTATTAAATATTATACATTTATTATACACACTAAGCTTAGAGATATAATTAACTTAGTCTTTAGTATTAGTATAAGCTGTAGTAACACGTAAAGCAACATTAATCCTAAAGCACGCTCAAGTAAGATCACGACAGTGGGGGTCGTAACAGTAGCTAACCTCTCTCCCTGAGAGGAAGCTGGGCAAATATATAAAGATATATTAAAGGAGGGTAGATGAACTTGAGGTATTTACTGATAAGTTAGGAACTACATAGCCATTTGGGTGGATGGATTAGCTTTGAGAAGCTTATGCAGGGTGGATATCATAATTGGGGAGGTCAGGTGAGAGGTCTAGGTGGCAATGGGATTGCATAGCACTTTTGGGGCAGATTTAAGATGATGCAACCTCAGCTAGATCTTTCTGCAATACCTTACGGTTTCTTAGGAAATTGATCTGGTCTGGATATTGCTGTTTACAACTGCTAGCAACTGGTTAATCAATCTCTTGCCTGATTTATAGATCAAGCGCTGGTGCTGGCTGGAGGGATTAATATAGGGATCTTATAACGGAAATATACTTGTGTTGTAACTGTGCTGTTTTAGCAGAGTTACAAGGGGGAAAATGTTTAGAGGATTGATAATAATCTTTATTGTGAGATAGTGATTATATAGCTATTGTGAATCAATGGATAGAAGGAACATGATTGGTGATCACATGGCTGGATGGAAGAGGGGGTGGCTTGATCCTGCTAATGAGTCAAGCACCAAATTGAGGCATCCACTGTGATGGATCATCATTTGTTCATGTTGATTGATTTGGTAATCCAAGTTGACTTCCTAGTCTGGCTTCAAGTGACTGGGTAATTGAATTGCGGATCACAAACCCGCTTGGTTGGAACCTTGCTGGCGGGTCGAGCCTGCGGTTTTGACACACACACACCCAGCTGAAAGTTGGCCTCCTCAGGAGGCAGGTTGTCAGGGAGGTTGTCAGGAGCCCAGGGGCCATATTGAACCAGTTGTTGTTTGGTGGCAGGCAGGGCAGTTTCTTGTCGCTTCTGTCTCGCTTTGCAAGGTCATAGGCAGTTGTGATGTAACGTCTTGTCTTGCTTGCGTTTCCTGAGCCCTTGCACAAGGTAAGTGTTATTGTTGTTTACCTTTAGGATTATTGCTGGCCCTACTTTTTTGGGTTGTAGTTTGCTCTTGTTGACATTCATGACCCGGACTTTGTCCCTGACTTCATGTCTTTGACAGATAGAAATGAAGGTCTTTTGTAAGTGTTCCTTTTCTTTGGCTGCTGGTTTGGTGTTGGCCTCTATTACTTGAGGATCAGAACGAGGGGGGACTTGACTTGGGATTTCCTGTTTGGGTCCTGTCAATGCTTGAATGATATTAGGCTGTGTGCTGTATACCAGTTCAAACGGGCTTTTCCCTGTGGATCTGTTCACTTGGGTTTGGCACACAAGTAACACAGTTGGTAGCTGCTTATACCAGTCTTCAGGTCTCCCAGCGGTGAGTTTGGCTAGGGCTTGCACAAGGCTACCATTAAGCCACTCTACGCGTCCATTGGCTTGTGGATGGTATGGTGTAGTGACAGTGTGTTTGACCCCATTTTTGGCAAGGTACACGTTGGTGTTTTTGGAGGTCACTTCTTTGCCCCCATCAGTTATCAGGAGTTCTGGCTTTCCAAACTTACTGATTATTTCTTTGCCAATGAATTGTCGGACGTTGTTACCGGTGTGCAACTTCACCGCTTGGGCTACTGGCCACCTTGTTGCAAAATTGATGGCTGTGATGATGTATTTTTTGACAGTGTGCTTTCCTGGCATGGGGCCCACAATGTCCAGAGCCCATACCTTGAACGGTAGTTGGGTTTGAATGGGGAGTACAGACTTAGGCGGGGTTTTGCTTCTGGCAAACTTTTTGCAGACCTTGCACTGTTCTAGCACTTCCTGGACATTGCGGTATAAGGTTGACCACCAGGCTTTATGTTTTAGGAATTCATATTGATTCTGGCTCTTAGTATGTCCAAGATCTCTGTGGTAGCAAAGAATGGTATCAACTTGTTGATGTGTGAGAATGTAGGGAATGTTTGTGCCATCCGACATCTTTCTGTGAAGAGTCCCGTATACGTCAGCAAAGAGGTGTTCATTCTTGATGACCGTTTCTTTGGTGATATTGGTTGTGCCTGCAGGGAACCCTTTGTCTTTTGTACGTAGCACTAGGAGAGGCCAGTCTGGGTTGAGCCCATTCTCTCCCCTAGAAGCGTGGACATACAGGCGGGACAGGGCGTCTGCCATGGCAAGTTTGGCCCTGGACTTATATTGGATGAGCATGTTAAACCTTTCTAAGATTTCCATCCACCGCGCTTGGCGGCGTGACAAGTTCGCCTGTGTCTTGAAATAGATGAGCAACTTATGATCAGTTAATGCTGTGAATTCTTCCTGCTGTTCTAGGTAACAGCGCCATTTGACTGGGCAATGTATGATGGCCAGTAGTTATTTGTTGTGGATAGGGTATCTACACTTGCCATCTGTCAGCTTACACAACTTGTAGGCTACGGGCAGGAAGTCACCATCACTATTCTTAATTTGCAGAACTCCCCCAATGTATGCATCTGAAGCGTTGGTTTTTATCTGATATTCTCCATCCTGTTTGGGGTATTGTAAGATGGGAGCTGTCGTGAGTCTTTCCTTGAGGCGTCTAAAACAGAGGTCACATTGGGGGGTCCATACAATCTTAGACTTGGCACCTGTTATGGCAGACAAGGGGGCGGTCAAGACGCCACCCTTGGGTATGAAGCGTTGTACATAGGCCACCATTCCCAAGAAGGTGCGTAGTTCTGACTTGTCCTTGGGGGTGGCATCTTGCAGATGGCTTGTATCTTCTGACTGTCAGGTTTGATGCCGTCCTTTGAGACTATGTGTCCCAAGAAGGGTAGTTGCTCCCGGAAGAACTGGCATTTAGAGGGCTTGGCCAGAAGTTTGTGTTGTACCAGGGTCTTGAAGACTTCTTCCAGGTCCTTGTGATGCTGTTCTACCAAGGGACTGTAGATGATGATATTGTCCAGGTACACAAGGGTGTGTCTGCCTATGTGTGGTGCAAACACTTTGTTCATGAAGGTTACAAAGGTGGACGGGGCATTGGTCATGCCAAAGTTGAGTACCACACATTTGTAGGAACTGTACTTAGTGTGGAAGGCTGTCTTGGGGATGTCTTCCTCCTTGATGCGGATCTGATTGTAGCCTGCAGTTAGGTCAATCTTGGAGAAGACGGAGGCTCCTCCCAAGGCATCAAAGAGATTGTCAATTAGTGGTAAGGGGTAACAATTCTTGATGATGACTTTGTTCAAGGCGCGGTAGTCTGTGACCAGGCGTAAAGTACCGTCCTTTTTGGCCACAAAGAATACGGCGGCCCCAAAGAGAGACTGTGAGGGGCAGATAAGTCCTTTTTCCAGTGCTTCCTTGAGATAGGCGTGCAGGGTGTTGTCCTCGTTTGGGGTCAGCCTGTAAATGGGGCGTGCCTTGGGTACGGCCCCCTTGAGTTGGATAGAGTGTTGGATGTATTTCTCAGGGGGTAGCCCAGGTAATGTTTCCTTAAAGGTTTCTGGGTGACGGGCCACAATGTTGCAATCTTGCGGCGTGGAGGTGTCCTGATGATCCTTGAAGTGTATGATTTCATACTGACAGGAGTCCCAGTCAATAGCTTTCAGGTTTTCCTTCTCATCCAAGGTCTCTGTGATGCGTACAAAGACGTGGTCTTATAGGAGTTGGTCTACAGAGTCTGGGTAGATTTGGTGGTTGACACCTTCACGCTTGATGGTCAACACTCAGGTTGCCCAGTCCACGTGGGGGTTGTTTTTCTGTAACTAGTCTAGTCCCAGTACAATGTCAAACTTAGGGAAGTCAATGATGGGCCTTGGATGGTGGAGTGGAGGTTCTCAAGCATGACGGAGAAGGGGGCAGTTTCTTTTGTCATGGCAATGTGATGTTCATCAGCCAGGACCACGTTTTTAATCCGCAAAGGATTGGTGGCCAGCTTGAATTTATCCACAAAGCTGCTGTTGACTAAGGTTCAATCTGCGCCCAAGTCCAAGAGAGCTGAGCCTGTGTAACTGCGAAAGCGGAAAGGGTAAGACATCAATTTATTGGGATGTCTGGTGATGGTGTATAGCACTGGGTCTTCCGAGGGCACTTGGATCATTGGGCATTGGTCCACGTCCTTGGGTCGGTATTCATTGTTGGGAGAGTCAGGAGTTGCGTGGGGAGTGCTTGGATTGCTTAGTGCTCTCCCTGGGCTTTTCCCTCATCTTGGTTGCCTTGGGTGGCGGTGACACAGAAATGGGTACAATTTGATTGGCTGTTATTTCCATTCCCATTCTCACTCAATCCTGTGGGTTTGTGGTTGTTGTTGTTACCATTACCTCCAGGAGGTGGTCGCGAGGAGCGCCCACCTGAATGTGAGTCCTTGGGTCTCTCCTATTTTCCTGTCTGCGCCTTGTGCAGAGCGTTGGAAGTTTGTTCCGCTTTTTCCGCTTCACAGTACAGGCTTTGTAGGTTGGTAACTTGGTCCAGGTTCACATGTCTCATTACGTGCGACTTGAGAGCATCGTAGTACATGAGGTGTGTCGCTGGAGTGTCAAAGGCCATGTTGGATGGGGTGCAGAGACGGAGTTCCTCGTAGACGCAGGTGAGTTCTTTAACAGTGCCTGTCTGGGTTAGGTTCTTTACTTGGCGTATGATCATGAGTGCCATATCCTTAAGCACAAATCTTGCCAAGAAGTCCTGTTTAAAAGTGTCCCAGTTCTTGTTGGTGTGCTTTTTGTGCCACTTGTTGCACCAAGTGCCAGCGTCATGGGTAAAGCAAATGGAAATCTCTGTGATCCAAAAACGCTGTGGGCACTCCATCTGAGCCAACTTGCTTTGGGCGGACTGAATCCATGCAGCAGCATTGTCGTCGTTGGCCCCCGCGAAGGGTTCCAAGGCGGCGCTGTGAAGTCTTTGTGCTACATAGGCGGGCATGGTGGTTTTGTCAGCTGGTTGCAGCATTGAGGAAGGTGCCTGAAAGGAACCTTGTGCAGACATGGCGTTGAAGGTGGGTAGCGGGATCACTGTGTTTTGGTAGAGGACAAAACCATCAGGTATCTTGGTACCAGGAGTATACGGAGTCCAGTTGGGCGGGAGGCCAGACATAATTCTGTCGAGGTTTTGTTGGCCGTGGCGTATGCGGGCAACAGGCGGAATTTTTCAAGATAAGGTAGGATGGAGAACCTACCTGTGCTACCAATGTTGTAACTGTGCTGTTTTAGCAGATTTACAAGGGAAAAAATATTTAGAGGATTAATAATAATCTTTATTGTGAGATAGTGATTATATAGCTATTGTGAATCAACGGATAGAAGGAACATGATTGGTGATCACATGGCTGGATGGAAGAGGGGGTGGCTTGATCCTGCTAATGAGTCAAGCGCCAAATCGAGGCATCCACCGTGATAGATCATCATTTGTTCATGTTGATTGATTTGGTAATCCAAGTTGACTTCCGGGTCTGGCTTCGAGTGGCTGGGTAATCAGATTGCGGGTCACAAACCCGCTTGGTTGGAATCTTGCTGGCGGGTTGAGCCTGCGGTTTTGACACTTGTACCATGTGTGATATGTCACGGTTGGGATGAGATCCTTGGTGGTGGCAATGGCTTTTATTTTGGGACTAGAAGTTTAAAAAATGATGTTAGTTTTCAAGGGTAAATGCTTATGGAGACATAAAAGCTTGAACAAAATGGTAAGTTTGTTTCTAATGATGAGGCTGCAGCGTAATTTCTGGGATCCAAGTCAAATCAACCAGGTGGCAGATCTGATAGAGCTAGCTATCTTGAAAAGTTTTCCTGCTCCATTGTATGGCTGATGAAACCAGAAATAGGATTGGGGTAAGGAATTTGTGAGCTATACTGGAGGGTAAGCACATTTCACCTGTCAAGGGCTAAAATGATATGCTTTTAAGAGATGATGTACCAAATCAAGTTCTGCACAAAATAAATCCTATTATTAATTGATATAAATTGTTGATTTTTATTCTTCTGAATAGCTTCTATGCTTGGTTCTGTTTGTTCATCTCAGCAGCTCTTAAAAGTACGCCATCACTAGCTGAATGCTACATTGGGGCTTGTTAAAATAGGGTTTTTATTGTTTCGTCTCTTATAGAGGGCTTCCCTGTAATTGAATGTATGCATATTCTTTGATAGCAGAGATGGACAAGACATTGAATTGAAATCCATCGTATCATTTGCGACTTCGCTTCCCTGATCCTGGCTGGCATACCCCAGGAGGGAACTGGGCCGCGTTGTCTCGACAGTTCTTCATGCTCTTCTCCATCTTCCAAGTACATTTGAGCTGGCAGGGAATGGCTTCAGTAGGGTTACACTTGGCATAGCACTCTCCCAGCCTCCTGTTTTGCTGGGCCGTGGGGGCCATGGCGTTCCCTCGGTCCCCAGTGGGGCTGCACATGGGTAGAGTGTCGACTGGTGGCGAAAACCCGGCTTCGCATTCACGCTTGCGCTTCTGGTACGCCTTGTCGCATTTTCCCAGACATGCTTCGATACCCGAACTCTTGCTGGGCAGGTTGCATTCTGCTTTGCAGATCTGGGAATGTAAGTTTGCCGGGTAGCTGACTAGCAAGCCTTTTGCTAGGACTAGGGACAGGAATAACGGAAGAAGCTTCATTGCGAGTAAAGACTCTTGGCCATCAGATGTAGCTATATAATGCGGAGGTAGGAGTATAATACAGATTAGTGGATCCTTTAATGTGGTAGAACCTCTGCAAAGGATCCCAGCAAATACATTTCAAAATAAGCTTACTGGAGAATTGTTATCAGTTTGCACAAGGTTTGCATGGATTAAATGGACGCATTTAAATTATAGTTTAAATTCCAATTTAAATTGTAATTTAAGCTATGATTAAATAATTTTGATTAAAATTCCTTCTAATTCAGACTTATTAATAAGCAATTTTGGTTGATTCATGTATGTGTGAAGGGATTGCATGGAAGCATTTAAATTATAACTTAAATTTCGATTTAAATTGTAATTTAAGCTATGATTAAATATTTTGATTAAAAATCCTTCTTGTTCAGACTTATTAATGAGCAATTCTGGTTGATTCATGTATGTGTGAAGGGATTGCATGGACGCATTTAAATTATAATTTAAATTCCGATTTAAATTGTAATTTAAGCTATGATTAAATAATTTTGATTAAAAATCTCCTTGTTCAGACTTATTAATAGGCATTTCTGGTTGATTCATGCTTGTGAATGGATTTGCGGCGGTGAAGAAGACTTTATTCGTTGGTGCAAAGTGAGATGGAAGGAAGCAATCCAAGCTTCTGGAACCAAGAGTTGACAATGACTTTGATGGCATCTGCTTCTTTGCCCAACGTTTCGTAGAACTTTGGTGAGGAGGGGTTGGACGATAGGTAGGATGGACTGAAGCGAGGAGTGCCTTGCCATGCTGCACCTCGCAAAGGACAACTGCTGCATTGGTACCTTGTACCTCGTCAAAGGAAGCCAGCACATCAACTCCGGCATAGCTTGATGCATTTACAAAAATGCCACCCCCTTTGTAGTACATGGGGCCAGTATGGTTGAGATGCTTGATGATAGCTGCCTTGGCTCCGTTATCACCGCTGTACTCAAAGCCTGGGAATGCAGCTCCCTTGCACGAGCCAGGGAAGAAGCTCAGTGGACGATCCCCCTTCACTTCGTACCTTGTCCCTGCTTCAAAGTCAATCCGATCCGAAGCGTAGTACGCTCCCGCCCCCAGCCCCAGGTACTTGCCTCCCTTCCGAACAAAGGAAACGATGTTCTGGTTGGGCTTGCCCGCCAAGTGCTCGATATACGGCAAGTCACGCCCCCCAGGAATAACGACAAGCGCAGTGCTTTGGACCCAAGCATCACGCCCCAACTCACTCGCATTGGTTTCCCTCACGCGGTATCCACTCAGATGGTCCTTAAGCATATGCAGCGTATCGCCATTAAACTCAGTCCCAGGCCCAGTATACACCAAGACATCCAAACAATTCCCTAGACCCCCAGGAACAAGCAACCCTAAAGCTAACCAATACATGCTTAACTTGGTACCCAACCCTCCCCCTTATACCCAAGCCGATCCTAATTTTCCGAGCTGCCCCCCGCAATAATCAATCCAGAACGCTCTCCGATCCACATCCTACCATGTTATCTCAAACATGCCTCAAAGATAAACCCTCGCCTACCCTAGATTCCGAAAAGGATCCTAAGAAGCAACCCATAGATAGAGGCAACATCACAATTAAATTAAAATTACATTCAACAATCCCAATCCCGAAACCAAACCACTATCAACTTCCTAGGCTAAATAATTCCACGTAGCCATTTGACAAAAAGCATACACGAGTAATAAACGTATACAAACCAAAGCTATCCAAATTTCACTCCCCCTGGTTTTCCCTGGGGCTTGATTCACCAAGTTAAGAAAAGCCCTGCTGCCGTAGCTGTGCTGTACTAGCAGAGTCACTAGGAGGAAATGTTTGGAAGCTGGATGGTACCTTTATTCCAAATAGGAGATCCTATAGCTTTAGTGAATCCTTTAGGAGGAGCAAGTTCCCTGCTGATCCATTGCTTGGATAGGTAAGGGTGGCTTGATCCTACTGATGAGCGAAGCTCTAGACCAAGTTTGCCTCTGGAGTAATATTATTGTTGGTCCATGTTCCCTTGTTTGGTAACTCAAGCTGTATTCTGCTCTTGGCTGCATGTGCCTGGATAGTCAAACCGGGGCCAAGGGGCCTTTTGTGCAGAGCTTTGCCAGGGGTCAATCCTGCAGCTTTTGACACGGCCATAAACCTGAACCCAGGCATGATTAACCCCTATATCTATGACAGATGATCCTTGGATTGAAGCCCCAATGTTCTCAAACCAGGAGTACATTAGTCTTTGAAGCTGCTAGGATAGCAAAATCAACTCATCTGTGAGCCAGATAAGCTCAACCAAGATTCAGCTCTGAAAAGCTCCAGCCAGCAAAGGGTTTGAACATTGCTGGTGAACTGGAAAGGGGCTAAGCAAGAGAGTGTAGCAATCCTCACATGAGGTACCAGATCAAATCAAACATCATACAAGCACCCCAAACTATAAGCAAAAAACTCAGCACACCAGGCAAAATGGGTTGAAGCTGATCCAGAACCAAGAGTGATCCAACTGGGATACTTTTGCAGCCCCGGAAGACTGGCTAAAAAACCCAAGAGCATACAAGTAAAGCTTCACATGTACAGCACAAGATTAAGCCATACCAGATGCACAAGGTTCACATCCTGGAATAGAGAAAAGACATCTCAGCAGAGACTCAAGGCCAACCAACTCAGGAACAGAGACATATTATTGATCTTTATAGCGCTGTATTCAAACAGAACTGGGTTAGGTATTATCCAAATCTGGACTTGGGTTTACAATATATTCAGGACCATAAACATTTTAAGTTTCCTTCCTTGGCAACTTTCTGACTGCCCCTTTTGCTACAGTTTCCCTAGCAGCTGTAATCTCTGGGTGCTCAATGAGCAATATACCATCCAATGCCCACGGCAGGGGGCTGGGTAGGGTGAAACCCCACCCCCAGATCTTTGATGGGAGTGATAAGGGAACCAAGCTATACCTAGCCCAGCTTTCTGGGCCTGGCTGGGTTATCCATCAAAGGGCGGCTAGCTCCGCTCAGGCTCCATTGCTCAACTTCAGACAGTGAACCTACTAACCAGTCAATCAAGTTGATGGATCTGCTCTAGAACAATTGGTATCCAGAAGCCAAATAGCTTCAATGAAAGCTGATTCACAGGATCAACTGGCAGATCATCCTCCAAACTCCCTGAAAACTTTGGCACCACACTGGTATGACCTGAATTGGGTCAAGATTGCCAGCCAGTCTGAAGATTGCCCAAGCTGCTGCGATGTGGGATATCAAGCAGACAAGAAGGCTTTCATGGATCTTTCCTGCCAAGAAGTTTTGATCATGGCTTTGGAGAGGGTTGACACTTTGAGTTCAGATAAAAATATCCTCAGATATGCCTTCCTTCTGTCCTGCTTGATGGCGTAAGTTTCTATTACCCTTGATCAACCAACTTCTAACCTGGCTCATTCTATTTCTAACTGATCATGTACTGGTTTTTTTGTGTTTTGGTTTATTTTGATCCAGTTGCACCCCTGGGCAGGTTGAAATTCACCACCCTTCCTTAGAGCTAGAAGATGACAAGTGTTCTCCAATAAAGCTTGGCCCTCTCTGGGTGATTATTTCTGCTTTCCAAGTCAGGAAAGGCTTAAGAGGTCCTCTTCAACCTTTGACTCTCAGGGGAGCCAAGTTGGCTGCCTGGGTTGATTTTCCTGACAACCATGGTTGCTGCCAGTTTGTACCATACCAGCACTGATACTTGGTTATCTTGTACTTCTCTTTTGAGGGCTTGATAACCTGGAAAATTGAGTGCTCACTGCTGGGGCTGCTATAAGTATAATACAGTAGTTTTAAAGGCTATGGTGACAAGCAAAATAAACTTAGATTTAAACATCATTTCAGATTTAAACAAAATCCAAGTTGCGCAAGATTCAGGATTCAAATAATTTAAATATTGTTGGTTAATAAATGAAATGTCAAACCAAAAACAAAATTTCACTCACCCATTATACGAAATTATATCAAACATCAAGTGGTGTAGGTTAACCCACAAACAAAATGAACTGACGCAACAAGTGAAATGGATGGATGCTATTCCAGAGTATATTATAATCCAATCAGGATTCATATGAGACACCGACAGAAGAACCAAAATGAAACAAAATATGAGTAATCTAGAAGCAAGATTACACAAACACAAAACAAAAATGCACTCACACAAGATGTGCAGTATGAGCAGCCTAAAATGGAAAATTAACAGTTTAACAACCAATCAACAGCTATCTAATTTAGGAACAGAGGCATTTTATCCATTTTTATGGCTCCAGATTTGTATGGAATGGTTTTGAGAACCTTCCAAATATGGACTCAAGATTACAATAAAAATAAATCATTAATTTTTAAAATTTCTACTTTTAGTGATTTTATCCTATGTTTTAGTTCAAGATGGTTTTCAACAGCAACATTTTTAACGGCACCAGCAGACAAGCCAACAGCAGCCAAGCCAGCTTCAACGGAGGTGAGGCTCAGGACGTGGAGGCACCTGTTTACACCCAAGCCTTTGAGGTGGGTAACAAGGAAGCTGACCTGTTACTGTCCCCTGACCCATATGGCTTTGACTTGTTTGAGAGTCACTTTGCGTCTAGTGCTGCCCCTGCTCCCACACCCACCCCTGCACAAGCTTCCCACCAACCAACCAATCAGGATGGCAACCTCAATTTGGAACAACTTCCCGCCATTGCCCAACATGCCCCTCCCTCAGCCAATCAGGCTTCAGCTCCCCCTGCCCAGCGCCCCAAAGGCAGAATTATCACTGCCCAAATTCTCCAAGAAATTGTGGCACTGAATCTACAGGGTCTGTCATGGGACCAGATTGCTGACCAATTGCAATTTACCTGAGCTACTGTCATGCGGGAATTCAACAGCATGATGAACAGGGGGAATCGGATCAGGGCGGCCAAGAAGTCCAAGAGTCCCAGATAACTGAGGCCTACCCAATCATGCTTGACCTCCTCCAGCAAGACCCCAAGCTTCCCTTGACCCAGGTCCAGAAGCAACTTGCTTGCCATGGCATTTGGATGTCTGAGTGCATGGTGCAGCTCTGGATGTACAGGAAGGTGGCTTCTGTACAGGTTCTTACCAATTTTGCCGGCAACCAATGGGATGGCGCTGAGGATTCCCTGTATGATCTTGAGATTGAGGCAACCCTGGTCCAATGCCTGACAAGTCTGTCATATGATGTCATTTTCATCTCTTACTAAAAGTTATCAATTGAATTTGACAATTTTGATGATATGGGAAAAGCCGCCACCAAGAACGGAAGGAAGAAGGTCAAAAAGGGGACATTCATTGGTGCATTTCTGGCTTTGTCAGCCAAGGGTTTTGTCTATTATTGGACAAACCCTGATTTCTTTGATAGGTACTCATACGGCCACATCCTCAGTGGATTGCTTGACTCCTGAGATGGCTCAAATTCAAAGCATCAGGTTTTCTTGAGCCACCAGATAGAGGGTAGCTCCACTGCCCTTGAGGCCATCCAGGGATGGGGGCACCAAGCCTCCGTGTACCCAGCTGGCCACGCCAACGTCCATCTGGGTGATGTCGTCTTCTTTAAAATTAGAGATACACTGCAGGAACGCCGCCCTCAGGCTTTCAACAACCTCTATCTTGGGGTCCTTGACCACAATTCTCTCTTTGGTCACCAAATAGTGGCTGACTTGTTTGTGCAAATGGTTTTCCATGTGAATCTGGGCAACCAATCACGGAAAGACAAGCACCTCCCGCCCTGTGCCACAGCCACCTACCAGCCCATCCAGCCAATGACTGATGAGGAGTACAATGAGTGGTATATGGCGGCCATCACGCGCAATCCTCCTGCCTCCACCCCTGCCACCAACACTCCTCACCCGCAAGCCCCACCCACTCAATCCCAGACCCACCAAGCCCGCTCAGAAGTGCATCCCTGATGTCAAACCTGTCACTCTTCCCTGCCTCAATAAACCTCCTGTTGCTGAACATTTCTATTTATATTATCATTATTTTGAATTTCCTTTGTTCAGGTTCTCTTTGTTTATAGTTGGGGTTATTCTTTATGTTCAGCTTTTTCCTATAAAATCATATATTTACTATGTTGTGTATCTAGATCCCAAACATAGTTATTTTTAGTACCCAAACCCAGCCCCTTGTAAAAATATTAACAACAACTTGGTGATCAACTGAATTTGAATTAGAAAATTATAAAGTTAATTGTATTTAGATAAAGTTGTTACTGATCCAAATTCAAAACCTTAATGATAAACTTTAAGCCAATCAGGAGCCAAGTGATAAAGTGATTGTTGTGACATAAAGGGACATTCAATAATTCTTTGATGCATGTGCGCTAATTCATATGATTGGCTGGTTGTTTTTCCATTGTGCGCCATTGCCGCTGTGGCGAGTTGTTGGTGGACTAGTGCCCAATCAGCTGCTGAGTTAACACTAGTCCATCAACAACTTGCCACAGCAACAATGGCGTACAATAGCAAAATAACCAGCCAATCATATGAATTAGTGCACATGCATCAAAGAATTATTGAATGACCCTTTATGTCACAACAATCACTTTATCACTTGGCTCCTGATTGGCTTAAAGTTTATCATTAAGGTTTTGAATTTGGATCAGTAACAACTTTATCTAAATACAATTAACACTGTAATTTTCTAATTCACATTCAGTTGATCACCAAGTCGTTGTTAATATTTTCACAAGGGGCTATGTCAAGCGCCAAAAATAATATGGTAACCAAGGAAACAATGCCACACAAAGCAAACAACACATATTGAGATGTGTGTAAAACATATAAAAAATGGGTAAAAAGATGGGATAATTTAGTAAATGGGAAAACAAAAAGGAATAAACAAAGAGGCAATTGTATCAAAATAATACAGATTTTATTGGGGCAAGAGCTATAAAAACATATGAAAAGGTTAGTAAAAAATCAATGAGTGAATTGAAAAAACTTCTAAAAGACCTTAACTTGACAATTGCCAAAATCAAAGAAATTGACCGCAAGGTCAAGGAAAAAGTGAAGTCTGCCGTCCTTGAAGGGGACAAAATCAAAAAGGTGTCCGCCAAGTCACTCATGACCAAAATACTGGACACCCCTGAGAAGACAATAGAGCGCCTACTCAACATTCAGAAGACAGTGGTTGAAGACTTGCAATTCAAGTCCTTTGCCCTCTCTGCACCGTCTGTCTGGATGGACAACCCTGAGATGTATGCACATCTCAAACCTGCCAAGAGGGCCTGTAAGGAGGACACTGAGATGCCCGAACAACTGCTTGCACCAAGGATGGCAAAGCCTGCTAAAGCCGCCGGCAAAGAACAAACCCAAGAAGGTAACCTAAGAAAATAAATTTAATAAAAATTCATAAATACTTACCTTTTTTTAGAAGATGTTGATGGCAAACTCTGCCAGGTCCTGGTTCCTTTTGTTCCCCCCATCTTCTACTCGAATTTTGCCACTCACGTGGCCAAGCAGCTTTCCCTGTCCCCCCTGTCTTGTGAGAGCTTGAAGATAGGATTCACGGTGCATTCCCAATGTCCAGGGAGGCATTGGCTGGGCTGACACATGGCAAGGGGGCATCTGAGTGGGCAGTTACTGCCTACAAGGATGCTCAACTGGTCTGCCTGGACCCGGTTAACCTCAGTGGAGTTTACTGTGTAAACTCCATTGAGCTTGTTTGGGACGTCCTGGCAACGCTCCCATTCAAGAATATACCGGAGATGGGCCAGGCTCATGCGGCTGCTTGCTTCTGCTTCCCAGTGGAGCATACCATCTCTTACCTGCTGGACAACTTTGGGTGTGCAGTGGCAAAACTGGCTGTTGCAGATGCAACAGCCGTAAAGAAGTCAAAAATCCTCCTGGCGGACTTTGGGCTGGCCTGGAGTGCTGACGAGACGGGTGTCCCTGCAGCAATGGAGCTGACCTTTGCCAAGACAAAGCATAAGAAGAAGATTAGCGCTGTATACAACAAATTGTGCAAGTTTACAGAAGCCTTTGCTGGACAAAGGCTTCACCTCGTTGTTTACCTGGGGTTCCTATTCTACTTTGGAATGGGCGCCAGCGTAGAGGATCTAGACGGGGTCCTTCTTGGAATTGACGAGGCCCAGCTTGCACTTGACGGGAAGAAGGTCCCCCCCAGATATGACTCAGTAGACCACGTTATCCAGGACGCCCTGGTCCTGGCTGGAATCTATGGGTTTGTGGCCCTGCCTGAGAAGCTGCTGCTTCACTCCCACCTAACCATTCTGCCTTTCACCAGCAGGCGGGAGTATTTTAACCAGGGTGTATCCACTATCCACAGTGTGGCAGTGGAGGTTGTGCACCACCTCCATTGCAGGGTGGGTACATACCGCCAAACCCATTATAGGTGCTCCTAATATATCCTCTATTCCAATAAATATATTTATCCTTTAGATTATTTTTATTATAATTAATAATTTTATAAAATAATATTTTAGCAAGCATTACTTACAAAATAAATTCCAGGGAAGGTTTTAATAAAAGCATATAATATATGTCAATAAAATCTACTTCTAATTTGTATGATTTACATTTTTTTAGTTTGCTTTTTATATTTATTTGCCAAATATGATATTGATGTGTTTGTGTAATCCATTATCAAGCGTTTGGGATACCCTTGGATGCAATGATAAAAATGATTATAAATAAATAAATTACTAACCTTCATTGATAATGCTGCTGAGTGTGATTGCGGGCTTGGAAACATCTAAATATAAAATGTTAGTTAATGACTCTTGATTAGTAAATTAGAGGATATATAAAAAAGTTGGATAAGCTAAGCCTTTAATTGATTGGCTGATTTGCAAGGCACGCGGGGATAAACAAATCAGCGTGGCCATAGAATTTGGCCAAGATCTTGGCTGGGAGGGTATGGATACCTGCCTGCAGCAAATCAAAAAGGTCCTCTGTCCCAGTTGGGGTTCCTTGCTTGACGGCTCGCTTGAGCCACCCAAAGACTTCCTCAATGGGATTTAGGAAGGGCAAATAGGTGGGGAGGAAGAGAAGGCGCAAATTTGCTGTGGCCAATTGCTGGGGGGCCACTGCAGCGCTGGTGTCAATCATTTGGAATTCCTCGAGAATATCCGCCACCTTGTGGAGACCAACGTTGTCCAGAACAATTACGTTGGTGAAGCCCGGGCTTGTGCGCCTCAGGTGCTCCTGGACCAATCAGAGGAATGATAGGAAGGTCCAACTATTGTGAGATCCCAATATCATTTGGTAGAGCTCAACCCCCTTTGGACCGAGGAGAGCCACCATCAAATAGGCTGTGGCGCAGACTGCAGCACGCCAAGCCACCCTGTCATTGGAGCCTCTGGGGACATACCCATACTCATTGTGCATTGACAAGGCAAATGCTGATTTGTCAATGTAGTAAAATTTGACTGTCCCCTTGGCTTTTAGGGCAGTGTACGCCTCTGCGTATTTTCTCCAGGTCTCAATATTGGCTGGGCTGTTCCAATTGTATGGGGATACCCTGAGTTATTCCAGGAAAATTACATTCCCTTGACCAGATGGTAGTAAAAGGAAATTGAAGCCTCAACCCCAAAAGCAGACTTGACCATGGCCTGGATATTTGCCAGTTCAAGATGGCAGTCCCGGGTGATCCACTGGCAGATTGCCCATTTGTGCTCCTTTGTGAGCATGGTTGACATGTGCAAGGATTTCTCCGCAGCAAGGACTCAACCCGTGTTGAGGAACTTGTTGAAGGTCTTTGAGGTGTACTTGGGATCCGCCCCAACAATGGCTGTGGCTGCCTTGTAATTATCTGATTCACGCATTAGATTAAGCAGGATGATGTGTTTGATGTCGGGGATGCGCTTCTGAGCAGGCTTTTAAGCGGTGGGGATTGACTCTTTGGCATTGGGCAAGGCACAGGGCATAGGCACCTTGTTGTAGAAGGCTGCAACTTTCTTGCGCACCAGTTGTCCCTCATCAGTTTGAAAGAACTTGGGCTCCTTGTTGTCCTCCTGATTGCCATCACTGATGTATGGCTCATAGCTAGTATCAAGTACAGGCTTCACCTTCTCCAGCATGGCTGACGGGACTGACTCTTGCCAGTACACAGCGTCAAACACATACAAAGTAAGCTCTACCTCCTTGTCTCTAACCGTTTTTTGTGAAGGTAACCTTGGCGGGCTTCTGGGTCAGCTTTGGGACCCAAGGGTTTATGCTCTGCACCCTAGCAGCTTGTGCTCCTTGAACCAGCTGTGTCAGTTCAGCTTCACTATGGAACTCTCCTCTCCCATCTCCTCCTGAGTAGGCACTTGTGTTGTACTGAGTCTATTCTTTGACCTGTGGGGGTGACTGCAACCGCGGCGCACAACGGGTGCATTGGTACTCTGGTGTTGTGTTCCTTCCATTTTAAAATTTAATAAAATACTAAATAAATTTTAATTAAGTTACTCCCTAATTTTAATTTTTGCTTTTATCTGAATATGGATATTTAATTAGAGGTTTTCCCACCCAATATCCCAATTATAGATTTTTTATTTCTTAATTAGTTGTTTCTGGTTTACAACACCTATTTTTGAATACCCAAAATAATTCCCACCCTTTTTCCTGGATTTTAGCCAAATGAAGCACCCAACACAATATTTTTAAAATTTATGTTTCAGATCTTGTGTCTTATTTTAGATGGCTTGGTATCATTCTTGATTACAATCCATTGCACAAACTGTGTGAGTGATTTTGTTTATTTTTTGAGTTCCTATTGTGTTTTGTTTTTGGATTGAGTTTTGACGCACCATGTGTGGGTGTATTTTGTCACCTATTCACATAGTAAACATATTTACACTGAAAGCCAACTCACACCATTTTGTTTGTGAATCCATGTATTTTGGATTGCACTTTGAATGGTTTTGTTTTGCGTGTGAGTCCTTCTTTGCTGTGTTGACCCATTTTGCTTTTAATGCCAAAAATCCCTGTTAACGGAGTGTATATTTTAACCTGCTAGTTGGATTTTGTTTAAATCTGAAATGATTTTGTTTAAATCTGAGTTCATTTCACTTGTTGCCATAGCTTTTAAAACTACTGTACCTGGCTATCTACTTTTTTTACACTGTATGTTGCTACCCCAGGCCCCAGGGTGCTCAATATTCCCTTCAGCAACCAGTGCCTCTCCCCTCATCAGTCAATTACCCCTGTCTTTTCCTGAATTCATCATCACCTCCTCTTTTCCTGGATTAGTGGAGCCAGTCATCTACCTGTTGGCTCAAATCAAACCTACTGCCATCACCCATTCCCCTTCTGGGACTACCGCCATCTTTCCCCCAGTAGGGCCCCAGGTCTTCCTTCAGACTCTTCTTGGGATATCCTCCTGGATCTTGGTAACCCACCTCCCTACTGGGCATTCCATCTAAGGCATGATGTTGATGATGGTATGATGCAGCTGATTTTTCCTGATCAGGTGGACTGCCCCCACCCTCTTGGATATCTATAAGGTGGAGTTGAAGCCTTTTGCCAGCTGATCAACCCCAAATATCCCTGAACCCCTTGAGCTTGTCCCAGGGCTTGACCTAGAATTGAGCCTATCCTTGACCACCAGTGTCACCCCTCTCTGAGCCTGAGAGTGTCTGATCCCTGAAGTGTATATGATCCATCAGGGGATCCCTGCTTATCTGTGCTATGGCTTATGAAAGGCTGGCCATCAAGTGGCCAGAATCTGTGAAGCATTCCTGGCGCCAGCATGCTGCTACCAGTAACGCTGTGGTGGATGAGACAACCTGCCTAATAGCTGGGCATAGAGATGCCTGTTTTTTCTAGAATATCTGGTACCTTTGATCCTGCTGAGGATAAGTTAAACCCCATTCCTGCCCAGGGACATTATTTTATCCAACAACCCCTCTCTAGAGTGAAAAAGATACTTACCTTCATGGCAAGCAGGATGGCTGCCCCCTAAATTCTTCTCTCAACTAATGAGTCAGGTATGGAAAGAGATGCTTGATCCTTTACACACAGCACTACCCCCAAGCATCTTCACTGATTCCCTGCTTGCCCCTGATATCAGCTTCCAGGTTACAGTGTTATTTGGGGAATCACCCATCCCTGTGCCTTGATAATGAATTGTAGATCTCTTGAGCAGATGAGCTGTTGCATCAGTCTGAGCCTGGAGAAGGATGATGCCCTGACTTTCCCAATAATCCTCAGATCAAGTGTACCCAAGGGCTTGGCAGATTTGAGGGAAAATCCAGCCCCCCCTGCTATGAAGAATTCACTCATATAATGTGCCCTGCCTTCTGGGCTATTGAGCAGGATGCCAACTCAATCAACAGGTTAAGCTCCTCCAACAATGTGATAATAAGTCACAGAAGAGATGGTGCTGAGGCCTTTAGAGAGATCCAGAAGCAATGTCTGGCCAGGTGTCTCAGGCAGCCACCAATGGTCTCACCAGTACCGCCCCAGCTGCCACAGCTCAGAATGCTGCAAAAAATGCCCATCACCCTGAAATCCAGATTGGAGTTGAGATGGGGCTCTAAGGGGATGAAGTTTGGGATATCTTTGTCAGCAAGCCTGGCCCAGAAGAAACCCCCACTGAGCCTGATCCAGTGAGCTTTGCGCTTGATGAAGCCCATCATCAGGCCCCAAAAATCCCACACTCTCTCTCTTTCAGAAGCTTGACCCAGCAGGATCAGTTTGTTTTCCCCCTACTGTTTATGATGTGACCATGTACCCTGCCAATGATGGGATGTTCTTAGAGTATCTTCTCACCTGCCTTAAACCTGCTGTGCAAGAAGCTGTGGTGCCAGAGCTGCCCTTTTTCTTTATCTGGGCTGATATAAAAGACCTGCTGTCTGAGTTTGCTAACCAGCCTACCAAGGATGTCAAACAAGATCCTTACCTTCATTTTACAGCAAATCCTAAGGGGAATCCAACTGAATTCATGGATCAATCTTATCTAAGGGGTCAACAGTTAATGACAAATCAACATCTATTGTTACAGATGCCTTCTCTGCATTCTCTCTGGCCCTTGAACCAAATCCCCTGCTCTTCCCCTATTTTCAGAGCTAACAGGATGATAAATGTACTATTGTCATGGCTCATACCAGAGTCTGGATGGAGTCTCACAGGGGAGGCGGGCCAGGCCTGAAGGGCCAAAGACACAATTGGTGCAATCCTGGAAAGATAGTTTACAGCAGTAGCCAGGGGACGCCAACTTCCTGTCAGGGACCCACTTTGCGGGGAGTAAACTTCCCAGCTGATGGGCCAAGGCCCCTACATTCAAGCCTGCTATGACCAAGCCAATAGGAACCATGACCATTGCAAGATGACCAAGTTGTCCTAGGTAAGCAAATCTTCCAAACATAGAACTGAATTGCCCAAGTAGATAGTAACCCACCAAGTACGTCAAGAGGTAAAATGAGGTATAAGGTCTAACCAGAGTAGGTTCAGCAGGTGGGGAAGCAAACAAGCGACCGTAATGGAATTTACGTCCTCAATGCCCAGAAGGATATTTGAACCATCCATTGGCAAGGGATTCCTTCTGGTGGGCGTCATCTGGGGAGGAATTATACCAGTCTATGGTTGGAGTTGGGTTTTCCAAGGCGTACACCTTGGTCAAGAAGTAGGCTAGAAACCAAGATAGGAAAAGGATTCCCCTCATGGCTTCAAAAATGGAGTGTTATAAAAAATGGAGGAGTAGCTAGAAGAGTAATAATCTTTATTGTTGGAACAATTGGAAAGAATAAAAAGTGGGCACTTAAATAGCCTTAAAATCAAGGCTGAGGTATTTGAGTGGAGTTTGAGGGAAATAAGAGGGGATTTTCATAAGTTTATCATGTTAAGCTTACCAATTTCAGGTATTGGATACAATGGTTCTTAATAATAAACATTCCAAGTTGATTGCATAGCAGGAGCCACAAAGATCTTGTAATATACAAGCTAATTAAGCAGAGTAGACCAGGAAGATCAAATATGCTGAAGTACAGTGTTATGCCTAAAGGCAGAGAAAGCGGGTTTAGGGTGGTTTGAGAAGCTAAGATCAGCCAATCAAACGCTGAGCAGTAAGTGACGTAAACCCGCTTAGTATTAACCTTTTCAATCTCAAAAGGCTTTTTGAAAGCAAAAAACAATTGAATAGAATGATCATAAATATGTAAATCAATGTTTGGTGATGATCCGATACTAATGATGCATTCTTTAGAAGAGTCTAGGGTTCAAATCCGGTCTTCAAAGATTCTGAGACCAACAAAATCATTGTGAAGTGTTTTGTGTGAAGTTTTTGACTTTAAACACTTTGAGTATTTGTTCTGGTGCTGGTTGGTAAGCTTGGTGTTACCATGTGTGTAAATAAGATTCAAGTAGTCAGGGAAAGAATCCCTGACACTTCTGGTGTGGGGCACAACCTGATTGGTTAGCCCCAATACTGTAATATAGATAACCCCCAGTTTACTGAAATCTTGGGCAGGGGGAGCATTGGGCAGGAGAGGAGTTACTGGTATTTCCTTTGTAATGGTTGGATTATGACCTTTGCTGTGGCCAAGATAAAGATCCATATGATGGGGATGAAAGTACTCCAAGTCAAGGACACAAGCAGACGGAACCAAGGGCTTAAGGGCAGGACCAGGAGGGAATGGATAGGCACAGGTGCATTGTGTTGTTGATTCACATAGTGATTCAAACAGAATGATTATATTTCTGCAAAAATAAATTATTCCTGCAAACAAGTTTTGGGTCCTGTGCATAAAGTTGTTTATTTTGATATTTCAATAGTGAGGAAGGCTTCTCTTCCTCACTACTTATACTTACTTGGAATAATTTAGTCTTTTGTGCCACCAGAGGTCTGGTGGCATCATCTTTAGTGGTACTTGTGAAATTCTTAGTAAATTATGTTCTGGGGCCTACAGATGGGTGCACATTGCTGTTTCCTCATGGTCATGAGTTTGGCTACATCATGCCAAGGTGTCACAGCTATTAATAGAACCCACAAGCATTTGGTTGTCCAATCAAGGGATCAAGAAATTTCTGGTACAATTTACCATTTCCTGTATTAAGAGGACCTGATTTTGTGTTTAATCTTGATTCCAGGGCTTTGAGACAGGTGGGCCTTGCAAACCCCTGGTCATTCACGGTCAAAAAGGGGGTTTCCTTCTAGAAAGGCAGTTGGCAATGGTTTTCATGCATTTTGTTGTGTTGTCTCCAGGACAGATAGTTGATTGTCTTGGGCATTCTGGGCCCTGAAAATTATCAAAAATATTAAAATTACCTTGAGGCCCATGATCTTGGTAAACTCTGGACCCATTATACACCAACAAGGTGTTTCTAACTCTGGCTTGTCCACCAGAACCAAGGTTTTGATTTGGAAGCTAAATATGGCAGTCAACCTAAACCTCACAACTGACATAACTGCGGCCAACAAGGCCATCACCCACACCCCGGCATCAACCCTACAATCTCTAGTGCTGATTTTGAGACTCAACTTGCACCAGGAGACTTGGAAGAGTTACCATTGATAGAGGACACACTTTTCTGCAAGGCCAATGAGTATGAAAATTCTTAAGGCATCACCTAAAATGTATTTTTATTAGATACTAGGTGGTTTCTCTGTCCAAGGACAGTGTTAGAAATCTGCAGACTGTGGTATTTTATCATCCACCAGATGATATCCTAAGTCTTCTAACATTAGGAAAGTACAGTGAACCTGTGACTTTGGCATAACCTGCAGTCTGGAATACTTTATTTTCTGCAGAAGTAGCAAGTCTGACTGGGCCCATAGCCCAAGGGATTTGGGACAGTTCTTCCTACTTCTGGATACGGTTCATATGTATTTTCTCTATATTTTACTATAGATAATTATACTGTATGACAACATTATCATCTTTTGCTCTACTAATAAAGCCTAAGAGAGGATCATATTAAGGAAATAGAACTTGGATCAATCATCAAGTCAATACGGAATCATCAGTCTTTTATTCTAAGGGACTGGCTTTAAGGCAGCCCGCATTTTATCCAAGTTATCTCACAACGCTAAGAAGAGACTGAAGTAGCATTAGGTCAACACAGCAGGAGGCCCAGCCTTTTCTGGGTGGATTTTGTGGAAGCTCGCTTGACAACTTCCTTGTCTTACTGTGTTCATTTTAGACATGCCACACAGCTGAATCTCTTTTCAGCTGCCTGCCTTGGCCACTATCCAGGGCTAGCTAGCCAGTGGTTGACTACTAGTTCACAATATAATTGTTACACTAATCAGAGCTACTCTAATACAATAGGCTCAGGGCCTTTTATCTTAGAGTGTTTGGCCTGGTGACCCATTTCATGTTGGACTCTGCTAGACATAATGTGGATGACAGTTCTTATGGCGGCCCTCTTATTCTAGGATACAATTTAAGTTTAGAATAGTAATTATTATGAAGTGCATATTGAGGTGCTTGATGAAGGGAACCAATTAATGAGCAGTAGTTACATGTTCCATTCATTAATTGTAATGTGTAAATTTGTTAATACTAGGATATGATTTGGTCATTGATTCATTGATCCTGCAGCCTGCGGCCCACATTGTTCTGTTGAAACTATTCCAAAGAGTGATTGACAGATGGTCCACAATAATTGGTTGAATCCGTTAATTAGTCAATATCCCAAAATCCTGACAGACAGAATTAAAGTTGAATTTAATAAATCAACTAAATATATTTTATTTTATTTTTAGGCTTAAATTACTTATTACATGTTTAATTAAATGTTTATTTAATTGCTTTATTAAAAGGTAATTTCAATTATATTTATTTAAATTTATAAAATAAAATTGTATATTTCAATTATAAATAAAAACTAAACATAAATAAGTATAGTATCACTATTAAGTTTAGTAAAGCTAAACTAATTGTTTTAAAATTTAGTATTTGATTTTTAAATCCTTTTAAAATCTAATGCTGATCTTTAGCTTTAAAATAAGCTATTGTACATCAAAATTGGCTTAGTATTCACTGAGATACATTGATTTTAGTTTTTTAGTGTGTATTAAAAGTAAAGTTAGATAATATCAATTTGAGTCTGAGCCTTTGATTATGACGTGAACCCGATTCCAGCACTTAACTATATATCTCAGCATCTAGAGCAGCTAGAGCTATCATGTTTGGTACCATTTTAATCAGAATCATCTGAAAATTTGATCTATGTCCTCTAAATTTCATGAAATTCATTATATTGAATCATAATTTTATCATAGCCAGTTCACTCCACTGATGTTCTTTTGGAATGAAGCTGTGGCAAACAAGGTTTACTCTGAAACAATATGCAGCCACTTGGATCAGCTGATAAATCCAAGTGGAATATTTTATTATTTCACTTTGGAATAGATAGATTCAAAAATTCCAAGCCAACCACCCTGTACCTAAACTAAAATTTATGTTTCTTTTTCAGTTAGATATATTTAAAACTAATCATGCTCTCTTTTCATCGGTAAATTCAATCATCAGTAGAGGTTAAACATCCAATCATATAAAAGGATATTAAACAATTTCTGCTTCCTTTCTAATTTTAATCCACCCATTCTAGAGTTGGGTAATCTATACAGATAAGCCACTTTGATATGGTTGAATGGGGTTAGCCACTAATTTAAAATTCAAGTAATCAGATACAAATTTATTAAAGTTCAAGTGGCTTATATTTCAGTTCAACATGATTTAGACCACACTCCACTGAATTCAATCTGTATACTTTCAAGGATGCATGTAAGGGATTGAATTTAAGGATGAGTCAAATTGAGCTTTTGGCTTAACAATTAACTTTTAAAATAAATTTAAGTAAAAATCAATTCAATCAGATTTCATACTGCTTGAGCCCACTTGAGGTGAAATTACAGACAGACAGAATCATTTTTTATGTATTAATGGTGGGTTTATTGGGGCTCTTGTTGTAACCGAGATTCCCCTCTTGCCTGCCAACATATCTCACAATACACAGGGGGCGCTTGATGAGTTGCCCCATGACATATCTAACAGCATGGATCAATTTGAAGGTGAGGTCAAATTGCAGGCACTATCTCCTAATTAGAAGTGTTGCCAATTTGACTTGCTGATTCCTGCACAAGTTATTCCTTGGCTTTGAACCTTACATGGAACTTCCCACTATGCCACCCCCTTGTGGCCTTGTGGCTTCCCCATATAGTATATTAGTCATAATATCACTTAATAAACCTCTTCTTATCCTATCCATTCTTGTCCTTTCTATTGGACTGCTGTCTTCCCCAATCAAATACTGAACTATCATTGGTTCAGTTGCAACACTCTATATAAGTTAGATAACACAAAAAACCAGCCCCATATGCTTCTGGCCAGCATCTTATATAGGGGATCTAATATACTTCTAGAAGTTGACGGTAAAGCCTTCTAGGACATTCCAGCACCCTGGGTAGTGCAGCAGCAGCAGTGACTTAAGTGTCAGGGAACTAACCTTGGGCAGACGGACTGTTGTTCACTGGAAACACATGGGCCATAGGTTTTGCGGACAGAGCCCACCACCAGATTAGTGCTAACTTAATAAGATAGGACATCAATTTTCTCTCCCATGACCATGGGCCAGCAGCTGGGATTATAGTGCCAATTATCCCAGTGAGAGTGATATACACTATCCCAAAAAGCTTGTTTGTGTGGTCCAAGGGAAGTTCAGAAACAGACACAGGCATTGACTTAGGGATGATTGGCAGATTCATATCTAGCTGGTACACATACAGGGAGTTATATCTATCTTGGAATAGTTGGGTCTCAGTTATGTACCAAGGTTCTTGTCTATTGTATCTGGTCAGTGCTTTTTTTCAGGCCAAGGGATCCTGCTCTATTATATTTTCAAATGTGTATGCTTTGTATTCAGGCTTTAAGGTGCACTCTGTAAAGTGGAAAGGACCAAATAGAGCACCTGGTTGATAATAAACTGCGGGAAAAATGGCAGGAGGCCCAGAAGGATTTGAACTAAGTTGGTAAATAACAAAGATAAAATAGAGCAATAATAGGGGAAATCAATGTCTCATAACCTTTTATTTAAAAATGGCAATACAGTCTTAGTGAAGGGTCTATGTGTCTATATAGTACCCCACCACCAAAATTTACATCTACTATGTGGATTTCATCATATGGTCAGGAAATATGAGGCCAGATGGCCAGAACACCTGGGTTTTGGAGTGGTAAAATGGCACTGTTGCTAGGGATCTGTTCATTGGCTGGATCCTTAGGAAGAGTTGCTTGACTCTTCTGTTCTTGATTCATAGTCATGAGGCAGCCTTTAGGTCCACGTTTTCCTTGGGTGGTGAATATTAATTAGCCACCAAGATAGGCTTCAAATTCACCAAGATAATGGTGGGGATTACTTTGTCTCTATTGGTCAATTTGTTTTGTCTTTCATTTGGTTATGTGGTTTCAAGGTTTTTGCTGATATTTTTATCCTGGAAAGTGTTTGCAGCCTCAGCTTGAGGCAACTTGATACCAAAAATATGCGGGCAGACAGCCTCTTGGCCCTTGGGCCTGGTGGCCTGCAAGTAGTTAGAACCAGAGTTCAAACCCACTCTTGGACCTGGGCTTTAAAAGGGAAAATTTTTCAATCCTGACATAAGGGTGAAACTCCCATAGCAAGCCATGTGTGTGATGTGCTTGGCCTAGCACAAATCTGTCCTCTACCAGCGTGTCAATCAGTGATACAGAATGGTATATAGCTGTTTCTTTTATTAAAAGCCTGTTAAAACAAATTCTGGTTAATATCTTTAGTTGCCCTGTGTTGAGAAAGGTAGTTGTTAGTGCATCAATCATTTATTTGAATTTGGCAGTCTGGGGGACAACAGCGCCCATGTCAACACTTTGTTGACATGGCCACTGTCAACTCAAAACTCTAAATCTCCTGTTTTTTGCTAGTTGCGCTAGCTTAATTTTTTTTTCAAGCGTTCAGGGGTGTGAACCCAGAAAACACGACAAAATTGTGGCCATCTTGACACAATTTAATATTAAGCTTAATAAAAAACTCAATTTAACCTGATTTTTCCTTTACTTTTACTAATAAAAATTAGTTTATTTTTTATTTGTTTTCACGACGTAAAAGTGTCAATGTCAACACTTTTTAAGCCAAACTTATTTTTAATAACAAAACTGAAGCATCTACAGTAAAAAAACAAGTGTGCATTTAAAAATATTTTTTTGTTGAATTATTATATTGAAAAAGACAGTGCACATATATTTGATTATTGAAAGGTTCATGTTATAAATATTTATGTGGCACTTATTCTGGCTTTAATATATTAAGTGGATTGGGTGCTAACGGTGATCCAATAATTTAAGTGTGACTTACTATATAAGTTACTATAGAATTTATTATTAAAAATAATGTTGACACTTGTAAATGTTGTTTATTTGCTTGTGATCATCCCCTGAGGTGGAATTAAGCAAATTAGAGTGGCACAATTAAGCTTAAATTAATATGCCACCTCATATAAAGAATGTTGTAAGTGATGTTGTCAACACTTTACCCTTTTCAATACTTGAATACAACAACTTAACAACTTCATATAAGTGCAATGGTAAAACATCATATTACCACTACCCAAATATAATTTTTAATAAAGAAATAAAGAACCTTGATACTTTTTTAACTTATTTTTATATGTGAACAAAAACACACAGAAAACGGTTAATTTTTTGCTAGCCTGTGTAAATTTAATTAAGCGTACTATGTTTTTTCATAGTAACTTTTCAAAAAAATGTCAACAGTGACAATGTCGTCAAAAATAATGTCTACAATTTTTGTAATTGACAGTGAGAATTCAGCTTTTTTTACTAATTGTCACTCATAATGTTGACGCTTTTCACTTCTCACATATAAAACTTTATGTTTTATATAATAAAAACTTCTCATTTTTTGATATGTTGTATTTTTGACTTTGCTCTTTCATATTTTTTAATTTTTAAAATAAAATCTATATCTAAATATAATACTTTCTCATATTTTTCTTAACTTTTAACTTGTTATTTAAAACTTTAATAAAATAAAAACTATACAAATAATTTTTAACTTTTAAATGCCAAGAAAAGCCATCTAAGATTTACTTTTTATATATTATGCTTTTTAAGTTGTTTTGTTTGTTTTTACATGCATTTCTTTATTTTAAATCATTTTACTTATTATTTTAGGACAATAACACCTCCAAACAGCCAAAGGGTACAAAGTGTCCCTCCAAGCTCACCAAAGCCTTCAAAAAGAAGCCTGTCTTGTCAAAGAAGGCCACCCCCAAACCATCCCCCAAGCTCTCCCCTGAGTCCTCTCCTGAGAAGAGCCCTGCTCATTCCACTGGGGGAGAGGAAACTGATGGCTCTCTTACAGAGCACAGTTTTTACAAATTGGCTTCTGACAAGGAGCCAACCAAAAAGAAGTGCTCAGCCCAAAAGACCCCACCCAAGGATAAGTCTCCTGCACATGAAGAGCACCATGACAAGCCCCCTTCTGCTTCCCCACCCCCGCCAAACTCTCCCCCTTCAAGCTCATCTGGGGATTATTCAAAGCCCTGCCCTGATTACTTACCTGGCTTCTACCATGCTCCTGCTGGCCCTTGGGACCCTCTTGTGGCCCACAACATCTGCAATGTTGATGGCAATTTCAAGGTTCCTTCCACTCTACCCAAGTTTTTCCCCATCATGAGTGTTAAAGGTGGACCGGCCATGGTGGCTAATGAATACATCTTCTCATGCAACAATGCCAACCGGGGCTTTAAGAGCCAGCATTACACCTGCAAGGACCGCTCCTGCCCAGTGTGGCTCAACACTGAGCGCTGGGACCTGGTCCAAACCATAAAGAGCAAGCATACCTGCATCATGCCCAACACTACCATCTCCCACCTCCTGAAGTGGTATCTGGTGCAGATTATTCCCACCTCTAAAGACCTTTCTGCCACCCAGCTGGCTGTGCTTGCTTGCAAGTACCTGTCCCCTACCAACTTGAAGAGGGTGCCAACCCACAATCAGTTGGTCAAGTTTGTGAGTGATAGGCGTCAAGCCTCAAACCCCCTGGCCAAGAGTGCCACCAACATCAAGGACCTGGTCCTCACAGATGCCCTCAAGAAGACAGAGGATGGTGAGATGTTCCTGCTCCATGACAATGGGCAGGAAGTGGAGGATAGGATTATAGCCTACACCACAACCCAAAACCTGGAGCAGCTGAACACTGCTACCACCTGGCTGTGCGACAGCACATTTGCTACTTGCCCCCCTCTCTTTAAGCAGTTTTGGGTCCTGCATGAGCAGTTCAATGACCAGGTTATCCCTCTTGTGTTCTTTCTCCTTCCTGGTGCCAAGACAGAGGTCTATGCCAGAGCTTTCAAGATTGTCTGGGATGCTTTGAGCTCCCTTCCTGTCAACCAGCTCCCCCCTCCCACCCACACCACAAGGGCCAATCCCTCCTCCGCTGAGAAGGATGAGGCAACCATAGCCGCTGAGCAGCTAACTCATGCGCACTCACTTGGGCCAAAGGTGATCATTATGGACTTTGAGCAGGCTCAATTAAAAGCCTTCCAGGCCACCTTAAATGGAGAAGTCCAGGGCTGCTTCTTTCATTTTAGGCAGGCCCTTGTCAATAATCTCAAGAGTGAGAAGGACCTTTTTGACAAGTATCTTAACAATGGTAAGGGGAAGTGCCGCTTTGCCCTGACCCAGTTTGCTGCCTTGGCTTTTGTGCACCCGGAGCATACTGGGCTTGACTTTGAGGCCCTCCTGGAGGATTCTTATATCAAGAAGCACTCCACCATCTTTGAAGGCTACCTGGAGTACTTTGAGCGGCAATGGGTGGGCAAGAAGATGACTGCCCAGAGAGATAAGAGCAGGGCCACTGCCCCTTGGAACTGTCAAGGCGCCTGCCTCAAGGGGGGGATGAAGACCACCTCTAGCCTTGAGGTTTGGCATAAGCACCTGAAGGTGAAGTTTGGGACCAACCTCAAGTTCAACAAGTTCTTCTCCAAGCTACAAGAGGAGCAGGCCCGGACTGTCTCCAAGCTCCGCGACCTGGCCAACCGGGTAGCCCCCAAGAAGAGGAAGTCCAAGGAGCAAGACTACCAGGAGGACGTGCAGAAGGTAGTGAAGAAGTACAAGGTGGCAGAGATAAAGAAGTACCTTGAAGATGTTGCCACTGCTCTTTCTGGTGGCTTTAATTAGCCCAATAAACTTTGCTTTGCTTTGCCTGTATATTTTTTACTTTCAAACTTTTAATTTTTTAATTTTTTTGGATATTAATAATTTTTTTAGGTATAAATGGTAAGCTTTATGTTTAGTTTTAATGTGGTTTTGTAATAAATATCTTATATTTTGTTAATTTATCTTTAAGCTATGAGATATTTTTAGTTATGCTTATAAAAAGTATAATAAATTAAATATAGAATTTTCTTATATGTTGTAGTTATTATGATATATAAAATATCTAGATTTTGGGTTCATTGGAAGTTTAATTTTTATGGAAATAAAAAATAATTTTATAATACTGTAAATTCAGAACCTAAAGGTAAAAATGCGGGATTGTCAAATTGTTTTTGCATGAACTCACCAACTTACTGGAATACTTTTCATCCTTTTATATAAAAAAGAAAGTTGTTCTAAGATGAAAATTACTCCATTAAGTTGGTGAGTTCACGCAAAAACAACTTGACAATCCCGCATTTTTACCTTTAGGTTCTGAATTTACAGTAAAGAGTGTAAATTACATAGTAAGTTGAAAAATACTTGCTTATATCTCCTTATTCTTATTATTTACGGTATTTTTTATTGCATTTTTGAGCTCTTTGGGGTCATTTTAGTATAATAAAGTATTTTAAATAATTTTTCATATTAAAAATGTTCAGGGTAAAGTGTTTTGTTAATTAAAAAAGTGTCAACATCCAGGAAACAACATTAAGTAAAACCGGGTCATCACTTTACTATAGTGTCAACATTAAAAGTGTTGACATGGCCACTGTTGACATTTTTAGTGTCAACATGGGCGCTGTTGCCATCTGGGGTCAACCATTGGCTTGAATTGAGCCTGGCGCCTTGGTACTATTTCTCAACCTGCTGGCGCCTTGGCGCTTAGAATCAAATATGCTGGCGCTTTGGCATGCAATCTTGGCACTGCTGGTGCCTCAGCGCCAAAAATCCTTATTGCAGGTGTCATGGCACTGTGATTGCGCACATAATTTAATGTATAGTAAACATATCAATTGTTGAAATTAAATTAATCCCTTATAAGCAATTCCTTTAGTTGATATTAATTAAGTTATAAATTAATCTCTTAACAACCCTGGTCAACAATTCTTCACACTGTTTAACTGCATAAGAATGATGAATAAAAGTGAAGTCAAAAGAGAGGTCAGCATAGAGATCAGATCTCTCTCTACTGACTCATCTCTAATGCCTCCTAAATCTTTCCATTAAAGCATACCTAATATCCATCACATGTACCCTGCTATTTCCAGTGACTCTAAATTCTCTGACACTGACTCTAATGATGAAATCCGTGATGATTATGGATATTGTTTCCTAGTAGTACCTCCTAATGTGAAAGCACCTTATAAATTAAGTTCTGGAAAAACTCATACCACTGGGATTTTAACTCTCTTACCTGGCTGTGGCGCTCCTGCTCCTGGGAGAAAACCAAGGCGTGTACTGGATCAAAGCCAGGTACCAACTGGGTTGGTGTGGCATTCTTCAAGTGATCAAGTTCTAATACTGGGGCGTTATAATGAGCCTACAGCCATGCAAGGTCCTACATGACTTTTACACCCAGAATCCTAGCATTGGCAATGTGCATCATAACATCTGCCTGGGTCTTTCCCCTCTTGGGTGAAAAGACCTCTTTAAAAAGTACTGTAAACTCACAGATAAGGAACACTTGTTCTCATTCTGTGAACTTTAGGTCCCCTGTTAACTATTTCCATTAATCACCCTGTGTCTGGATCCTTGAAACTTTATGCAGTGTTGCCTTTACTACTCCCCTTGCCCAAAGCTTGGGAAATATTTGTGGGAAAGTGTCCCAAGGCCAAAACACTTGTAAATATTTGGGAGTTGTAATGCTCTTTATTTAGCAGGAGGGAGATCCCCTTAGAACTCTTCTGATTTGCAACCATTTTAAATCTTTCTGTTGGCCAGTCCTTTGAGAATGTCTTTTTAAGCCACCATACATCCCTCAGCTGCACTTCAGATGCAGCTCTTCAAGATTTAAACTAGAGGGGTAAGGCTTCAGAATTTCTCAACAACATCTGCAGCTGTATTAAATCCTATGCTTGACCATCAACAATAAATTCCTGTTTCCCAAGAATAAGAAAGGTACAGCTAGGATTGAGAAAAGAGTTTCATTGATAAGCCTAAACAGGAGGAGGTTGAATTGCTTGGGATAGCAGAACAGTGTGGGGGTTTATACCCAATTCCAAGAAAAGGAGATGGTAGGATATTATGGTTAAGCAAGATCAACTCATAACTTTTAAGCAAAAAACATATTGTCAGGAGTACAGTTCTGAAAGCTGGGATTGAGGGCTTTTGGCTGACACTAGTTTGGGCTGAAACAGTTCAGTATCTGCAGAGATATATGCAACTAAAGATGGAAATGGAGGAGTAAATCATCAAAACAGAAGTCTTGGCATAAACATCAACAAGATAGGAAATATCAGTTGAGACTTGGATCCTTGGTCCTGACAGGGGCTCTTTGCCTCCATTAAGCAATCATATGTGATATTTGGTAAATGCCTTCATTGGTAAATCTGCATGGAGGTCTTTATTTTCAGAGGCATCTGGGGATTGAATCTGGGAGGATCTGGTCCAATAAGAACGCAGGTGGTTGGCCCCTGGTCCTCATGGCTGGCGGTATGCAGTTCATTTTACCCAGGGTTCAAATCCTGTTCCAAACCTTGAGTTTCAGAAGGGGGAAATGTCCTTCCTGACAAAGGGGTGCAAACTCTCTGGTAGGTTTAATAAATTGTATTGTCAAGGGTCTGGATGTACAAGTATTCTGGCTATTGCCATCACACCTAACATCCAGTCATTGCCCAATTTGGTGCCTTTCCAATATACCATTCAACATACCAGAAATGGCAACAAACCAATATCACATGACTGTCCAGGTATCCAGCAACTTGAACCCATCCAACACATGACCAGCCCCTGGGTTTGGTCTAACTAATATCCCTGCCACAGCTAAATCTATATAAGTCTAAAGTATCATTCAATAAAATATACTTCTTCTCCTCCTACTTTTATATTTGAAGCTTCCCCAAAAAGCGCTCCTTATCACTGGTAGCACTACAGTTTTTGACCACACCAATGAAAGAGAAAATGACTAAACAGAACCCGCCCACCTTTGCCCACGTACTCAACCAGGCCACATCCCAGGATACCTAGAAAATGTACTTCCGCGCCCACAACATTGACAAAGATATTCCTAGTGGATGCACTGTATTAGAAGGTCTGGTCATGCCCAAAGCATGTGTAAAGATAATTCAATACAGTTGCTCTATTCAACCACAAACAAACGCTCAACCACCTATCACAGGTGAAGTTGCCAACACCAAATACATTGGTATTGACAAGTTCTTTGGTAAAAACAAAGAAAACGTCATCAACTAGCTAGACCACACAGCCGCTAAACTCTGCGCCAGCCGCATCCCTCATGAGAAATGGGTCCAGGAAGCCAGCAAGCGCCTATACAAGGCCACAGCTAACTGGGTTGCCACCTGGGTTGGCTCACAAACCAATAACCAGCTTAACAACTGGGAAGAGTTCAAAGCCAACATCACCCACAATTTCTGTGTCACTGAATCTCTTCAAGATATTGCAATACAGCTCAGTGACCTTCCTCAAAAGACCACTATTGCAGCCTACACCAAAAAATTTGAAAAAATACGTTACAAAATCCAAAACCCAGCACAAGCTGACAACATACACACCAGAGCATCATTAATCAACAGAATGAAACCCTCTGTTGCTGCCCTCATCCACCCAGAAGCAAATACCTCTATGCCCGCGCTCATTGCTGAAGCCAAGCACACTGAAAAATGCGCCAACATGGAATATGCTGCACACAACATCAACGGCTCCTCAAACAGCAATGGCAGAGAAAGGGCCAATGGCAATAAACGCCAAAATACCAACCATAACAACAGAAACTCCAATTGTAACAACAGCAACTGTAGCCAAAGCGCAAACCGCTCCTGTCCCAAGAAAGAGGACACCGCCAAAGTTAACAATGCTGAATTAGCAACCCGCTATTTTTTTGATCCCACATTCTCTGACCTTAAAGGTCTTGAAACAGAGGAACAGGGAAAAGAGGAGGGGAACAAGCTTAAGTGCCCCTGTCTCCTCCAAAAATGACAAGAAGAAGTACCAAGGCACGAACTTTGCTACTTGCATCCCCCATGTCCCGCAATCCTCCATTTTTATGAACATAAAAATTAAAGATCACTCACAACTTCTTGTCTATCCATGCACTTACAAATCACATACACATAAAATTTATTTGACTCTGGTGTACAACACACTATGGTTAGCAAACTTTTTGTAACCAAGTACAAAATACCAGTTGTCAAATCCAACTTCAAATACACCAGAATGGCAGACAAATCAAAAGTTCTACTTGAAGGCAAAACAACTCCCTTCAGAATTGACCTCCAAGGCATACAAACGTCCATCAAAGACTTTTCATGAACAACATAAACTATGACATTGTAGAAGGCATGGACTGGTTCATCTGAGTGAATCCCAGCATATGTTGGAAAACAAAAACCATGACAATAAAATGCAATGGAGTCAATTTCAACATTCTCAAAGAACCTAACAATCTCATACTAAGAGACACAGTATTTGTCCAAGTCATAAATCAGGACAGCTTGGAACGTCTAACCAAAGACAGTACCCTCCACATAATGAGGTACACTGAATTTAATAACATACAAATAACCAAAATTCAATACCCAGAACTTGCAGCACTCCTAAATGAATACGCTCATGTATTCAAGAGAGAACTCACAGAGTTACCCCCCAAACAAGAGGTCAAACATGGCATTGAATTATGCAAAGCCATGCTCAAACCTGCACCCCTCTACAGACTCTCCCCCATGGAGACCCAAACACTTAAAGCCCACATCAAGGACAACCTAGCCAAAGGATTCATTTGCCTGTCTGAATCCCTGTGGGGGGCAGCAGTTTTCTTTGTAAAGAAAAAAGAAGGATCTCTTTGATTAGTTACTGACTACAGAGCACTAAACGCAATTACAGTAAAGAATAAATACCCACTTCCACTCATTTAAGCCCTATTTGCAAGGCTCTCTGGAGCAAAATTTTCTCAAAAATTGACCTCACATCTGGTTACAACCAAGTTGAAGTCAAAGAGAAAGACATACCAAAGACCGCGTTCTGCACACAATTTGGGTTTTTTGAATGTAAAGTAATGAACTTTGGGATGACCAACGCCCCCGCAACATTTGTCACCATGATGAACCAGGCGCTGAACAGGCTCTCAAACACATTATGTTACCTTGACAACATCATCATATTTTCAAAAACAAAAGAGGAACACCTCACGCATGTCTGCAAGACACTCAATCAACTCGCAAAGCACAAACTATACAATAAGCCTAGTAAATGCCAATTTATGGAAAAGGAACTCTTGTTCTTGGGACACATTTTCTCTGACAGTGGCATCAAAGCAGACCCAGATAAAATCAAATCCATAAATAACATGCAACACCCCACCTCTGTGAAACAAGTAAGATGTTTTCTCGGTATGGTAGCTTACCTAAGAAAATACATCAAAGACTGCGGAAAGCTCACCGCACCAATCAATGACCTAACCAAAGGTAATGCCAAAAAGAAATTCATCTGGACTCTGGAATGTGACAAGAATTTCCAACTATTAAAACAAACTTTGATTGAAGCACCAATCTTGCAATACCCTAATAATAACGGGTGCAGCAAGCTTGAGTCAGACGCTAGTGACACCGCCATTGGTGCAGTCCTATGCATCCGCCAGCCAGGGCAGCAAGATTTCCTGCCAGTATGTTACAAAAGCAGAAAACTAACAAACACTGAGCAAAGGTACCCGATACACAATAAAGAATTGCTAGCAATATATCACACATGCAAGAAATGGAGATGTTATCTCAAAGGACACTTAAACGTCTGAGTGCTAACTGACCACAAATCCTTAATCTATTTCAACACTCAGAACGCACTTGCGTGGCGCCAAGCCAAATGGATGTCCTTGCTGGAACAGCTTAACCTGGACATCCAATACAAAAAGAGGGCATAGCTGGTCACAGCCAATGCTCTCTCTAGGCTATGCCAGCCAATAGAGGATCACCCTGACCACCTGGACCCTGACTGGCCCAACCTATACAACACTGAGTACAAGACAAAAGGAAAGGATCCCTCCACATACCAACTAACCCATGATACGCTAGTAAGAAATGAAAAACATTTCCACCTATCAAATGGCACGGTAAACCTGAATCATCAAGGATAAACACATTCCATACATCCCACTCGCACAAAGAGTTGACACTATACTAAGACACCACTGTCTGCTAGGACACACAAAGGCTAACAACCTATATCCCACACTGAAAGAGATAGTATGGTGGCCCAACCTGAAGCAAGACATAATTGATGTTCTAAAAAAGTGTACAGTATGTGAAAAATACGCCAGCCCCAAGGCACCACAGCCATCAGTTAACCCAGTACCTGACCCCAAACCATTTAAGGTTTGGGAGCTGGACGTAGTGGGACCCTTCCCAGAAACCAAAACAAATCAACGTTTTCTAATTGTAGCCATCAACTTGGCCACACGTTGGTCCATCTGCTGGGCAACAAAATATCACAAGGCGGAAACAATAAATTGATTCATCAATAAAGCAATCATAGCGGACTACGGCACTCCAGACTACATCATAACAGATGGAGCAAAAGAGCTAACAGGCCACGTAGTAAACGACAATCTAAAAACAAAGAACATCAAACACTCCACAATCTTGCCCTACAGGCCACAGGCCAATGGCAGAGTTGAACGCCTGAACAGCAGCCTTATCAGAACCCTGGAGAAAATAATGGATGGCAAAGCCAAAGACACATGGCCGCTCTATGTGAAACATGCATTCCTAGTATCCCGGGTTCGTACCAATCAAGGGACAGGCTACTCACCGTTTGAACTAACATACGGGTACAAGCCAGAAATAGTCACCCACAATAACCAACCATATGTGAAGACCCCCAGGGAAACCTCCCACAGTAGAACAGAAACCAGCTCTACAACACATACGCCTCAAAGCTAAGATAGCAGAAATAAAGAGACTCAAAACTCAAAAGACAACCTCAACAGAGGACCCACCCCCCCATCAACTCCCCCGTCTGGGTCCTAGCTGGGAACAGAAAGAAGCCAGACTCAGCACACAGGGGTCCAGGAAGAATCATCAGATACCAACCAGACAGGAACACCTACCTGGTTAAGTTCCAGGGTGCCAAAGAGCCCATCACCAAAAAGTATCACAGATCTTGCCTCTGCCCTAGCAAAGGAAAACACTCGACCCAGTTGGTGCCCACTAGTAAACAACTACAGGAACATCAGGCGGCAGCAGTCAAGATGAAGCCCCCTCCTGATGTACCCGAGTAACCCCTTAAGGGAGGGGTGTGTCGAGGGTCTGGATGTACGAGTATTTCGGCTATTGCCATCACACCTAACATCCAGTCATTGCCCAATTTGGTGCCTTTCCAATATACTGTTTGACATACCGGAAATGGCAACAAACCAATATCACATGACTGTCCAGGTATCCAGCGACTTGAACCCATCCAGCACATGACCAGCCCCTGGGTTTGGTCCAACTAATATCCCCACCACAGCTAAATCTATATAAGCCTAAAGTATTATCCAATAAAATATACTTCTTCTCTTCCTACTTTTATATTCGAAGCTTCCCCAAAAAAGCTCCTTATCAGTATGGTTAATTTTTATTCTTGTTGATTATGGTGGGTTGCTACTGGGTTTTTTTGGCTCTTTGGTACCGCTTTAGGGTGCCCTGCGCCTAAAGCTTGATTTGATTAAAAAGAGCTGGCAAGGTAAAGATGGCTAGTCAAAAAGGGGTTGATTTAAAGTGGGAGTTTGAGCTTGAAAAAACAGCTGTTGGGGAGCTGGCTTCCAAAAAGCTGACCTGGTCCCAGTTGCCATACTGTAAGTACAGTAGTTTTATAACCTGCTGAGATGGTTGGAATCAAAACCCAAGGATTTCATATTGGTTTGCAATAGATTTAGATCCACTTTGATTTTGTTTTTAGACTGAGATGGTTATTTTATCTCAACAGGTTATAAAGCTACTGTATGTTTTCACTGGTTGCTGCTCTAGTTGATATCTAAAAGTGAGGCTCCTGGATTATCAACAGAGGTTACATCCAAAAACTGATCCAAGCTTTTTGATGGACTTGTAGTGGCGTAACTGTGCTGTATTAGCAGAGTTACATGGGAATTTTTTTGGAAACTAGATAATGCCTTTATTGGAATATGGGAGATTATCTAGTTGTGGTGGATCATTTTAAAGGGAACAAGATTGTGTAGATCAATCATGGGGATTCGACAAGGGAGTGGCTTGATCGTGCTAATGAGTGAAGTACCAAATCAAGTTACCAGTGGGTTGGATTTGTTATTGTTTGGTAATTCAAGTTGGCCTCCACATTTGGTCTCAAGTGCCAGGGAAGTTGGTTTGAGTGACATGCGGCCTTTTGTGCAGAACTTTGCTGAGGGATTGACCCCATTGTTTTGACAGCCGTAAAAATCCAGAATATTACAAGCGGCAGCTTATATTTTATTGATCGATCTACGTGTATTTGATTTCAAGTACAGGTGGTACTCTGCTGAGTATTTCGAGGGCTGTTCTCGGGATGGGGGGTAGAGTATGGAACCTTAGTGGATATCAGACCAGTCATCATATCAAAGGAGTTCCCGTCTGGTTGCAGCTCATATCTTTCCCCATCGACGGATATGGCATTAAGAAAGCCCGAGTGGGGATGGATTCCGGTGATCTTGGCGTTGACACCACGTGCAGACAGTGTTACAGTTTGGTCGCCGTGAAGCCAGTAACGATAATAGCTATCAAGGAAGGGTGTGAAGCCTGCTTGCTGAGTTATAAAGTCGGAATACTTGGTTTGTAGCTGAGAAAGGATGCGGGCCAGTAGTTCCTCTTGCGTAAAGAGGGGGAGCGAAGGAAGTCCTTGTCTGTTGGATCTTTCTTTATTCATTTGGGTTATCAAGTCATTGATACATAATGTTGGATGGGAATTGGTAACGTTAAGTCCGACGCCTACAATGTTATTTGAGAAAAGGGAGGTAATTTACCCACAATTACGTTGCAAGAATCTTTCGTGTACATCGTATTGACAAGGATGCCACCTATCTTGTTCAGCCTCGCGCTAGAGGGAGACATTCCATAGATATCATTTGGCCATTTAATGTGAAGTGGCAAGTGCTTGTAACCAGGCTTAGTTCGCACTGCTTCTACTATGGCTACAGCAGTAAGGTATTGCACAAGAACCACAGACGCTCCCCGATCTGGAAGGGGGTGCTTTAAATACAAAGAGAACTGGAGACACCCGAGAGGCGATACCCAAATATTAGTTCCACGACCTGAAGCTGACGTTAGTGTGAACAAAAAACCTTGCCTTTTCCTGCTACTTGACGACTGGCAACGAACACTGCGCCAGAGGGAAGTGCACTGAGAAGATAGCGGTTTTCTTGAAAAATGCGCTGTGTTGAGGTTGTAACTTCTGCATAAAGAAGAGGACTGCCAAATGAATTGCAATGGGAAGGAAGTGGGATTTCATCCATCAAGGCTTCTGAGTAAGCCTTGATTTGAAATGGCGATGCACTTAAAGTTTCTAGGTCTGGGTTGACTATTAGCTTCAAGGCCTTGGCTCCAGGGATGGGTGGGGGGATTTCCAACTCATAACAGCTTGAACCTTCAACCGGAGTGTTGGGATATGCTTTGGTTGCATATGCAAACGCCTCTGTTGGCGATTCCATGTTATTGCTTTGAAGTAGCCCATCAAAGAACATCAGTTGTATAGGGGAAGTGGGATGTTGCCGTTCAAAAGCTTGGTTGACGCTAAAGCCAATGAGATTTAGCCAACGAAAAAGGATCTCTTCGATCTCAGGTGAAGCAGTGTTGAGCTCATTGAACAAGTGGGGGAAATTCGCATTAGGCTTGTATTCGGGATGGACAAAAGAAAGCAAAGCCTCTCCTCCCTTGTCTCCAACCTTACACAACACTGCTGCTGCATTTTCAGATTCATCCGAGATGGCATCATATGAAGCTAATACGCTGACGTTGGATGTCAAATGTGCGTTGATAAAGGCGCCTCCGCCGTCCCAATAAACAGGACACTTTAAAGTGGGATAGGCTTGCAAAAACTCAAACGTGGTTGGAGCTGCACGTGCCCCATCCTCCGACTCGTAGTCGAATCCCCGGAAAGCCGCACCACGCCCCAGTCCAGGGAAAAACTTCAAGGGGCGGACAGCCGCCATTTGAAGTTTGGTTCCCGATTCAAACTCAAACCTTCCACATGAATAATAGGCACCAGCACAAAACCCAATAAACTTGCCACCATTCTCGACAAAGGTCTTGATTCTAATGTTGCCTTCGCCGGCCAGATGTTCCATGTATGGTGCATCTTGCCCCCTGGTAAGACGAACAGTTTGGTACTATCCATCCATGGTTCAGTAGCAACCTCTTTTGGCCCTATCAGCGTCACTGCATAGTTCTCTCCAAGCAGCTTCCGAAATACTTCTACTGTATCACTTAGCAAATCGCGAGCGACACCAGGTCCAGAATATATCAGAACATCCATTCTTAGATCAATCTATCTGGCTAGTGAAAAGTTAAGCCGATTGCCTCACCTATTTCCGTGTAAATTTTAAACCCTAATCACCTTTAGAAATTTATAAATAAGCTTTGAAACCAATTAAACAAAAAAGCAAAACATCTAAAAACCAATAAGCTGACACTTCACTCGGCCAGGAAAATATTTCCTATGGGAGAAACATTTTATCAACGTCTTAGCATGAAACATTAAACAACCAAAGAATAAAAGAGAAAAAAACTTAGAATGACTTATGTTCTCAAAAAAGGATCAACATAGTAAAGTAAATAAAAGCAACATGCTCTGCTGGCTAAAGTTAAAGTAAGAGTTGATATTGTAGGTTCTGACTAAAATAATGGCTTCAACTTTTGGTCACGAAATCATATTTCCAAAGATTGCATTCAGGTAAATCAATGAACAACAGGATATACTTGAGTAAAACCGAGCCAAAAACAATAAGATATCAAACAGATTCTTACCTATTTGAGCTTATTTCTTGTCTCGAGTGAGTTCTTTGAAATGCAAACCCACATACCAGAAATACAACAAGGATCGGATTTCTATTGGACAAGGGTTCCGAGAACAAGAAAGACATCAATAAATTCTAATAACCCAGGAGCTACCAAAATGATCCATATACGTATTCCTGATAGAAAGAATACGAAACTTGTATAATTAAATGGGGAAGCAAGCTTTCAGAAGACAAGCGTTGTCTAAGCTTCATTCTTTAATCCACTCGCCTGATTTCAGGAGGTTTCTCCGATCTAGTCTCACGTTTTATTGGTCTCAGATCAGGCTTCCAGCATTCGAATTTGATCCATAAATCTTATAATCACCATTACACCAACTCTGTTGAACAGAAAGGCTTTGTATATCCTCTTTATTTATCATAACCTTTCTACTTTAAGCTTCAATGGAGAGTTGGCTTTATTTAAACTCTAGGTGTATTTCCCGTCCAAGGACAGATGTAAAGTTTAATCATATACCAATACATTTTTATATTTTAAGCCGATATCGTGTATGCACGTCTGGGAACTTATATAGCACGAGAAAGGGGGATTTAGAAGAGATTGATAAGTTTATTGAAATAGAAGAAGAGCTTTATATAGCCAATAATATACTACATAGTACCCATATAGATCATCTGGTTTGGAAGAGGGGCTCCCTCCGAAAAATCAAGGGACTGATCCTAGTGTTATATATGAATTAAGTCTTGAAGTCAACATAAACTTTACTGGCCAATCCATTTCCTGTAAAAACGATTTCCTGAGAGGAAGTAATCAAAGATCTTATACCACAAGTCTGACTTTTACTTAACGGCCTGTCTTCAATACAGAAGGAAATATAAAATACATGTGGGCTTGGAATTTCACCACACTGGCTGCTTAAAGGGTATGAGCTACAACTTGTAGCAAATTAAACAATTCCTAAAGTCCAGATGGATTATTGTGCTTGAAACCCCTCTTTCCCCACCCAAAGAACTATTTAATTTGATTAAGGAACAGAATGCACATAGTAAGAAATAAGAGTGCATTGAAACTATAGCCAATTATTACTATCCAATTTCCATCCAGTATTGATTTATGAAAATCCACTTGGAACATCAGCCACCTTGTGAAGACCATCATGATCAAATACAATGGAATCAGTGAACCACAGGCCTTTATAACTAAGGTTCTCATGGACTGATTGTAGAAACACAATTGCAGTATCACTATTATGAGATCCCTTGAACATTGGATAGATCTTGATGCCCTTTGAACCAAGGTGTGTAACAATTTATTATGCTAAGGCATGGACTGCTGCACTCCAAAGAATTATATCTTTGTTGTTGTTGCAACATCTTTGATTACTCCCTCTTGGGAAACTGATTCCCCAAGTAACTTGCTGAATGACTCACCAATCAGCAAATTGGTGGCACCACTATCAGTTGACCATCTATTACAGGGATCAAATCATCCAGAATCCAAATGGAATACAACTTGAATAAGCCTCATGACCTAGATGAAACACTACTCAGATAAGCCCCATGACTACCATGATGTACATGGACGGTATGTGGCTTCCAATGATACTATATAATACCCAATATTCATATCCAATAAAGTATCATTCTCTTCTTAATTTTCCCCATTATCTCATTTATTATACTTCCCAGATGTATATACTTGACAACATCAATGTTCTATACCCTGATCTTTCATAAAGTCTTGATGGTTACCTGTGCAAGTGAAATGGGGTTTTCTGATTCCGCTTGATCCTATTAGCTGTTCTGGATCACTTATCACTACTAGCCCTTCACGGTGTGCATATTGTCCCAGCTATATCCTGGGCTCTTCTTGAGATGGCTTATCAGCAATTATTGATTGTCTGCTTTCTTGCTGGCTCTGGGCAATGCCCTAAAGCTGTGGGTATTATTTGAAGAAAATATGGCAGGAGGTTGGCAAACTAAAATCCTGCCAAGGCCGTGATGATGGGATAATTGGCCATCAACCAACAAAAGATCTTGGCAGGAGAGTTGTAGCGGCCAAAGCTGCCAGCAAAGTATGTCAACCTGTAGTAGGCGGAGGGATAAATGGCAACAGGCAGAGTGGAGTGAGATGATATCAGAGGAGTCCAGGATCCACTGTAAAAAGAATTCAGCTGTGCTGGTTCCTTGGACAATAGTTTTAAGAGCTATGGCAACAACCAAAATTACTTCAGATTTAAACCAAATGATTTCAGATCTAAGCCAGCCCTAAGTTGGGCAAGATTCAGGAATCAAATAATCTAAGTGTTTTTGGTGAACTGGTAAAATTTCAAACTATAAACAAAATTTCACTAACACATTATCCAAAATTATATCAAACTTCAAGCGGTGTATTTCAAACCACAAAAAATGGACTGGCACATCAAGTGAGATGAATGGATGCTGTTCCAGAATATATTATAATCTGATCAGGATTCAACAAAGCACCAACAGAAGGACTAAAATGGGAAAATTAGAGTAATCTAGAAGCAAGATTTCACAAAAACAAACCAAAATGAAGTCACACAAGATGTGTAGTATGAGCAGCCTAAAATAGAAAAACAATAGCTTAACAGCCAATCAACAACTATCTGATTGAGGAACAGAGGAATTTTATTTTTTTCTATAGCTCCCAATTTGTGTAAAATGGGTTTGAGAACTTTCTAAATATAGACTTGTGATCACAATAAAAATTAATCATAAAATTTTACACTTCTAATTTTAGTGATTTTATTCTAGGTTTTATTGTACAATGGTTTTTGCTAGCAACAATTTTGACAGCGCCAATGGGCAAGCCAGCAGCAGCCAAGCCAGCTTCAATGGAGGTGAAGCTCAGAATGTGGAGGCACCCTTTACACCCAGGTCTTTGATGTGGGTAACAAGGAAGCTGACCTGTACTTGACCCCTGACCCCTATGTTGTTGACTTGGTTCAGAGTCACTTAGCATCTAGATCTGCCCCTACCCTCTTACTGCCAGGAACTCTTTTCCTGACTACCTGTCAAATATGACTGAAGGATTGGGATCTATTAGCACACAGGCACAAAACAACAATATATTTAGTTCTATTCTTCCTCCCAAACTGGTTGAGAATGAAACTCAAACCCGGGACCCTAAACATGAAGAGAATGTTAGCTTGAAGACAGCCAACTCCTTTGATTTACCTTTTTATGATCAGCCTATTCAATTTGAGTTCAAAGTCAAAAATCAATTTGAAAGCAAAAAGGTTAATGATAGAACTGCTAACATCACTTACCGCTCTCTCTCTGGTTGGCTGAATCCTGTCACCCACTTGATCAATAACCCGCTCTCTATGGTTAAGAGCAAGGCTCCGCATATGAAGTTAATAGATCTTCTGATCATTAACCGCTTAATTATCAATAATTTAGTGGCTTCTATGTGGCTGATATTACTCAAACAAATATTGACTATAAGATTAAGTTATAGGGTATTCCCAATCAAACCAGGTATGCCATAAATTATAACCTTCATGTAAATCCCCTCATATCCCAAGAAACTCCCCTCATATCCTTCAGCCTTGGTTTTAAGCCTATTTAAAGGCCCAACTTTTATTCATTTCAATTGTTCCAACAATAAAGATTTATCCCACACCTGCTACTCCTTCATTTTCTGATAAACACATTTTTGAAGCCATGAGAGGAATTCTATTCCTATCCTTGTTTCTAGCTTATTTCTTGCCAGTGGTATTGGCCTTGGAAAACCCAACACCTGCAACTGACTGGTACAACTCCTCTCTATATGACGCCCACCAAAAGTAATCCCTTGCCAATGGATGGTTCAAATACCCTTCTGGACATTGGGGACGCAAGTTCCAATATGGTCGTTTGTTTACTACACCACCTGCTGAACCTACCCTGGTTAGATCTTACGCCTCCTTTTACCTCTTGATGTATTTGGTGGGTTACTATCTACTTGGTTGTTTTGGTTCTATGTTTGGAAGATTTGCTTACCTAGGGCACCTTGGACATCTTGCAATGGTCACAGTTCCTATCGGCTTGGTAATTGCGGGTTTGAATGTGGGGGCTTTGGCCCATCAGCTAGGGAGCTTATTCCCTGCCAAGTGGGTCCCTGACACTTACCCACCCCTGCACAAGCTGCCAACCAACCAGTCAATCAGAATGGCAACCCTGGTTTGGAACAACCACCCTCCAACACCCAACCTACTCCTCCCTCAGCCAATCAGGCTTCAGCTCCCAAAGCCCAGCGCACCAAGCGCTGAATCATTACTACCCAAATTCTTCAAGAAATTGTGGCATTTAACCTGCATGATCTACATGGGACCAAATTGCTGGCCAATTGCAATTGTCATGTTTGGCTCCTGGGGACAACATCCAGGAGGACACAGCAGGAAATCTTTATAACAAAAGATTTCAGGTTCAAAGCTAGCCTTGGGTTAGCCTTCAGAGCAAGATTAAGGGTATGTACCTTAATTTCCTGGAATAAAAGCTGTGGAATTCCTTTTGGCAAAAAGAAAAAAAAGCTTGAAGAATATTAAAGTCAACACAAATGTGGATAAATTTGTCTTTATTAGGAGAAATGATTCTACTTAAATAGTAGACAAGGGTCAATGATCACTCATTAGGTAGACAGAGTGGCAGAGGGGGTCACATTGGGGTGAAGTCATACCAGGATCAATCAAGGGCTGGTAAGGTAATCCAGAATGGGTGCATTAGAACAGACCTATTTACAGAAGACAAGGAACTTCTGAAGTTGAAAGCAAAACCAACCAAATCTTTGCATTTATCACTATTCAAAGGCCATATCAAAATAGCATTAATGGTGCAATTTACGACATCTCCCCCCTCAAGATTAGACGCAGGAAGTTGATATTTGTAGAGAAATTTGGAATGAACTCGGGAAAAAGGACGTCCAGAGGACAGCAGCTTCACAGTATACTCAACCCTCTTCTTGAAAGTGACTTCACAAGGCCCAACCTAGAGGGAGTCAAGCTTATGAGCTCTATCTCCAGTACAATTCTGGTAGTAGAGAACCAATTCACCTACCTGATACTCAGGGAGGGGGGCTCAAGAAGCATTGGATGGTGAGAGCTCTAAAGTCTTGACCTTATAGGCAGTTGAATATGCTGTTGCCTGGATGTCAATGATACAATTTGTTAAGTCTTTGAAATAGGCTTCATGATTGGCAGATACATCAACTTTGATCAAAGGGGGCCCCAAGATTGAGGGAGTTGTGGCTTCACACCTGTACAGCATGGAAAAGAGAGATTGGCCAGTCACTTGGTGTCTGCTGAGTTGATAAGCAAAGAGGGAAGCAGGGAGGAACATATCCCAATTGACGGCATCAGAGAGGGTGAGTTTCCTCATTATAGACACCAGGGTGGAATTTGCTCTTTCAATAGTTCCTTTGGTCAACAGGTTATACAGCGCAGAGAAGGATTGGTGTGTGCCCATAGCTTCTACAATGGACGTTATGAGACAGGCATTGAAGTTGGTCCCATTGTCAGAAAGCAGGACTTGAGGGCAACCATGACAGTAGAAGATATCTTGCAACAAGAAGTTAGCAGTGGTCTTGGCAGTTATATATTTGGTTTCTTGGGCTTTGACCCATTTACTAAAATGGTCTACGGCTACCAAGATGAAGCAACATCCAGATCTAAAACAAGGGAGAGGCCCAACAGCATCAATACTCACAGTGTGGAAAGCATGTTTAGGAGGGATGAGTTTGAACTAATGTTGGGAAGGGCAAGGTTGTTGGAGCTGGCACAAATGACAGGAGGTAAGGACGTCAGGGATTAAGAGGCACATGTTTTCCCAATAGAAGTTCTTGCACAATCAGTCATGGGTTTTTGTTATGCCTCCATGTCCAGTATCAATGTGAGCTTGGAGGATGATGGCTATTCTCATACTGGGGCAGATGTAGGACAAATAGGCATTGTTGACTTTATTGAAGAGTTTTCTGTCTCAAATCACAATATCCTTAGATAGGGTCTGCAGTGCCAATCAGATGTCTTCTGGCTCAGTGGTCCAGGAGTCAGGATATCCTATTAACTTGTATAGGCAATTGGCGTCCGCAGGATGGATGGCTAATATGGGTATCCTTGACAAACCATCAGTGTTCTGATGTTGCACACCAGGGCAACATACCACAGTGAAATTGTATCCTTGGAGACGCAGAGCCCAATGTGCTAATTGACCCTTGGGTTCCTTTAGTTGCTACAGCCATTTAAGGGAGGAGTGGTCTGTGACCACAGAAAAGTGGGTTCCATAAATGTAGTGCCTGAATTGCTTTACAGCATGCAACACTGCCAGGTATTCCTTTTCAGTGACACTATAGTTCTTCTTGTGTTTTTTAAGGACTTGGGAAGAATAAGCCACAGGTCTATCCACACCTTTGTTGTCAAGCTGGGCTAAGATGGCACCCAAAGCTACTCTGCTTGCTTCAGTGTACAAGATAAACTCTTTATCATAAGTGGGATAGACTAGGATAGGGGCCTCTTTGAGCTTGGCCTTCAGTGCTTCAAACAATTGCTGCTGACTGTCAGTCTACTCAAAGGGGACGGTACAAAGGAGCTGGACAAGGGGTTCACTCAATTCAGCAAAGTCAGGGATGAATTGTTGATAGTATCCCATCATGCCAAGGAATACTTGGACCTCATGTAGATTGGTGGGGGCAGCATCTTGTCAATGGCTTCCACCTTACTATTCATGGGATGTATCCCAGTGTGGGTGACCTCATGGCCTAAGAATTCAAGTTGCTCCTTAAAGAAGGAACACTTGGAGGGTTTGAGTTTCAAGCCAGCTTCTTGAATCTTAATGAAGACAGCCTTGAGGTGTTCTAAGTGGTTTGTAAAGGTGGCGCTGAACATGATGATATCATCAAGATATAAAAGGACACAAGAGAGCTTTAGGTCTCATAGGATGGAGTCCATAGCCCTTTAAAATGTAGCTGGGGCATTGCAGAGTCCTTGGGGCATCTGAGTAGGTTCATAGAGCCCTTCAGAGGTAATGAGAGCAGCCTTTTCTCAGTCTTCTGGTGACAATTCAACCTGCCAGTATCCAGAAGCTAAATCTATAGCAGAGAAGAATTTTGAACCACCCAGTTGTCTGTGAGCATCATCAATTCTAGGCAAGGGGTATGAGTCTTTCTTTGCAAGCAAGTTTAGGCGGCGGTAATCCATCACAATGTGGTGGCCCCCATCTTTCTTTCTTAAGAATCAATAAGGGAGAGGCCCACAGGCTTTGAGAGGGAGCCAAGAGTCCAGCATCTAAGAGTTGCTTAAGCTCCTTGGAAACCTTGGCATCCTCTACCCTAAAGTAAATTCAGAACCTGAACGTAAAAATGTGGAATTGTCAAATCCTTGGTCCAAATTTCAAATCACTTTTGCGGGATAGCCTTTTTTAATTAAATTGATTTTTTTGGATATTTATTTGAATATTTGAAAATGCGGGAACTCATAGACACTTTTCAAAGTTCAAGTCAAGCTGCATATTTCCTATGGACAAAATGAATTAACTGGAATCCGATTTGAAGCGTTCAAATCCATCAACCATTTTCATTAAGTTTACTATGTTTTTTGAAATTGCGGGATTGTCAAATCCAAGAACCAAATTTCAAATCACTTTTGAATGCCACTAATAAACTCAGATATTAATTGCAGGAACTGGAAATTAAATTGAATGTACAATAAGCACACTAGGAAACACCAACCTAAATCAAGAAGCTCCACCACAACAAAAATCAAACTAAAAATTCAATATTGATAACCATAATTAGACATGAAAAGTGATTAAACTTTAAAATCATCCAAACCTGGAAAGTATACAATATTATTCACTTCAAATAACAGATATAGAAATTCTGTTACTATTCAAGGCTAACTCAAGAGAAAATAACTACTCACAACTCAGCCAATAAATCCAAATAAATACATATTTAATCTAAAATATATTTTTTATTTTATTTTTATGGACCATCAATTGCATTCCCAACCCGCTCCTTCACCAGCCCGCGGGGCAGCCTGTCCACGAGGGCGTCCCAGAGAGTCCAAGAACAGACCCAGAACACAACTCAAGGGGAGTCATGCCAATACACAGGCCTCCCAAGGTGTCAGCGCCAGTCAACCACCTCTTGTATCCCAAGCCAGATCAACCAGCCTGAATCCCAGACAGAAGCCACTCTCAAGGCCTGCCACAAAAGTCTCCTACACCAGGGTCACTGGGAACACTGAGGTTACTTACACCTCCACTGTGTACCCAGTTGTCACCCGGCCCCGCACTCTTGACCCAAGAGTTGCCACTTCCTGCCCCTGCGTCTTTGATACCTCCTATGAGCCAGTGGTCACAACCAAGGAGCCATCTGCACCTGTGTCTTATGCCACTATTGACGGCACTAGCGCAACCAAGCGTGATCCCACCTTCTACACAAAGGTCCCCATCCCCTGTGCTGAGCCTGGTAGCCAGGATGCCGTGGTACCTGCCAAGGGCTGGCGTCGGTTGACAGATAGTGAGTGTGAAGCTCTCCTCAACTGCTTAAACAGGGGAATGTTGGTTTGGGATATTGCGTCCCAATTTGGTGTCACAGCCAGGTACATTGCCAACATCAACACCAAGTATGGCAACACCAGGAAAATTGCCAAATCCACCAAGGCAAAAAGACAGCCAAAACTCCTCAAGCCTGTACACATTGACACAATTAAGCAATGGGTAGCCAGGGACTGTCACCTGGACACACTTGCTGTCCAATCAATGCTTGCCACAGAGTTTGGGCTTTCTGTTTCTAAAACCCTTGTATACAAAACAATGGTTGATTTGGGCTTCTCATGGAAGGTACTCGGAGTTTCTCTGTACAACAGAAACAGTGAAAAGACCATCAAGGATCAACACATTTATGCCAAGACATATCTGGCATTAAAGGAGACTGGTAACGTACAGTTCTTCTATATCAACAAATTGTCATTTTCCTCCTCACTCAGGTCTAGGCATGGATGGGTCAAGAAGGGGTCCAAGGATGGCATAGCCCATTGTGCAGCTGTCCGTTCCCAGACCTATTTGATGGTTGCGCTTCTTGGTCCTCGCGGGTTGGACCAGTATCAGATGATTAAAGGCTCCCATAACAGCAGGACCTTTCTCAATTTTCTCTGAGCTGTCAAGAAGTACCTTTGGATAAATTACAGTGGCACAACCAACGTTGTTGTGCTTGATAATGTTGGGCTCCACAGAGTGGATCTGGTTGTGTCTGAGTTCCCGCCAATTGATAAAAATAGCCATTCTGCCAGCCACCGCCTTGCAGACTACCCAATGAGACTCCTCTTCCTCCCCCCATATTCCTCATTTCTTAACCCAATTGAGGAGGTCTTTGGGTGGATCAAGAATAAGATGAAACAAGGCCTCTCTCAGGACACCAAGGATCTCTTCAACATTCTTGAGATCAGCCAATTTGCAATGCCACACAATGTGGTGGTGGCTTTTTACAAGCACTCAGAATCCTTCCTCCCCAAAGCCGTGGCCTCCAAGCCAATCAGATAAATGGGCGCCCTGGTTTTATTTGTTTTTATTTTTATTTTTATTTATTTTGTTTTTATTAGGACTCAAATTATTGTTTATATATAATAATGTGACGTTTGATTGTATTATAGACATTTAAGAATACCAGAAAAGGTAAGTAAAATTAATTATACTAGATACGAGGGATTTATTTTTATATGATGCACTGAATATTATTGGCTTTTGCGGTAACAAATAAATAAATAAATAAATAAATAAATAAATAATAAAAAAAGATAGAAAAAAATAGTTTATTTAAATAATTGTGATTCATTTTGGTACTTTGACTTTTCTAAGCCACAAATTGGACCTTGCATGTCATCATCATCTTCTTGGTATTTCAGTGCCACTGTAGCTACACAACACGGCAACCAATGATTTTTATGTATTCCTTACTAATTTGTACTTAGGACGCAGTTCAAGTATATCAAATATGTTTATCAAATCATATTACAAGGAAAAGGTAATTTGAGTTCTAAACAATCACGTGTTTGGAACATAAGTGGAGCGGGCCGCATGATGCGGATAAATTCAATTCTCCATGTTTATTGTTGTGATAAATGGACCCAACTTTGACAAGATAATAAATAATAAATAAAAACATTTTTAACTTATTTTTAAATATTTGACGTGGTTGCAACTTTAACTATTATCTTGTAATATATTTAGATATATTAATACTATAATTTACCTACTAAAAATTAAAATAAAAAATAAAATTTTAAAATAAAAATATAATTAAAAATCTTAAAAGTTTAATAGTAAAGGTTAAATATTCAAAATACACCAATTTTTTATTTAATCGTGATTTATTCAATGTTAAAATATTCCATATTAAAATATTAAATATTTTTAATAGTAAAATATTTAATATTAAAATATATAATATTAAATTATTTTACTATTAAATATTTTAATATTAAATATTTTTATATTAAATATTTTACTATTAAAATTTTACAAGTAAAATTTTAAAATAGTGAAGTATTTAGTATTAAAATATTAATACTTAAATTTTAATATTTAAAAATAAATTAAAAATAAAAAATAAAAAAGTTTTTTTGCAAGGGAAAATGATTTATTAGGGGAATGTGAATTGCAAGGGGAATGTGATTATTCTGGGGAATTATACCCCAAAATCAAATTTTCTGCTAGTGCGTCCAATTGGGACCACATACTCTTCTGTATGTGGTGGATGACTCTGGCGCCAATTGCTAGGGGAGTGGCGCTTGGCACCCTGGTGGTGGCCGAATGTCTTATAAAAGGCAGACGGGTGAGGGAATCAATTAGCAGGTTTTTTTTTTGGGGGGGGGGCACATAGTACCCATATAGTGTTGCCAATGCAAATAAATCATAGAAAACGTGCTCAACTGTCCTGTATCCCCATGGTGTCTTCTGTTTGTCAAGGGCTACACGGCATATATCAAGCTGTATAGGTGCATCTTCTAATTTTTTCACGTTTGCTTTCAGTATGCAATGGAGCAGGATTCCCAGGTACACCGCGACATGGATTCTTTGCGAGGTATACTTTTTGGAGAACATGCACAATTTCTTGAAAGTCTGAACTAACCTATTAATATAGGAAGTCTGATTAAATTTGAAGAGGGTACCGGGGGGCACCCAACTTGAATCTGCCCCCCAGGCCTCGGCAAACAATATCATTAAAGGTTTAAAACTATTCATGAGGACTGCATCCCTGACTTTATTTGATAGAGCCTTAAAAATTTCATTAAAAATTGCTAATTTCAGATATTCATTTCCTATTTGAAAATCAGTTTTTATTAAACTTTTTTTGTATTTGTTGATATTTGAGAATGGGAACCTTTAAACACTTTCATATATGTATTCATTGAAGTTCAGTTTCAAATCCCCGTGAATTTCATTCATTTCTTTTATTTTGATTGTTGATCCTAATTCATAGGCTTCTCTTATCCATGGCGAGCACCCCGTGGGTGGTTGATATTCCCTGATTTGAGCTTCACTATTAAAAAACATATTCATATTCTGCTGAACTATTTTATTTATTTGATTTTTATTTATTTGTTTTATAGGGGCCACCAGTGACTGGTAGCCCCCATAAAACCAACTTGGCGTAAAAGCTGCCACTTCCGCAACCTCATCCCCATTCCTGGTGATGACTAAAAATAAATATAAGTAAAGCATAAAAAGACTTACTGATTTTTTCCCCTGTGGCCCCCTCAGCCACAGGCACCATATCGGCAAACTTCATGAGTGTTGGATGCTCTTCAGTGCTCTTCAGTGCTCTTCTTGGACTTGATCTTCCTTATCCTGCTTGCAACTTGCGTTTCTTCTTGTGTTTCATTTGAAAAAGCTTCTGTATTTATTGAAGCGCTTCTGCTTCTTGATTGTGTTTTGTTTTCATCTGTTTCTATTTGATTGTTTTCCTCTTCATTGGTGTTGATTACCTTTTGAATTTCTATTCCTTCTATTAGTCTGATCTTCTCATTGTTTTCTTTGGTCCCCTGCCAGAACTCCCACAAATTGTATCCTGTGTTGTTGAACTTTAGACTTGATAAAATAGTTCCCTGTAGATTAAGTAATTTTTCTTTATTTCTTTCATCTATAATATTTCCCAATTTGTTCAGAGCATCTTCTTTTGGCTGGATCAGTGGCTGGCCCTCATCCCCTAACTTCCTGTCACTATTTCTCTGATATTTTTCTTGATTTCAACAACCTTTTGCAGGTGAGCTTCTAATTTGTTGATTAAGTTATAGATTGATGACATTTTGTTTGAATTCCATCAAAAAACTGGCTTTTATAGTACTATCTTCAACGCATACATATTCTTGTCATCATCATTAATAAATTGAAGACAATAAACGTAAATATTGGATTAGAATATTGCAATTAGACGTCAACTATTGATATTTTGATATTATGTGCATAACTCAATGCACTTTATTTAATGAAATTCATTGTAAACAAGGCCTTTTCATTTTAATTTATTTAAATTGACTGTGCTTATATTACAGAGCCATTAACGCTTAATACAAATATTAATAATTAGTGCATTTTACAGCCTGTATATTCACCTATTGGTAATAATTCTGTAAACTTTTCAGTTGGATTTTGTGAGGTAATAATAATGTAATGTGTTAATAGAATATTGTTTATTGTCATTAATTGGCTGATTTTCTTTGCTGTGGTGATTGTGCATTTTTTGATATTTACACACTAGTATCCAATTGGTTGGCTTCATATCCAATTACACAGGCGATAGGAAAACAACCAATTGGATACTAGTGTGTAAATATCAGAAAATGCACAATCACCACATCTAAGAAAATCAGCCAATTAATGACAATAAACAGTATTCTATTAACACATTATATTAGAGCCATTAACACTTAGTACAAATATTAATAATTAGTGCATTTTAAAGCCTGTATATTTACCTATTGGTAATAATTCTGTAAACTTTTCAGTTGGATTTTGCGAGGTAATAATAATGTAATGTGTTAATAGAATATTGTTTATTGTCATTAATTGGCTGATTTTCTTTGCTGTGGCAATTGTGCGTTTTTTGATGTTTACGCACTAGTATCCAATTGGTTGTTTTCACATCCAATCACACAGATGATAGGAAAACAAGCCGCCACCCCAAGACTGGATGTGGTCGGGGTGGCGGCTTGTTTTCCTATTGCCTGTGCAATTGGATATGAAGCCAACCAATTAGATACTAGTGTGTAAATATCAAAAAATGCACAATCACCACAGCAAAGAAAATCAGCCAATTAATGACAATAAACAATATTCTATTAACACATTACATTATTATTACCTCGCAAAATCCAACTGAAAAGTTTACAGAATTATTACCAATAGGTGAATATATAGGCTGTAAAATGCACTAATTATTAATATTTGTATTAAGCGTTAATGGCTCTGTAATATAAGCACAGTCAATTTAAATAAATTAAAATGAAAAGGCCTTGTTTACAATGAATTTTATTAAATAAAATGCATTGAGTTATGCACATAATATCAAAACATCAATAGTTGACGTCTAATTGCAATATTCTAATCCAATATTTACGTTTATTGTCTTCAATTTATTAATGATGATGATGAAAATATCCTCAGAAATAAGTATATGCTACCACATCAAATGTACAACATTCTTTACACACAAAAACTTATAACAATGTAAAAAATATATTATTAATTATGAACTGAAAGAAAAAATCAATTTTAATAGTAGTCACCTAGAAAAGATTTATTTACTAATAAAAGAACAGGAAGGGGAGGGAATGGACATTGCCTTCATCTGCGCCTATGAAAGGGACAGCATCAGAGATAGTGGTGAGGGAATGGGTGGTTGCTTGGGAGTCAGGGTTGGAAGGTGGGTGGCTTGATCTTGATGGGGGGTTGGTGAGGCAGGGTTTGTTGACTGGGAAGGGGCAGCAAGAGCAGATTGCTTCAATTGCTCAAATTCTTCTTCCGTCACATATGTGGGCTTGACAAAACGGATGGAGTGGCGTGGGGGGAGGCGGGGGTCTTTTCTGGACTTATCACTATCACTTGCATAGAAGATGATGAGATCAAATAAGTCCTGGACGGACGCGGAAGGGAAAAGCTCATACCCCTTATCAATCTGGGTGCATAGTTTGTTGTAGGTGGCAGGCTTCAAGCTCCTGAGAGTGGAACCAAAATTGTAGAGACATACATCTGCAAGGTGCATGTTGGCGTAGTTGATGAGGTAGGACCAGCAGGTATGCCCCACAGCCCTGATTTTTTGGGTAGCCAATTCCCGCTGCTCCATCTCTGCACTCAATACAACTGTGTGCACAGTGTTTTGTGTGGCCCACTCCTCCAGCATGGCCTTGAGCTCCGTCTGGTAGGCATACCCATCTGCAGTGTTTGATATTGCCGAGTAATAATTGACGCCCAATGGGGAAACTGCCAATAAAACACCGACAAACCAATACAAGATTGGGCCGCGCTTGTACACGTCAGATTGGATGCACTTCTCTCCAAAGTCTTGGATACTGGCCGAGATCTTGGCGTATGATAGGAAGATGACGTCATTACGGGCCCTCATTGCGCTCCCTTTAATAAAATTATTAATGGTTGAATTTTAGGGGTCAATGTCCACCAAAATGGGGCCACTGAGAACTTGATTAAACAAGATTCTAGCAGCAACCACAAATCCGTGCATCCATGAATTCACCGTTCTTTTGTTGGTGAAGATGCCGTGGAGTCCCAACTGGAGACGTACCTGGACCAGGGGCATCCACGGGTCACGTTTCATAATGGCCATCATGAGAGGGTGGGCTTTTTCACCTTCAGTTGAGGTACAAGCACCAGTTGGGGTCTTCTTGGTGGGGGGCCACAGTTGGCGTGGGCTTGCAGGGTTGCAGCCACAGTGGACTTTGCAAAACCCATTGCAGCCACAATTTCCCTGAGGGACATAAGCTTTCCTCGCTTTTCAACCATTTTGAGAACAATGTCCAGAGTGATCAATTTTCTTCTGCGTCTTGCAGGCTGATTGGCTGGGGGAGGGATATGTCCATCTTGGGAACTGGTCAGTGCCATCTGATTGGCTGTTTCAGGGTTCTGGGCTCTCTGGGTGACCCCATGGCTCAAATGGCTGGTTCCAGATGCCATCACTGATAAGGAATTTTGGTTGGTAGCTGCCTGTGCATGGTGGGCAAACAGGGCCATGCCAGAAGTTGCAGGAGAAAGAACACACTCCTGGGTGGGGCTTGCAGAGGGGCCTGCGGGTTGGGAGTGGCCATAGACAGAGGCTTCACCGTTAAGAGACCCAGCGTAGCCCTGCATGATTTTGTCAAGGCCAGGGAACAGCTCGTTGACTTGGTTAGTGTTGGAAGAAGACATAATAAATTTTTTTTAAAATTTTAAACTTGAGAAGAGGAATGTATATTTTAGTCAATTTTATTGTTATATATGTCAATTTTGTGAATATTACAATCTAAATTTTAGCCATCCTAAAATGGAATAGGGTGAATTTTGAGAATGCCTGTGCTTCCTAAAAGAATCAGCACAAATCTACTCTAGATCCTTTAACATCCTTTTGAGACACCTATAAATTATATTTATTTCAAATTCATTGCAATTTTGATTTGAAACTTGGTTCTTGGATTTGACAATCCTGCAATTTCAGATTTGTTAATTTTCACATGATGTCTAAGATTTGTTTGAAATACAGGAAATCACAAATTGTAAATTAGAATCCTGAATTCCTGATTCATGTATCCCACATTTTTTTGCTGAGTTTTGTCTTTTGTTAGTTGAGTTATCTGCTCAAGTGATTCAAAATTTGCCAATTTAAATAAACCAAAAAAAAGTCAAATTAAATGGTGGATTTTATTAAATATTTTATTTTTCACTCAGCTGAGTTGCCCGCAAAAGTGATTCAAAATTTGGACCAAGGATTTGACAATCCCGCATTTTTACGTTCAGGTTCTGAATTTAAAGTACTACAGCGGTATGGCTTGGCACAAAAAGGCAGTGCGTCACCAGTATCAATCTGATGGATGACCCCTTTTGCTAGGCCATAGTCTGTAGGTCCAGAGGCAAAGTGTTACGGTAGAAAATCAAATGGAAGGAATAATGCGCCCACGTAAAACCCAAAATCAGCAAAGAACTGCAGCCAAACCCCTAAAAGAAATTGAAAATTTAAATGCTGTCATGGACAAAAAATGGGTCAAAGCTGGGGTTGCCCAAATAGCCCTCAAAAATCTGGACCTGCCTTAGTTTCCCCAAATAATTATGACAAGAAAATTACACGTTATACACTATTTGGGGATGGCAGCGCTTGACCCGCTGGTCACCAAAATTTCTCAAATTATGACGTCATTGACTCAAATTCCAGTGCAGGACCACCAACTGCTGAAAATATTCTTTCCAGCCAATCAGAAGCCACATAATTCCCTCCTGCCCCATCCTGAACTCCCTTAACACTTTCCCATTTCCCCTCTAGAAACTTGTTTCTAGATAGCTTAATTTCACTGAAATAAAAGACAGTTTCAAAAAAATGTTGGCTCATTTGGGGCTGTTTGCCCCTGTCCTTAACAGATTAGTGTATATTTTCTTCAAGGCTGCCATTGATACCATGGCCACGCCTTGGCCCGCCCTTTACATGCTGACGCCCTCAGATTCTCTCTCTAATTTACCCCTGCAAATCATTTGCATTTTGACAATTTCAACCTCCATCTTCTGCTACACAGCTACTGGTGCCAAGATAATTAAACCGTCTTTCCGAGTAGGTCTTCTGTTGCTCAAGCAACTCACAATTTGTTTACTGTATCCTCATTGTTTGTCCTTGAATCATGCAGCTTACCACTTCACTCTAACACAAAGATATCACTAAACTGGTCAAGTAAATCCAGCACATCTTTTTGCTGAATGGGCAAAAATTGTGGGAAGTTGGCAGCTGTGAACAGGGAGAGAACCTGAGGGTTTTCTTCAGGGAGATTGAAGTTGCTGAAGGTTCCAAAAGGGTAGAGGGACGCCACCTGTTCTGACCCTAATATGCGGCCGTGCCCTACAGCTTGGCCCCACAATACTTGCATAGGCAAAGCAGTCAGGTTAGCTAGAAGCAACTGCACAGGCTCCTTATGGGTTTGGTCTAAGATTCCTGGACATAGTTGAGGCTCTTTGTGGCTGAAAGACTCAGGGGAGTACAATTCCAAGAATGATTTCTCAGGCAGTTCATAAGATATCTGAGAGTCTATAATCACTTGGGAGCCTGGAGGGATAGTGATAGCTGTGGGGGGAAGGAGAAGCACACCTTCCTCTGTGGAAAAGGAAGGAGGAGGGGAACACATGTTGGAGAAGTGAGTTCTGTACTTGAGAAAGAAGATACCTGTGGGGTACTTGAGCACACAAGTCTTAAGATGTTTGCCTGGTAGGTGTGGAGGTTCTTCAAAAATCAAAGGGACCTCATATCCTATGAGCAAAAGGTATCCATCTCAAAGGTTTACAATTCCATTATATTTTGCAAAGGAATTTTGTGCCAACCAGGAGATCATAGCTTTTGTTCTCTAGGACAACAGCAGGAGATGCAATGAGGAGTTTCCCAAACCTCATTGGCAGAGCAGAGTAAGCACCAATGGCTTGGGTTTGAGCCATGCCAGCAGTACCATATGATTGAGTGTAGTTGAGTTCAGGAGCCAGCTTCAGCTTCTTCATTAGCTTGGATGATACCATGTTGACTGGAGAGCCTGTGTCCAGAATGGCTTTGATTTTAACTTTTTGGATTGATACTTCCACAAAAGTAGTATCTTTCCCAAAGGGGGGCAAGACAGCCAACACATCCTGCGCGGCTTCTAGCTCTTTTTCCCATTTAGCTAACATGCATCTTAAGGCAGGAATTTCCTTATACACAGTCTGTAAGGGGAGAGATACAGTCACATTCTGAAAGAGGGCTTCAGCTAGCTTGGCGGCTTCTTTGGAAGAGTCTACCAAGACAGGAGGTTGATGAGCCTGGGCCAGGTAGGGACAAGCCACCACAGCCTTGGCTTTGACTGAAGGTGTGCAAGAGATAGTGATAGTTTTCCCTGAGCAAAGCTTGTAAGGGACAGACACAGTTTCTGGGACAGCCAGAACAAAGTAGCCATAACTATCTGATTCATCACAGTCAGAATCTTCATGCTCAGAATCACTGGAAAGATCATGAAACAGATGAAGTATAGTTGGGCCAGAGGAAGGAGGAGATTCCTTGTCAGAGGGAGGATCAGGAGGATATGGAGGAGATTGGTCAGCAGAGAATGTCTCCGCCTCTAAGCTGACCTCTCTTTTCCCGCCTGTTCCTTAGGGTCACAACCTTCTACCCAGGGATTAGTGCAGGTATGTAAGTGGTGCCCTATTTGACTGCAGTTATGACATTCTTGCCTCTTAGGTTGTCCACCTGAGCCCAGATTCATAATGCACGGAGTACAGGAGGTAGTCGCAGCATTACTGGCCTTATTTTCACAAACAATGGTACCTGTCAGGAAACCAGTCATAAGTAGAGGCCTTGGGCAGCTCGGGGTGAGGGGCGGCCGAGCCAGCGGGTAAGGCCCACCATAGAATGGGTGCTAACTTGATAATGTAAGAGACAGACAGACCAAGCAGGGACCAGGGTCCAGAGTTGGGGACCATGGAATCCACCAATTCTGTCAAAGTAATATAAAGTACTCCAAACAGTTGGGTAGAGGTGGTCTCGGCAGGGGGGGTCCTAGCAGGCGGTCTGGTCTAGGGGTTGGGGATGGAGTAATGGGAACAAAGTACGCTGGTAGGTAGTTGTACTTGTCTTTGAACAATAAGCGCGGTATCTCAATCCTCTTTCCTTTGTGTCCTACGTAGTTGGTACTTCTAGTCCTTGCCAATGGGTCAGTAGTGAGGATGGTCTCCAAGTTGTATTCCAAATAGGCCAGGTTGGGGGGGGGTATTCAGTAAAGTGCACAGGTCCAAAGAGGGCTCCTGGGGGACGGTATAATGCCTGGGGTGATTTGGCAGATTGGTCTCTGGAGGGGGCGGCGGCCTGGTAGTCTGCTGGACCAGAATTAAGATGGAAGATCACTAAAACTAGATAGGGTAAGATTTGTTTGAACCAAAGGTTTATAAAACTTTATTATTAAAAATGACAATGTGGTCTTCATCATGACGCCAGGGTTTTTATACCATGGGGTTTTGCTTCTTCAATTTTTGCAGGGTTTAGGTTTGCAGGAAAGACACTGGCGGGGCGTGGATCTTGGCTTAGAGTCTTGAGGGCGGCAGATCTAGGTTGTGCCAGCTCTGGTGAATAGAAGTGGAAATGCTTCATTCTGCCACCACAGTTCACTATGTCACCTGAGCAGTTTAATTGCACTAACCATTCTGGATGAAAGGTTGGCAGTTGCTGGTGGACATTGGCAGAGTTAATAATAGGTTTTGTTTTAACCTCCTTAAGGCAAGTTACAACCTCTGCATAGGTCTGGGTCTTGGGTGGCTCAAGGTTGGCATCAATCTGGTGACTATTTGGGGAATTGTCCTTGGGGAACTGGCAGGTCTCAGAGTAACTTGTCAACTCAGGTTTGCAATTTAACAAGTGGGTGGTTTCCTGTTCACTTTGTGTGATTCAAGTAGTCTTTGGAGGATCAGGGTTTGATTCCAGGGGATTTTCTGTAGCAGGCCAGCGGTTTACAAGATAATTTAACAATTTGAGCCTGTGACTTAATGGATTGGCAGGTCCTGGATTGTCCTGGAGGTTTTGCTCCACCTTCAGGGAACTGGGGTTTGACTCTTGGGGTTTCAATACAAGTATTGAAATGTCATTCATGAAAGTACCCCCATGGGTCAAATGCATGTCTTGCAAGAGGTTCTTAATGCTCTTCATAAACGTAAAAGAAGCTTTGTGCACCTTAAAGTGCAGGCACAGAAGCTGGTTCACCTTCAAAGCGTTCAAACATTCTCTATAGGCTTCACATGGGGTTAGCTGTCAACTGGTGATTAACTTTTGCCCTTCAATTTAGAAGTGGTCAGAAAACTTAGCCAGGGTTCCTTGGGCTTAAAGACAATGTGCATGAATGCATCTTTCCTAACCTTCAAGCTGATATCCCCTCCAAATTCCTCAATAAGGAGGTGTTTCATGTCTTCCCAAGTGACAATGGATGGAAGCTTGGGGACTACAACTTCTTGGCATGTAGGATGGAGGCAGGTAAAAATGTGCTCCTTTTTAAGCTCATCAGTAGCCCTACAAATTTCAGTCTTGTAGATTGTAAGAAAGGCTGCAATGGTAGAGGTTTTAGTGTTGAATATCTGCTTGAAGGTTGGCTTTTAGTTTGGATCAATGGACAAGGAAGTGGATTGGCTGTTGTCACCCGGGTTGAGAACGTTGATGTGTGGATTGCCCTCAAACTCAGATTCAGCAGCAGATTGTCTAGCCCAGAGAAGTTGAAGGCTCTCTTCTAGGGTGTCTAGTGTAGAGCTGTTTTGTCCACTGATATCCCAGGAGGTAGCTACAGCAGCTCCAAATTCATTGATCTTGATCTGTTGAACTGCTAATGTGCCTGCAACTCCATTGATACAAGTAACCAGAGAAGTTGTTTGAGCAGCCAGGTTTAAGAGAGGGGGGCTAGACTAACAAAGTCTGGCTCCCATCCTGGTGGGACCAACCACCAGGATGCCATCCAGTGCAAGACTGTGATAGCCGTTTGAATGGGCCTCCCAAAGGAGACCAGATGTGACAGGGGAGGGAAATATACATCCAAGACCATGACCAAGGCCCCAGAAAGCAACCACAGAGAGTGATCCCAGGTGGGAGGGACCTCTGGATCTAACACAGGGATTTGATGCACAGATGGTAGGAAGGAGGCTGAGACTGCTGTGGGGGAAGGGTTGTCCAAGTCAGAAAAAGGAGTCTCAGTAATACCAGATCCTAAAGGGGGCAACAATTTCCTAAGATAAGAAGACAACCAAGGGAACAAACCATAGGATGCTAAGTTGGTGGGAACCTGGATGAGATGTCCAATTAAATTAACAAGCAGACCAGGAGCAAACCCAGGAGATTGAGAAATCAAGAAAAGTTTGTTCCAAAAGACAGGGTTGGGGGACCAGAACAATAGGGAAATAGGCTCCAATATCCACATAGTCACCTTGTACCAAGGAGGCAACATGTTATCAGCAGGGTGCCTGTTTTTTAATAGAACTTCTAGGCAGATGGACCAAGTGCACAGGGTAAATAACAAGGAATGGGCCAATTTAGATCTCCTCAGAACAATTCCCAACAAAAAACTACGGGCGGGCAGACAATTGGGCAGGTGGGCCAGGGAAAAGCAGGAGGCAGGGATAGCAGTGGGAGTTGAGACAATTACCTTTATTTTTAAACAAACTTCAAAAATACAAAAGATTTTGCAAAGTCAGGAGTTTATTTAACAATTGGAATTGGTAAGCAAGGGACCTGATGGCCCATGCTTTCATTTTATGCAGAAGGGGGGGGGTGATAGGACTGGGAGGTTTGAAAGGGACTATTGGAGTGCAATCTAAAGGGGAGCCTATTAAAGACTACTGGCCAACCTTCCCCTGGTTTGTGACCAAGAAAAATAGGGGCCGTGGGCCCAGATGTAAGTCTCAGCCCCTCAATTGGCTAGGAGCCTTCTGAGGACTCAGGGTGTGCATTTCCCCTAATGCCTTCCTCTGGCGTCTCCACCAGAGGGCTCCAGAACCCAATTATTTTGGGTGGAGGGACTTCTGGGCCTGAGGAATTGGTTACCTGGGACACCATCAATTGCAGGAGTTGATACCCAATTTCCCTGGGCCGCAGATTAAGGGTTCCAGGCTCCATGCGGCCTGCATTTTTCTGTTGGTCCGCTAGTTGTCTTAGGACCAGGCAACACCAGGACAGCAAGCAATCTAGCCAAATTAATGTCTCCTCTGTAGTTGGAGGGGACTCCAAAGGAAAGGTGGGAACTTTGACCAGGAAGGCCAACACAAAGCGTTCATCCACTGTGTGGGCCAAGTCTTCAAGGTTTTGGAGGGGTTTTGCCTGCACACAGGCCACTTTTTTTGACAGTCTGGGAAATACATCTCAATCCAGGGCCAAAGGTAGGCCACAGAACTTTACACCAGGGGGTAACTTGTCCATTAATTGTTTCTGTTAGGCAAGAGAGGTTCTGCACCTTGTGCTCTAGAACATCTTGTCAATCTGCAACATCATTTGTTACTGCTGCTAGATAATCCAAGGCAAGAGCACAGTTGACACGGGGTTGGCTTTCCAGTCCAGGGCAACACCCATGATCAGGGTGGGTAGGAGTGCCAGTGACCTCAGCCTCCCCTTTGCCATCAGATCCAGAAGAAGAACCATCAGGGTCAGAGAGGTGTTGTCTCAAATACTCAATCTTGCCTTGCAAAGTAGCTACTTGGTCTGTTAGAATGGCAATGCAAGGATCAGGCGTCAGCTCAGAAGGCGGGGGTTTGGGACAGAGGCTTGACGTCAAGTAGTGGCTTTGAGTTTGGCTATGGTGTCCCACACCTTAGCTTCAAAGGTGGATGTCTCATCACCCAAAGGAGCAGGTGGAGTCACTTCAAGGAGAGCCACTCTATTGTCAATGTAGTTCTGAACCTGACACAGAGTCTTTCCTAACTTTTCCTTGTCCAAACCATACTGTAAGTGCAGACATTGGCCCCAATTATTGATGTGGGCTTCAACCAACTCAAGCTGGGAATTAACATGCTCTTGAAACTGATTGAGTTTAGCAACTAAGGTCTCAAAGTCTTAACAATACTTTAGAATAGTCAACTCTATCTGGCCATGCCAGATAGCTTGGTGATCATCCAGTTTGCACAGTTGATCCTTGATATAACCAGGGAGCAAGGTGCAAAGAGAGTTTAGGGACAAGATCAGATACTTTTGTGAAGCTATCAAGTTGTGCTGGTTATCTGAGATGCAAGCAAATAGACTATGGGACCATTATTGATAAACCATATTTTGTGCATGATTGTTGGAAACAGCAGTAGCTACAGCATTAAAGAGTTGATTTTGCGACACCAACACCAACTGATGATGGACCAGTGCAGGTTAAATGAATTGATTAACCAACACACCAATAGCCTCCATTGATTCCATCAGTGCGGGGTGAAGACCAAAGTCCAAAAGGAAGGAATACAGGTTGTTGAAAATTGGTGTACACTGGCAGATTCAGCAGAAGAATTAAAAGGCAGGGGCACACACTCACTATGTGCCTTTGAATGTGAAGATTCTGATGACATTGACCAATTTGGGTTGTAATAAAATTTATTGGGCCCTATACAAGTAGGTTTAAAAATTCTGCCCCTTGGCGTTTACTGCCAACACCTTATATAGGGGTATTCTCATATTACTAATCACCAGTCACTGGTAATGTCTTCTAGGACATTCAGCGCACTGTAGAGTCTGGGTTGGGTTGGCAGAAAAAGGGACAACCTTCTATTTTAGGGCGCAATCCCGCAATGCCTAGCACAAGGACATCCTCTGCTAGCACATTAATCAGTGATCCTTTTTAAGATATCCAATCACTTTTATATCTAGTTCTAACAAGGAGTCAAATAGGCCATTTTAATTGACCCTGGCGTCTTGGCGTTATTTTCTCTCCAAGCTGGCGCCTTGGCACTTGATGTAAATTATTGCGGCACTCTGGCGCTCGCAAATAATTGTACTGGCATCCCAGCGCTTGATGTAAACTAAAGCGGCACTCTGGCACCAAGAATAATTAATCCTGGCGCTGTGGCGCTTGGTATTTAAGGTAGTGGTAGCGTGGCAAAATATTTCTTGACAACAACATCATGGTCCACTAATCATATATTTAATGATGTGGTAATTTGACACTAATTTCTGGAAGGGTAATTGATTGGCCCTGGTTAATTTTCCATAGCTGCTTAATGAATTAAGCTTTCCACAATCCCTGGTCAACTATTCTTCACAAAGGTCTTTGGAAGCATACCCAGGACAGAGACCAGGGATAGTGTGTAGAGCCACAGTGCCTGTGTGGAGGAGGGAGCTGCAGCGGCATGCGCTTGCTCATAGTTTAGTGAGAAAGCTGGAAGGGGGGCCAAGTGGGCCCGGGGAACACCACTAATACCATGGAAGTGGAGGGGGCATCAGTGATATCTTCTTCTAGAGAGGGACTAGAAACTTTAGGTTGCTTGGGTACTTCAGAAACAAAGGGGAAGGACCAGAGAATGCACATGGGAACGGGGTAACCAAGGGGCTTGCAGCCCCTGTAGTGAGCACCATTTTGCCGTGTTCAGCTCCTGGAGACAACATCCAGAAGGACACAGCAGGAAATCTTTATAAAAAATATTTGAGGTTCAAAGCTAGCCTTGGGTTAGCCTTCAGGGCAAGATTAAGGGTATGTACCTTAATTTCCTGGAATACAAGCTGTGGAATTCCTTTTGGCAAAAAGAAAAAAAAGCTTAAAGAATATTAAAGTCAACACAAATGTGGATAAACTTGTCTTTATTAGGAGAAATGATTCTACTTAAATAGTAGACAAGGGTCAATGATCACTCATTTGGTAGACAGAGTGGCAGAGGGGGTCACATTGGGGTGAAGTCATACCAGGATCAATTGAGGGCTGGTAAGATAATCTGGAATGGGTGGACATTGGAACAGACCTATTTACAGAAGGCAAGGAATTTCTGAAGTTGAAAGAAAAACCAACAAAATCTTCACATTTATCACTATTTAAAGGCTACATCAAAATAGCATTATTGGCGCAATTTCCAACAGCAATTTACCTGAGCCATCATAATGGGGGGATTAAATAACTTAATGAATAAGGGGAGCCTGATTGGGACAGCCAAGAAGCCCAAGAAGGCCCCCAAGTCCTAAATCAACAAAGCATACCCAATCATGCTCAATCTATTGCAGAAGGACCCCAAGATCCCCTTGACCCAGGTCTGGAAGTAACTTGCACACCATGGCATTTGGGTGTCTGAGCGCATGGTGCAGCTCTGGATGCACAGGAAAGTGGCGTCAGTCTGGGTGTTGACCAATTTTGGCAGCAACCAATGGGATGGCAGTGAGGATTCCCCATATGATCCCGCCATTGAGTCCACTCTGGTCCAATGCCTGACAAGTTTGTCAGATGATGTCATGTTCATTTCCTATTACAAGCTATCAATAGCTTTTGACAATTTTGGTGAGCAAGAAAAGCTGCCACCCAAAAAGGAAGAAAGAAGGTCAAGAGAGGACTTTCATTAGTACATTTCTGGCTGTTTTGGCCAAGGGTTTTGTCTATTATCAGAAAAATCCTGATTTCACTAATGGCTACAAGTACAGTCATATTCTCAGTGAATTACTTGACTCCTGGGATAGCCTGAATTCTACCTACCAGGCTTTCTTGAGCCATTAGATGGAGGGTAGCTCCACTGCCCTCCAGGCAATCCAGGGACGCTGGCACCAGGCCTCAGTCTACCCCACCAGCCACACAGACATCCATATGGCTGATGTTGTGCTCTTCAAAATTGAAGACACAGTCCAGGAGGGCTGCCCACAGGCTTTCAACAATCTCTATCTTGGAGTCCTTGATCCTGATTCTCTCTTTGGTTGCCAAATGATGGCTGACTTGTGTGCGCAACTGGTTTTTCATGTGAATATGGGCAGCAAATTGCAGAAAGACAAGTGCCTCTCATCCCATGCCATAGCTGTCTACCAACCAATCAAGCCAATGACTGATGAGTAATATCACCAGCAGATATGGCAGCCATCACAATAGATACTCCTGCCTTTACCCCTGCCACCACCCCCCAACTGCCAGCCCCATCCACCCAATTCCAGACCCCCAGGCCAGCACCGCCTCTATGCCTTCTTTCCTGTGTTATTCTGCCTAGTAGGCATCACTTTCCATGTCCCAAAATAAACTCCATTTTGAAAAACATTTTCTAATTATATTATCTTTATCTTGAATTTCATTTGTTTATTTTCTCTTTGTTTATAGCTAGTTTTGTTCTTTATGTTCAGCTTATTTCTATAAAATTGTATGTTTACCATGCTGTGTATCTAGAACCATAATTGACATATTATTTTTAGCACTTTACACAGCTCCCTGTGAAAAGATTAACAACAATTTGATGATCAGATAAATTTAAATTGGAAAATTATAAGTTTCTTGTGTTTAGAGAAATTTGTTGCTGATCTGAATTCAAAACCTTAATGATAAACTTTAAGCCAACCAGGAGCCAAGTGAGAAAGTGATTGTTGTGACATAAAGGGTCATTCAATAATTCTTTGATGCATGTGTGCTAATTAATCTGATTGGCTGCTTGTTTTGCCATTGTGCACCATTGTCACTGTGGCAAGTTGTGGTGGACTAGTGCTAACCCAGAAGCCAATTGGGCACTAGTCCACCACAACTTGCCACAGTGACAATGGTGCACAATGGCAAAACAAGCAGCCAATCAGATTAATTAGCACACATGCATCAAAGAATTATTGAATGACCCTTTATGTCACAACAATCACTTTCTCACTTGGCTCCTGGTTGGCTTAAAGTTTATCATTAAGGTTTTGAATTCAGATCAGCAACAAATTTCTCTAAACACAAGAAACTTATAATTTTCCAATTTAAATTTATCTGATCATCAAATTGTTGTTAATCTTTTCACAGGGAGCTGTGTAAAGTGCTAAAAATAATATGTCAATTATGGTTCTAGATACACAGCATGGTAAACATACAATTTTATAGAAATAAGCTGAACATAAAGAACAAAACTAGCTATAAACAAAGAGAAAATAAACAAATGAAATTCAAGATAAAGATAATATAATTAGAAAATGTTTTTCAAAATGGAGTTTATTTTGGGACATGGAAAGTGATGCCTACTAGGCAGAATAACACAGGAAAGAAGGCATAGAGGCGGTGCTGGCCTGGGGGTCTGGAATTGGGTGGATGGGGCTGGCAGTTGGGGGGTGGTGGCAGGGGTAAAGGCAGGAGTATCTATTGTGATGGCTGCCATATCTGCTGGTGATATTCCTCATCAGTCATTGGCTTGATTGGTTGGTAGACAGCTATGGCATGGGATGAGAGGCACTTGTCTTTCTGCAATTTGCTGCCCATATTCACATGAAAAACCAGTTGCGCACACAAGTCAGCCATCATTTGGCAACCAAAGAGAGAATCAGGATCAAGGACTCCAAGATAGAGATTGTTGAAAGCCTGTGGGCAGCCCTCCTGGACTGTGTCTTCAATTTTGAAGAACACAACATCAGCCAGATGAATGTCAGTGTGACCAGCTGAGTATAAAGAGGCCTGGTGCTGTGTCCTTAGATGGCCTCAAGGGTGGAGGAGCTACTCTTCATCTGGTGGCTCATGTCAGGAATCTAACCTGTGGGGGTTCCTGAGAACTCGCGGGCGGACAGCCCGCGGGCCCAGCAGGGAGAGCCCACCACAGGATTGGGGCTAACTTTACAATATAAGATAACAATTTTCCAAGGATTGCCCAAGGTCTGATTGTTGGCACCATAGAATCAATCAGCCCAGTGAAGGTGATATACATCACCCCAAGTATTTGGGTGGAATTGGATTCATCAGTGGCAACAGATTCTTGCGGGCAGTTGGGCCGCAGGGTGAGGGGCGGCGTCATTGGAATCAAATATGCGGGCAGGAAATTATACTTGTCTCAGAATAGCAGAGGAGGTATGGTGATTTTGATGCCTTCTCTGTATATGGTTTCAGTCTCTTTAGTTCTAGATTCAGGGTTGTGGATGAGGATATCCTCCAGAGTAAACTCCAAATATGCCGGGTTGGGTGAGTACTCGGTAAAATGTACTGGGCCAAAGGGAGCTCCTGGTGGACAGTAAAGTTCAGGCAGCTGGTCCGCGGTTTCTTGGGGTATGTGGGCACAGGGGACAGGGCCGCAAGGAGTAGACTGTAGATGAAGTAAAACTAATAACAAGTATGGTATGATCTGGTTGAACCAAAGGTTCATATCACTTTATTGCAAGAATGACAATGGGCATCTTCCTGGCGGCCCAGGGTATAAGTATGCCCATCTGTCATGGCAAAACTTTCAAAGATTTTCATGGCCCAGGTTTCCCCATCTAATAGGTCCTTACAGCCCTTGATGGCAACAATTGCAGGGGTTATTTCATTGGCTGACTTGCAACTAGAGCACTCAAATTCCTTAACCAGGTCACAGGACAAGTCATCTCTGGGTGTCCTGCTTCTTATAGAAGGTATCTTTGTTTCTTCTTCCTTAGTGGCCTGGGTTATTCTGGGGTCTGTGGCTAACCTGGCCCGTTGATTGGTTAGGTTAACAGGAACCTCTAGTGTGGGGGGCATTGTTGTAGGCAAACTTGGTTCATCAAACTTCAGGAGATTCTCCAAAGTCAAATCCAATTCTGATTTGAACCCCAAAAATTGCGGGCTGGCGGCCTGTGAGGCGTCAGGGTTTGACTCCCATAGCTGAGGCCTTTTGATTATCATAGTTGACAGGAGTTTTTCACTTGTGACAGCTCAAGAAAGTCTGGTAGGTGGAATTAAAGCTATCCCAAGAGTCAAGTAATCCACCGAGGATATGGCTGTACTTGTAGTCATTGGTGAAATCAGGATTTGTCTGATAATAGACAAAACCCTTGGCCAAAATAGCCAGAAACTCACCAATGAAAGTCCCCCTCTTGATCTTATTCCTTCCTTTCTGGGTGGTGGCTTTTTCTTGCTCATCAAAATCATCAAAAGCTATTGGTAGCTTGTAATAGGCAATGAACATGATGCCATTGGATAAACTTGTCAGACATCAGACCAGAGTGGACTCAATGGCAGGATCATATGTTAAATCCTCACTGCCATCCCATCAGTTGCCGCCAAAATAGGTCAACACCTGGACTGACGCCACTTTCTTGTGCATCCAGAGCTGCACCATGCGCTCAGACACCCAAATGCCAGGGTGCGCAAGTTGCTTCTGGACCTGGGTCAGGGAAAGCTTGGGATCCCACTGTAGGAGATCAAGCATAATCAGTTATGCCTCATTGATCTGAGACTCTGGGGCCTTCTTGGGCTTCTTGGCTGTCCCAATCAGGTTCTCCTTGTTCATCAGGTTGTTGGGTTCCTGCATGATAGTGGCTTGGGTGAACCTTGATTGGTTGTCAATTTGGTCCCATGTCAAACCATGTAGGCTTGGTGACACACTTTTTGGAGAATTTGGGCAGTAATTATTCTGTGTTTGGGGCGCTGGGTTGCAGGAGCTAAAGCCTGATTGGCTGAAGAAGAAGCCAGTTGGATATTTGAAGGCAGTTGCTCTGAACCAGATCCACCAATATAAATGCTTGTTGGCTGGTGCTATTTACTGGGTCAGGAAAGAGGGCTTGAGCAAAGCTAGACACCAAGTTACTCTCAAACAATTCAAAGCTATAGGGGTCAAGGGTCAAGTGCAAGTTGGCTTCCTCATTACCCACATCAAAGACCTGGGTGTAAAGGGGTGCCTCCAAATTCTGAGCATCACCTTTATTGAAGCTGGCTTGGCTGCTGCTGGCTTGCTCATTGGTGCTGTCAAAATTGTTGCTAGTAAAAACTATTGTAATAAAACCTAGGATAAAATCACTAAAAGTAGAAGTTTAAAATTTTATGATTTATTTTTATTGTGATCACAAGTCTATATTTGGAAGGTTCTAAAAACTGGTTTACACAAATCAGGAGCCATGAAAACAAATAAAATTCATCTGTTCCTAAACTGGATAGCTGTTGATTGGCTGTTAAATTATTGTTTTTCTATTTTGGGCTGCTCATACTACACATCTTTTATGACTTCATTTTTTTGTGTTTGTGAAATCTTGCTTCTATATTTCTCTATTTTTTTATTTTAGTCCTTCTGTTGGTGCCTTGTTGAATCCTGATTGGATTATAATATATTCCAGAACAGCATCCATTCATCTCACTTGATGTACCAGTCCATTTTTTGTGGTTTGAATTACACTGCTTGATGTTTGATATAATTTTGTATAATGTGTTGGTGAAATTTTGTTTATTGTTTGATATTTCATTTGTTCACCAAAAATACTTAGATTATTTGGTTCTTGAATTTTGCCGACTTGGGGTTTGCTTAAATCTGAAATCGTTTTGTTCAAATCTGAATTATTTTTGGTTGTTGCCATAGCTTTTAAAACTACTGTATGCTGTTGCTATTTCAAAATAAGCTTTTTTGGTGGACATCTTTTAATGTGTGCCCAGACATTTTTGCTGATTAGTGCTCTCTTTCTAAAAATGAGCTCCTGCTTCTATAAAAGAGTTGAGGGTTGTTTTCGACCCGACTGATCTTGTTCTGGGCTATTTGATTTGTCTTCAACTCAACAGGTTGTAGACTGGTGTATTTAAGTTTATAGCTCACTCAGGGTCTGATTCTATATAAACCTGTATAATGGCTTCTTAGCACTTGGATTTAAGTAACTGATATGATTTTTGTTTATTATATTAAGAATTCAGATTTAGGTTATAGTGTGTATGGTTGGTATATACTTGATTGTTTGAGTATTGGTTTTTGATTTAAGTAACCATCTCTGAGCTTTGAATCTTAATAGACATATCTTTAGGGTGCATGGGTTTCAGGAAATCAAAGGCAGGCTTTTATATAAGGGTGGATGAAGATTGTTAATAGAAGATGGTTCTTTGTCTTGATGGGCAATAAAAATTAATATTTTAAGAGCCACAATGGTTTCCGTGAGTATGTTTTTTAGTTATGAGTCAAACATATCATATCGTAATAGATCGCCAGCCTTGTTGCTGCGGATATAGAAGTCAAATAAGCATATGCTTTAAGATAAGGTGAGATAAAGGCATTCTGCTGCTAAAACAATAGAATGTCAGTTTTCTGAAACCAAGCCAATGTAACATTGATATGCTCTAATCTTAGCATAAGCTATTGTATACCCTAGTTTTATATTTCTCTTCACCTAAACATAACATATGGTATTATTTAATTACATTGGTAAGTTCGGTGAAAAACAGCTATTTTTTATTGGTCCATGGTATTACCCATACTCACTTAAAGCTCATATAGCCATCTTTAAATACTCTGATCTTATCACAGCAAAACTAGTATTTCCAATAAATCATCAGTGGTGTGTAAATCTCTTTCCACTCCATCTTATACGTTTAAGAATTATGATGCTATTGACTTAAACATGACATTTACAGGTTTCTTAAAGGTATGGACTTATTAAAATAAAGGGAGATTTTCTTTCAGCTGCTTCATACAAATGGCTAAATATATTTTACATTTTTAGGCTTGTAATTCACTACAAAAGGTACAAAGTATATAGTTAACCCTATTATTTAGGAGCCATGCTGTAGCTTTTCTATTTTAAAAAGTAATCATCTATAGAAGAATCAAAAGTCATGTCGGAAATTTGAGTTACAAAGGGGAACTTGATACTCGTTTTTTTGTTCACAGACTTAGAGTTTAAATAAAAATTGATTCTGTAGTGAGAAAAGGAAATTTCCAAGAATAAGCTTCTCTGGAAAGGGTACACCTGAATACATAGGCAACAAACGAGACTTTTAGTTGCTAGAGTGGGAAGAAATAGTTTGATAACGCTAGTGTAGAGGTATAGCATCTGTCTTGTTGCTTATGAATGATAACATCAAGGCCCAGAAGGTACCCGCGATAGCCAACTAAGCTTACAAGAATTTAGTGCTCTCTAGCTAAACTTTGTTAATACGCTATTTTAAAGTGAAGTATGGTGTCTGCTTATAAGCAGGCTGTAGAAAGTAAAACCCTTTAAGAAGATGTTAATAAGATGGTTTTGGAGGAACAGTGAGCTATTAGATGCCTGATACTCAGATTGTAGTCAGTGTATTTGTTTAGAAACTTTGTACTAAAACATTTGCCGCTAAATCAGCGTACAAAGGGCTACCATTTCAGTTTGAACCCTTAACTGAAGTGAAAACAGCCAAGAATCACCCTGTAATGGGATCTATGCGGCGAAATGTACTTATAGCCATGTATCTCGAGAAGACAATGTACAGGCGTCGAAACCAGACAAGCTGACTGCGATGGGCGTGCATTGCATTGTACGCCTGAACTATTTTCTGGGGTTCAGAAACAAAGACTAGCTGGGTTGGAACCAAAACATCAGGTTGTGTATGTCGCAGAGGTACCCTGTCATAGCTGATTCGGCCAAGTGAAAAAATCAAATCCCCGAGTGAAATATACTTCCGCAATAGCGAGATAGCTTTCGAGCTCATATGCTGCAATGGATAATTCTGAGCTATTCAGTCTCGAAGAATGCTTAAGCAAATGCCTGAAAATCATTAAAGAAGAAAGCTGGTCTTACCCTACGCCCGCCCGGGCAGAGATATGGTTTATATGGCCAGAAACTCCTTGCTTATCAAAACTTAGCACCTTGAAAGTCAGAATAAAATATTTGTTGAAGTTTTACAGTTCTGGTACCAAAGGAGCTTACAGTTCTCTCAATTGCGGTGGCTACAATAGAAGGTGCCCATAGTTTATCCTGTCCATCTGGCATACTTCTTGATAGAAGTGAGTTGTTTGCAGAGAAAGAGAAAGCTTACTCTTCATCCATAATGATAATTCTTTCTTCAGGGATCCCCAATATTTCACAGGCCTTGAAAAGCTCCTTCTTTCTTGTTTCCCCGAGATTATCTTGATTCCCTAAATTTTTGGGTTAGGAATAAAATTTTAACCCTCACAGTTTCTTGAAATAAAAAAGGCTTGGCAATAAGCACTTGAAAAATACCAGTAGAAAGACAGAGCAGATGAACTTGGATAGTAGGATCTTTTACAAGTCCGATTATAGCAGGTGCAAAAAACATGGTTTCATCATCTGGGTGAGCAATTACAATAAGCACCTTTTGAAAAGATGGCACTGATGCTTCTTTGGTTGTTGAAGGATCAATTATGAATAATGATTCCTGAGGAAACGGTAGTTTAAAGTAAAGAATAACACCATACAGCAAAAGACTAGGGCCAAAGATGGAAAAGAAAATTATTGCCACTGAAATCATTCTTCTTAAACAGCAGCTTGAACTTGTCAAGTAAATAAACAAGTCTTGAAAAAAGGTTAAATTGAAGGGTGGTCTGAATTCATTAATTTGGTTTATAGCCACATTTTGACAAGCATTCGACCCCTTTCCCAAAGTCTCACCATATCACTTCATAAAATACAATTCCGCATTAAGCCATCAGTACAAATCAACTTGGATTAATTGACACTCTAACAAACATTTAGACAAATCCATACCATTATTATTCAGTTTCCAACTTTACATTTTGGTTTTCTTTTTGAACCCTGAAAGACTAGCGAGTAACTTCCAAGTCACTGTCTTTTATCTAATTTACTTTTTAGCTTTTTTAAAAAATGCCCTTCATATTTTTGGCAGCACATAGGAATGCTTCTTAAGCTTCACAACTCTTGTCTAGCCAAGGCCCCAATTATAGACTTTCTTCAAAAATGATTCAATTCCTTGAAAACCATATGCCTTGTTTTTCACAGACTTCCTATTTCTATGCATCTGAAGCTGCAAGTGGTACAATGTTTATTTGAAGAGCTTTATACCCATAATATAGGTGAAAACTTGCAAAAACCAAATGATAAATTACTGTAAATTCAGAACCTAAACATAAAAATGTGGGATTGTCAAATCCTTGGTCCGAATTTCAAATCACTTTTGCGGGCAACTCAGCTGAATGAAAATTAAAATATTTAATAAAATCAACTATTTAATTTGACTTTTTTTGATTTATTTAAATTGGCAAATTTCAAATCACTTGAGCAGATAACTCAGCTAACAAAGTCAAAACACAGCAAACAAATGCAGGTATATGAATCAGAAATGCAGGATTATAATGTACGATTTGAGATTTCCTGTATTTTGAATGAATCATAGACATCATGGAAAAATTAACAAATCTGAAATTGTGGGATTGTCAAATCCAAGAACCAAATTTCAAATAAAAAATGCAGTGGACTCAAAATAAATATAATTTATGGGTGTCTCAAAAAGGATGTCAAAGGATCTAGAGTGGATTTGTGCTAATTCTTTTAGGGATCATAGGCATTTTCAAAAATCACCCTATTCCATTTTAGGGCGGCTAAAACTTAGATGCTTGATTGCAGTATATTTTAAAAAACACTAATAATAAAATAGAATTATATGTTACAATTTATCTTATCACATTGTCTTTTCCTTGATGTGTTGATAGTTCATTTGCTATTGATAATGTGCTTGCATTTAATTGGATAGCTTCACCTCTAGTTGCCTTGGCAATAGGAAATCAAGTCACCTTCCCAAGACCAGCTGTGTAAATCCACTGCCACCTTTGGCCTTGGATTGATCCGTTTTTCCCCGCCGCACCAAAAAAGGCCCAAAAATTACAGCCAAGACACTTAACTCTCTAGGTGATTTAGCTCATACTGTCAACAAGAGATTTGTTCTGGCCTATCCTGCAGACCTCCTGGCTCTGGTTGTTCCCTCCTGGGAAGAAACGTTAATTGATTTGGACTACTTACTGGTCTGGTGTTGCCCACTTTTAAAAGCTATCATATCCAACCAATTGTGTGTTGCCACATTGACACCCAAAAGCTCAAGTGAATTCCAAGTTCCTGAAAGCCCCTCCAGCCAATCAGACAGTACCGCAGAAATTAAGATGAAACCCTCCAGTCTCCCTGGCCCTGACCTACAAAATTTCTCCCCCACCCAATCAGATTCAAGCCCTGCAGTCATGTGATTCTTTCCCTTGCAGCACACTCTCTTTTACACAGCAAGGGGACTTTCAGTTCCCTTTTTGTCTATTGTCCATTTTAATTAAAAGTTTGGATTTGTAGCACACAATTTTAAATTTTATCTTGGTTGAAAACCCCTTTGTTTGGAGTTTCTACAATCTAAAGATTAAAGTGTTAGTTGTTTTCTTAAAGCTTACCTTATCCCCTCCCGTTTCAAACCTGGGAACTCTTCTGGAGCCTTCTGAAGAGGTCTCAGCGCATAGCCGTTGCTTCCTTTTGCTTTTGCTTTCAAAAGCAGCACTTGAACCTGAAATTCTATTTAATTTTCAATATAATACCTATTATTAGCTTGAATTTTTATTTAAATTTATTGTTTCTGAACCCGCTTTTGCTTTTTGTGAAGTTCAAGACACCTGAGACTACGCCCAAGCTCTCCAAAACCACTCTGTTGTTTCTTTTGCCCTCCTGCTTGTAGTTGCCCTTGTTGAACTATTTTTTATTGCTTACAATTTTAAAAACTTTGTCAATCTTCTCCAAATTTTGAGGAGATCACAACCATGATACTCCCAGTCTTTAAATTTGTTGTGTTTTCTGGTGCAATATGTCAATTCAAATGGCGCTATCTCAAAAATTCCATCTAGAAAGACACCATCTCAAAAATGTGTCCAAAAACGCCATCTTAAAAATGCCATCTAGAAAGACGCCATCTTAAAAACGCCATTTCAGATTTATGGCTAAACTGCGCCAGATAACTTAAAATATTGATAAAAGCCCAAAAAACATTTCAAAAACTGTAAAAAAACATTTGAATAGAATTAAAATCAACCAAGGATTTCAAATCTGCAATAAAAATATGGGTTCAGCTAATACCAACTATAGTGTGCAAAGCTCCAAAGTCAACACATCCTAAAACAGTGCTATTTTTGTATTAAATTTTAACACTATATTAAACATGTATATACATATTAAAAGTTAAAATCAAATATTTGAAAGAAAGAAGTTTATTTTTAAAAAAGTGGATTATAAATTGGATCCAAGAGCTGTGGCAATGTCTTTGAGATGAGTAAGGCAGCCCTCTCTAGTGTAATAGGCCAAAGCCGCTTTTGTAACACTTGCAAACTTGACCTGCTGGCCAGCATGATTGGCTATAAAAGCTTCACCTTTGACGGCCTGGGAATATAGCTGATCCTCGTGCACATGCTGAACCTTCAGCTTGTTGATGATCATATTAAACATAGGTTTTTTTGCTTTAACCAGGCGGGAAAATTGATTATGCCAACCTTCAAGTGAGGAGGTGGTCTTAGTTACGCCAGCTTTGACCTGCTTATAGCAGTTCCAGTTACTCAAGTTGCTGCCCTTGCAGATGCGGCAATGTCCCTGGAATAAACCTACCCACTGGTGCTCAAAATACTGTATGAAAGGAGCAAAGGCTTCTTGGTTCCCAAGAATGTAATTGTTGTTGAGAAGCTTGTCGTAAAAAAGGTTAACCTCTTCCTTTCTGACCATGGCCAGAGCAGCAAAGCAATTGAATATCTTTCTGGCCTCCTTTGTACCATCTTTGTATACCATCTTATTTAGGGCTGGGTTTTTCATCAGGTTCTTGCGCAGAGCCTGGCAGTAGTGAAAGAAGCAGCCTTGGGGCCTGGTCCTAAATACCTTGATAAAAGTGTTGGCCTGTGCAGCCTCAAAGTCAACCATCAACATGGTATGGTAAGGAAGGGACTCTGGCACCTTTCTGGTTATGACCTGTTGCTCTTGGGTACCCTCTGGGCTGACCTTCTTCTTCTTGCGGCCTCTTTTCTTGGTTGGCTCTTCTTCAAGCGTAGGCAAGATGGCATCTAGTTTTTGCTTGAGTATATTTAAACGTAAATGTAAGTATCTTCCCTTTTATTGGAAAGAAAGAAGAAGACAAAGGGGATGGTATGTTCATTGACCTGGCCATGGATGGCCCAAATCTTAAAAAATAGCTTTGGACAAGAGGCAAAAGTCCCATCAGCAAACCAGGTATCACACTTTAAAAGGTGTGCAAGATCCTCTTGTGTTGAAAAGCACAAAATACGGGTTGGTGAACCTTGCCCATTGTCATGTAGCAGAAAGGGCTTTCCAAGCATGGTAGTCTTGTGGACTTCTGAAAGTACAAGCTCATTGATACTTCTAGCGCTGACGCCAATATTGGCAATAATTGACCGTTGATCAGTCACATACTGCTGGAGTCTGGTCTCTTCCCCAACCTCCTCTCTCTGATCCTTATTCAGGTAGAGGAGAGCATGAGTTACCAGCTCAGTTGAAGTCAAGTCCTTGTTAAAAGGAATGGCTTGGCAAAGATACCAGTGCATAAGATAGTAGAGAATCATATCAGAGCCCAAACAGTCATGCTCAATGGTGAGCTCCTTGACTTGGGTAAACCTAATTGTAGTTAATTGCACGGGGCAGCCTGGACTATCACATTTGTAGTGATGGTTTGCCATATTTTTTCTCTGGTCATTGCATATGAAAAGGAAGCCGTCCTTGATAAAGCCAGTACCCCCTTCTTGGTCATAATGGGAAACAAGTCAGGGAAAACAGCTTGAACTATAAATTGCCCGTTGACATTGCAGATATTGGCAACTGCATGTAGGTCCCACTCTAGGATAGGCTCCTCCTCTGAGACTGTGAAACCATGGTCACCAGAGTTGTTTTCAGAGACTCTTTCATTCTCATCTTCATCATTGGAGTGGATGTGCTCCTCCTGGAGATCAGAGGGGGAGTAGACAAAGGGAGAGTGGGGAGGGGTGGGGCTATCAGCCTCAGGCTTGGGGGAAGGTGTGGGGGTCTTGGCAGGCGTTTTTTCTTTAGAAGTCTGCTTGGAGAGGGTAGCCTTGGTCTTTCTTGCCTGAGCGGGAGCGTCCGTGCTCTTTGGAGCCTTGGGGTAGCGTTGGTGGTAGGCTTGGGAGGCATCTAAGAGTGAATTTGCGTCAGAAAAGTTCAAATTTTGATACAATTTTTAAAGAGAAAAATGAGAATGTGTTAAATGTAAAAGTAGTCAATATTTTTACATGGAATTGTAGAGAAACTCTCAAATTATATACCATCAAAATCATTATGTTTTGTGTTATGTAAAAATTAAAAATTTATTAGTAGTGCAAGTATGCAAAACTGTGAGTTTTGACTGAAAACTTGCAAGTGAAATGGCGTTTTCAAAATGACGTAATTGAGATGCTGTAGCTCAAAAATATAGTGTTTCTGACCATTTTTTATATTAAATTAACAAATTTCTGGTGGAGCTACCTCAACCATGCCAAATAGTAAAGCTTGAATATTTTTAAAACTAGCTTATACAACTGGGGTTAAAAAGTACCCAGTTGTTTAGAGGAGATCAAAAAATACATATACGCAAAGTTTCAGACGGTTTCTTACATTTTTTATTTAATTGAGATTTGGCGCTGAACTGTACTTTGATAAAAGTGGAAACAGTCAATTTGTGATGGTGTGCTCTTTATAGTGTAGCCTTGCATCATATATAATTACCTCTTATTTCCCCTATTCATTGTGTGTATCAAATCTATTGGGTGATATGAAACCTAGTGGAATTTGTAATGGGTACATTTTTCACAATGAAAATACCCTCATTACTAAATAAAATCACTAGTAAAACATTGTATTATTGAAACCCAAATAGCAAAGTTCATACTATGATAAGCAATAAGGCTAGCATATTAAACATGGATTTTTGAATGGCTGTATTATAGTGGGTAGTAGTATATAAGTGGTGCTAATTTAGGTTGATTTATTATATGGAGTCTTAAATTAATACCATACTTTATTCCCAATTAAAAGGGGAAAAGCTAGGATTTATCACATAAAAGTATGATTGTATAGACAAACAAAATCAAAGAACACACAGTCACACCATTTTAATTAAAGCTTAGGCGCCGCAGCGCCAATTTAAAATTATCTTAGGCGCTGCTTTGCAAATATTTTTGTTGCTGTGGCGCTGCTTTGCAAATATTTTTGTTGCTGTGGCGCTGCTTTTCAGTGGGTTGGATTTTGTCTTTACAATTATAAATCTACTACCAATCCAAAATATCTTTTTTGATTATCCTATTGAGACTAGTGCTTAGAAATATGATTAATAATTAGATTAACATTTTGGGGATTCAAAAATAGCGCCACAGCAGCGCTTGATGTAAAAGTAAAGCAGTGCCATGGCATCTAAAATATTTGCAAGGCGGCGCCTGGAGCTTTTTTTGGGTGGTGTGGTGGCACTTTATGTATGATAGAGACGGCACAGCAGCGCATGTCATTGGGTATTCTGCAGTAATGATCCAAAATCTACTGCCAATTGAATATATATATATTTTATATTATAAATTTATGACAATGAGGTTGCAGTAACTCTATTCCATGAGCTCTGTCATGATTGGCATCATTGATTTTATACTGCTAATTTATGGAGTTGGCTGCTGTAATCCTAATCTGTGAGCTCCGTCATAATTGGCATCATTGCTTGGTCAAAATTTCCAACATATCCCCCCACTTGACCAAACACTACTTTCTTTCTTTCCAAGATGAACTCAACCAACACCAACAACAACAGCAACACCAACATACGCCAAGCCTACAACAAAATGATGGCTTCAATGGACAAAGCAGAGCAGCGCACTTCTTGAAAAATGCCACGCTCAGTTTGTATTGATTTCTTGAATCAACTTTGGGCCAGTGACTCCCAGTTTTGCAAACAGGACTGCACAACCACCGTGGCAGTCTCTGAGTGTAGTACTGCGCCAAACTCTAGTGCCGGGGATTTCCCTGATGAGGACTCCATGTTTGAGGAGCCTCTTCCTGTCAGCAGTGCGCCCCCTCAGTGGCAATCCTTCTGGTGCTCAGCACCCATTTCCTCAATGCCTTCCTTCCACTGCCGTGCCTCCCCCTACCCCATCTGCAATGCTCCGCACCTGCCACAACTCCAACAATGTGGTGGTGGACTACCCCAACCTTCTTAGCAAGTTTGGGATCTGCCACCACAAGGAGACAATGTACAGCTTTGTACAGGCCCTGCATTCTGACAAAGATGCAATGACCTCAATTTGGGCAGGGGAGTTATACCACAGCCGGTACAATGCCTCCTGTTTGGCTGCTGAGGTGTGTCTAGGGAGTCAGTCAGCTACCCTGGCCCCCAGTGAGATTTCCGCGCAACATGCTCATACCATTGCTGTCTGCAATGAGTATATTGACAAGGTGGCTTGGGTTTGGGCTCTTGAGCTTGAAGCAGATCCCAGCTTTCACCAGACCTTGGACTTGCCCGTCCAAGCCAACACCAACTGTTGCTTCTCCGCCACGTTCAAGGAGTATCTCCAAGCCATTACCACTGGCAATGCTTCCCTTTACCTTCCTTTGGCTGCCGCAACTTGCCACTTTATGTGGTATCCTCCCAAAAGTTGCCAGCCCGGGTACGTTGGTTGTTGCTTGGAGCATTACTGCTCCCTGGCTTACCAACTCTGCATCCCCTATCCCTATCATATTCCTACATGGAAGATGTGTTGATGGACTGCTTCACCATAGGTGCTGCCTTCTCTGCTTGTGGTGGCTGGGGTCGGTTGGTGCCAGTCAGTCAAATCTGCCTTCCCCTTTGCATCTGGTTGTCAATGTCCCGCAACTCCCAGTTGGCCTGGGTCCAAATGCTGGTGATCCTGGCTCACATGTGCCAGCGCCTGGACAACAACCACTACATGATGCCCACCCATGAGCGCCCAGTGATTACTATTCAGCACCTCACCCAGCATCCCCGCCCTGCCAACTGCCAGTCCTCTCCTCCTGCAACGTCTTCTGCTCAGCAGTGTGGAGGCACCCACAACGCAAGGGACTAATCCCACACAGCCTGCCTTTTATTGCAATAAACTTGCTTTGCCTATCCTCTTTTTTATTGATTCTATTATTTTTTAGTTCTTATTTTTTATTATATTAAGTTTTTAAATGTTGCAGTTATCTTCTAAATTTAGTGCTTATGGAAATATTGTTGATTAGTGGAGTTTTTATGTTGGGGATTGAAATCTTGTGCCGCTGCAGCACTAAATTTAAAAGTAAGACGCCGCCGCAACATAAAAGATGTTTGCAAAGCAGCACAGAGGCGCCCAAGACTATCCCAAGTTAGTGCAGTGGTGCTTTTGATTTGTTAAAGGCGGTGCAGCGGTGTTTAAAGCTGGGTAGTTTTGCAGTTGAATTCACAAAGTTTTTGTAATCTTATTTTGATAATAGACTTTTTATTTTGATTTGAGATAGCGTTTTTGTGGTGCAGTTTTTTGTGATGGTGTATTTTAGGGTATTTATTAAGTGTTTTTATAATTAAAAAATCTTATTTGGATAACACTCTTTTTATTTTGATTCAAGATGGCGTTTCTGTGATGCAGTTTTTTGAGATGCTTTATTAGAAACCAATATGTAAAAAATAACTATTTAATAATTTTTATTAAGTTTTTTTTTAAATTTTCCTGATGTAAATCCCAACGCCATCTCAAAAAAATTTCAAGATGTTGTCTTTCAATCTGGCGTTTTTGAATTGATGTATTGCACCTGTTTTCCTTGGCTCTGTTTCTGTTACTTCTGTGGTTGAGCTTGCCAGACTTGCGGTCTAAAATCACCTCTTCTGCTCAGCTTGTGGGTGATAACCCTTCCAGCCTTCTGAATTTCCTAGTGGTCTTCTCCTCTCTGGAGAGGCCGTGGTGAAAAGTTTGACGTGTGATGACCTAGATTTGGATGTTGTTGATTATATCTCACCCTCCTCTGAGAGAGAGAAAACATCAATTCCTTCCCTCCCCAGCCTAGAAAAGAATGATTTGGTCCCCCTTGAGGTTCTTGAGGTGTCCCCTTCCGCTCCATCTTATGCCCCTTGGTTAATCACTGGTCTTGTGGTGATGGGATTGAACTCCTACTTCCCTCAACTGTCCCCAGTGTCCTCCCTCTGGTCCCCCTTAGAGCGGCTATCCTAGTCCTCCACTGGGTGGCATCCTGGGGGTTTGTTTCACGGGGATGGGAGCCAAACTTAGTTAGTTTAGCCCCCCTCTCTCACAAGCTGTGGTTGCAGAGGCCACTTGATTGCCTATCACCAAGGCAACTGGAGGTTAAACTATCCAATTAATGCAAGCACATTATCAACAGCAAATGAACTATCAACATATCAAGGAAAAGACAATGTGATAAGATAGATTGTAATATATAGTTCTATTTTATTATTAGCGTTTTTTAAAATCTACTGTAATCAAGTATCCTTAATAGCAATTCATTAACACACAGTGTAGTAATCCAGTGATGTGTCACTTTTGAGCCTTTTCTTTCCCACCTCTCCTTCTTTCTTGAAAAGAAGTTTATAGCCCCTTGCTACACTGGGAGCCAAAAACTTTTAAAAATTTCTGCGTCATCAGGAGGGTAGCTCATATATCATTATATGGTTTTGTGGTTGCTATATTATTAATTTAGAGTGCAGAATATTGCATCATTTTCAGTTTAGACAATTTTAAATTTCACTTAATTTCATGTATAAACATGGTTATCAAAATTGAATTTTTCATTTGGTTTTATCCAGAGTGAAGCTCCTTGATTTGGGTTGATTTGCCCTAGTTTCTTACTGTATATTCAATTTGGATTCCAGTTTCTGCAATTATTATTTGAGTTTACTAGTGGCATTCAAAAGTGATTTGAAATTTGGTTCATGGATTTGACAATTCCGCAATTTCAAAAAACATAGTAAGCTTAATGAAAATGGTTGATGGATTTGAACACTTCAAATCTGATTCCAGTGCCAAGGGTCTGGATGTACAAGCATTCTGGCTACCACCAACCTACTTAACATCCAGTCATCACCTGATTTGGTGCCCTTCCAATATACTGTTTGACATACTGAGAATGGTAACCAAGCAATATCACATGACTGTCCAAGTATCCAGTGGCTCAAACCCATCTTGCACATGACCAACCCCTAGGTTGATCCAACTAAATCCCCACCACAGTCAAGTCTATATAAGTCTAAAGTATTATCCAATAAAATATACTTCTCTTCTTTCTTAATTCCATATTTGAAGCTTCCCCAAAAGGTGCTCCTTATCACTGGTAGCAGCTATGGTTTTTTGACCACGCCCATGAGAGAGAAAATGACTGATCAAAACCCGCCCACCTTTGCTCACGTACTCAACCAGGCCACATCCCAGGAGACCTGGAAAACGTACTTCTGCGCCCACAACATTGATGAAGATATACCTAGTGGATGCACCATATTTAAAGGTCTGGTCATGCCCAAAGCATGTGCCAAGATAATTTAATATAGTCGCTCTCTTCAACCACAAACAAACGCACAACCACCTATCACAGGTGAAGTTACCAACACCAAATACAATGGTATCAACAAGTTCTTTGGTAAAAACAAAAAACATCATCAACTGGCTAGACCACACAGCCGCTAAACTCCGCGCCAGCCACATTCCTCATGAGAAATGGGTCCAGGAAGCCAGCAAGCGCCTATATGAGACCGCAGCTAACTGGTTTGCCACCTGGGTTGGCTCACAAACTGACAACCAGCTTGAAAACTGGGAAGAGTTCAAAGCCAACATCACGCACAATTTCTGCGTCACCAAATCCCTCCAAGACATTGAAATAAAGCTCAGTGATCTTCCTCAGAAGACCACTATCACAGCTTACACTAATGAATTTGAGGAAATACATTGCAAAATCCAAAATCCAGTACAAGCTGATAACGTACATACCAGAGACTCATTCATCAACAGAATGTAACCCTCTGTTGCTGCCCTCATCTGCCCAGAGGCTAACACATCCATGCCCATGCTCATTGCAGAAGCCAAACATGCTGAAAAGTGTGCAAACATGGAATATGCTGCACACAACGGCAATCACTCCTCAAACGGCAATGACAGAGAAAACTCCAATGGCAATAAATGCCAGAATACCAACCATAACAAAGGCAACTCCAATTGCAACAATGGCAATTTCAGCCAAAGTGCAAACTGCTCCTGTCCCAAGAAAGAGGACACCGCCAAAGTTAACAACGCTGAAGTAGCAACCTGCTATAAATCTGACCCCAAATTCTCTGACCTCAAAGGTCTCAAAACAGAGGAAAAGGGAAAAGAGGAGGGGGAACAAGCTTAAGTGCCCCTGTCTCCCCCTCAACTTGACAAGAAACTGTACCAAGGCACAAACTTTGCTGCTTGCATCCCACGTGTCCCGCAATCCTCCATTTTTATGAACTTAAAAATTAAAGATCACTCACAACTTCTTGTCTATCCATGCACTTACAAATCACATGCACATAAAATTTTATTTGAATCTGGTGCACAACACACTATGGTTAGCAAAACTTTTGTAACCAAGTACAAAATACCAGTTGTCAAATCCAACTTCAAATACACCAGAAAGGCAGACAAATCAAAGGTTCTACTCAAAGACAAAACAACTCCCTTCAGATTTGACCTCCAAGGTATACAGACGTCCATCAAAGGACTTGTCATGAACAACATAAACTACAACATTGTAGCAGGCATGGACTGGTTCACCCAAGTGAACCCCAGTGTATTTTGGAAAACAAAAACCATGACCATCAAACACAACAGAGTCAATTTTAACATCCTCAAAAAACCCAGTGACCTCATCCTAAGAGACACAGTGTTTGTCCAGGTCATAAATCAAGATGACTCAGAACGTCTAACCAAAGACAGTATCCTCCACATAATGAGGTACACTGAATTCAATAACATGCAAACAACCAAGATCCAATGCCCAGAACTTGTGGCACTCCTAAAGAAATACACCCATGTATTCAAGGAAGAACTCACCAAGCTACCCCCCAAACGGGAGGTCAAACATGGCATCAATCTATGTAAAGCCATTCCCAAATTTGCACCCCTCTATAGACTCTCCCCCATGGAGACACAACCCCTCAAAACCATTATTGAGGACAACTTAACTAAATGCTTCATCTGCCCATCAGAATCCCTGTGGGGGCAGCAGTGTTTTTTGTAAAGAAAAAGGAAGGCACTCTGCGTCTAGTAACTGACTACAGAGCACTAAATGCAAGCACAGTAAAAAATAAATGCTCTCTTCCACTCACAGAGGGTCTGTTTAAAAGACTCTCAGGAGCCAAATTTTTCTCCAAAATTGACCTCACCTCAGGTTACAACCAAGTTGAAGTAAAGAAAAAGGACATACCAAAAACTGTGTTCTGTACGCAATTTGAATCCTTTAAATGTAGGTTAATGAACTTTGGGATGACCAATGCTCCCGCAACATTTGTCACCATGATAAACCAAGCACTAAACGGTCTCTCAAATACATTATGCTACCTTGACAATATCATCATATTCTCAAAAACAAAAGAGAAACACCTCACACATGTCCGCAAGACACTTGATTGACTTACAAAGCACAAACTCTACACAAAGCCAAGCAAGTGCCAATTTATGGAAAATTAACTATTTTTCTTGGGCCATATTTTCTCTGATGATGGCACCAAAGCAGACCCAGATAAAATTAAAGCCATAAACAACATGCAACGTCCCACCTCTGTTAAACAAGTTAGATGCTTTCTTTAAATGGTAGCTTACCTAAGAAAACACATCAAAGTCTGCAGAAAACTAACTGCATCAATCAATGACCTAACCAAGGGTAATACCAAAAATAAATCCATCTGGACACCAGAATTTGACAAGAATTTCCAGCTACTAAAGCAAGCTCTGATAAAAGCACCAATCTTTTAATACCAAATAACAATGGGCGCTATGAGCTTGAGTCAGATGCTATCAACACCACCATTGGTGCAGTGCTACACATCCACCAGCCAGGGCAGAAAGTCTTCCTGCCAGTATGTTACAAAGGTAGAAAACTAACTAACACTGAGCATAGATACCCCATACACAATAAGGAATTGCTAGCAATATACCATGTATGCAAGAAATGGAGATGTTATCTGGAAGGACATTTAAACATCTGAGTACTAACTGACCATAAATCCTTGATCTACTTTAAAACTCAGAGTGCACTTGCATGTTGACAGGCCAAATGGATGTCCTTGATTGATTAGCTTAATCTGGACATCCAGTAAAAAAAGGGGAAGATCTGGTCACAGCTGATGCCCTCTCTAGACTATGCCATCCTAGAGAAGATCACCCTGACCACCTGGATCCAGAATGGCCAAACCTATACAACACTGAGTATAAAACCAAAGGAAAAGATACCTCAACACACCATCTAACTCATGACACACTAGTAAGAAATGAGAAGCACTTTCATGTGTCAAATGATACATTATATCATACCTTCAAGGAAAAACACATCCCCTGATTTCTCTGGCACAAAGTGTTGATACCATCCTCAGACATCACCGCCTACTGGGGCACACAAAGGCTAATAACCTATACCTCACCCTAAAGAAAATATTATGGTGGCCTAACCTAAAACAAGACATCATTGACCTCCTAAATAAGTGCACAGTGTGTGAAAAATACTCAAGCACCAAAGCTCCACAACCTACAGTCAACTCAGTACCTGACCCAGAACCATTTACAGTTTGGGGCCTGGATTTAGTAGGACCTTTCCCAGAAGCCAAAGTAAAACAACACTTATTAATTGTAGCCATTGACTTTGCAACACTCTTGCCAATCTGCTGGGCAACCAAGGACCATAAAGCAGAAACAATCAACTGCTTTATCAATAAGGCAATCATAGCTGATTATGGAGCCCCAGATTACATCATCACTGATGGAGCAAAAGAGTTATCAGGACACAGCGTAATTAACAATCTAAATGCAAAAAATATCAAACATTCCACAAACTCACGCTACAGGCCACAGGCCAATGGTAGAGTTGAACGCCTAAACAGTAGCCTTATCAGAACCCTCAAGAAAATAATGGACAGCAAATTCAAAGACACATGGCCACTATAATTGAAACATGCATTATTAGTATCCCGGGTCTGCACTAATCAAGGGACAGGCTACTCACCGTTTGAACTAACATACAGATACAAACCAGAGATAGTTACCCACAATAACCAACTGTATGTGAAACCCCTGGGAAACCTCCCACAGTAGAACAGGCTCCAGCACTACAACACATATGTCTCAAAGCTAAGATAGCAGAAACCAAGAGAATTAAAGTACAAAAGTTGACCTCTGTAGAGGAACCACTCTCAATCAACTCTTCTGTCTTAATCCTTACTGGAAACAGAAAGAAATTGGATTCAGTACACAGAGAACTGGGAAGGATTGTCAAATACAGACCAGACAGAAACACCTACCTATTCAAGTTCCAAGGCACCAAAGACCCTATCATTATAAAGTACCATAGATCCTGCCTTTGCCTTAGCAAAAGAGAACACTTGACTTGGCTAGTACCTACTAGCAAACAACTCCAGGAACATAAGGCAGCAGCTATCAAGACAAATCCCCTCCTGATGTACCAGAGTAACCCCTTAAGAGAGGGGTGTATCAAGGGGCTAGATGTACTGGTATCTGGCCGTTGCCAAGATACATAACATTCAGTCATTGCCTGGTTTGGTGTCAATCCAATATTCAGTTCAACATTCCAGAAATGACAACAAACTAATATCACTTAACTTGTCCAGGTATCCAGCAACTCAAATCCAAATTGAACATGACCTCCCCCATGTTTGATCCAACTTAAGTCCCCGCCACAGTGCAAGCTATATGAGTCTAAAGTATTATCCAATAAAATATATTTCTCTTCTTCTTAAATCCATATTTGAAGCTCCCCTAAAAGTTGCTCCTCATCATTATATTAAGTTTCAGTATTAACTTTATGGGTTTACACACTATACATATGGTTATCAAATTAGCATGCACAACTCCCAGCTGACTATTTATGGGCTATTTATATCTAAAGTATTAATTTTGGCTGTACTTGAACCCTTTTAGAATTATATTTATTCTTTCTGTTTTTACTAATCCTACACCATATGTAGATACTCAGAGCATTGTACCTTTATTTATGTTTTCAGATATGTATCCTGCTTTAGAGGGCTGGGGGGACATGGTTGCATACACTTTAATTCACTCAGCAACTGTCACAGTAGGTTCCATCATGCCAGGAATTATCTGCCCAAGCAAGAAGGCTCAAAAAGCCGGGAAACCTTTATCAAAATTGACCGAGTTAACAGATTTAAACCAAACATTCAATTGAAAATGGGTTATGGCTGCTCCAGTCTGTCAGCTGAAACCAGTTCCTCCTTGCAAATTGACGTTGATAAATTGGTGTAATTTGAGGGTCACCTGATATGAGCTTGTTAATCAGCATGGTCGTCAGAAATTGGTCACACAAAGGTTCTTTGCAATATGGACCAGATACTTACTTGACAATGTGGAAGAAATAGAAGGCCAAGATTCAGGTGGTATTGCTTAGTCAATTTTCTGATATATATTGAATAATTTTCACTGTTTCAACTCTAAGAGTTGATTCCTCCCAAAATTTTACTCAATAAAAATCATTTACCCCCAGTTCTAATTTACTTTTCAAAAAATGCATCCTGTGGTTGGGTTGTTACAATATATTCTGTACAATCTAATTCTCAACCAAATCATTTCTGGAAGATGGGGTCCTGCAGTTCAAACTTTGTTGTCGGTGCCGCCCAATGTTAATTTTGCGCCAGCTGATATTGAAGCTCCTCCCCTAATTCTGGAAACTGAAAATTGTGTTGCCTCCCAATGTCCAGAATTTTATTCTGAAGATTCATTGATGTTGTCTCAGGCCATTTATCTTGGGCTACTTTGGTTAGGATTAATTGTTCTGCTTAATCCTGGTATTACAATTGGAACTTTTACAAAAAGATATTTGAAGCCACATTGGTGGTTAATCATTAATTCTATGTGAATTTTGGTGGTAATTCCCCATTTACTTTGAACAGCTTCATACTATCCCGCAATTTCTGTCACAGCAACTGAGTGGTTTTTTGTGGAATGAGTTACTTTTGAGATTCCTTAGTCTGAGGTTTAACACACTACAACTGGTTGATTTTGTCACCAATCTTAGTAGTAAACTTGGTCAAATCCAAAGTTGATAGAGACCATCTGTTTTTGTCTTCTTGTCAGGATTGACAATTTGTTACCCCTCAAAACCTGGACCCAAGGGTGAGATTTGAACCCTGAACCCAAATTCATGCGGGCCGCTGGCCCCATGGACCAAGAGCCTGCCCACATTTTTCTGAGATCAAGCCCCCGCGAGCTGAAGGCCCTGCTAAGTCCCAAAGTCAGAATACCAGTAAAGGTTCAATTATGATGGTTCCTGAGGAGGAGTTTCTTGAATTGCCTAATGGAGGCAGAGAAGGTGGCCCCGTGAACTTCATGAGCTTGAAGTCCTCTCAAGTAACCAATCAAACTCAACTGCCAAAAAACTTGGGCTTGGAGCCCAACCTTGTGACTGCAGCCAAAAATCAAGGAAATTAAGTGACTAATTTGGATGTTCTGACCAATGAGAGAACATCCAGCTGAGGTGACATTTTGCCGCTCCTGCACCCAGGCATCCTGGTCACCCACCCACATTTTTCCCAATATTTTGATGAAGCCCTTATAAAAAATACTAAGTTTGGAGGTGGGATGCTATATATGCCTATAGATTCTGCGCTCAAACCTTATCGCCATTTTTGAATAAAGGTTATGTTATTTTGGCTCACACAGCTATTGCCTTATTTTGTATTTGCTATCTATCAATTCAGTTCAAGATCTCCTGGCCCTCCTGCCCCACTGGCCGCAGTCTTCCATCCCCCTGGTGTACCCTTTGGACCCGTCCATTTTACTGACTACCCTCTGAAATCTGAATACAAGGACTACACACTGGAAAAGATACTTGAACTCAACCCTTTGGCCCGCATACAATCTGCAGTTAGATACAACCAACAAGGCCTGTGGATATTTTCAACACCCAAGTTGTTCAGAGGGAAATTCAACTATCTTCCTGCTTACGACCTGACCATGGAACCACCCGTGACCCCAAAACCTATGCCCGCTTCCTCACCCGACCTCCCAACCAACCATTCTGGAAAGCTGTTTGGGATTGTGTACATCACCCTCACAGGGGTGATTGACACTATAATCCTGGCCACCGGCCCGTGGTCCTGGGTGGGAAAGTCTGCCTCCTATCTTTTTAAGTTAGCTTCCCTCTTGTGGTGGGCATTGCCTGCAAAAAACCTAACCTGGGTCGCCCCTGGAAACAACGGGCCGGCTGCCCAAGACTGGATCCCTGACACTTCTGGGGGTTTGAACCATGCCCCAAATGATTTATTTGGGTGTTCAGGGAGTTTGTTATAAAATCAACTCATTTCATATATCAATATCCCAATTGTCTGTAAGCTGAGTATATTTTGTACATGGATACTTGTATTTGGTTGTAGACTGAATCCATTCTGCTTAGGTATAGTGATTTTGTTCATCCTGACAGGTTTGAAAACAATTGTACATACTTTGTGTTTCAAAGTATCAAGGGGAAAATTCTTGATATACATTCTAACATGTGGAAACCTAGATCCGTTAGATTCAAACCAAACTCTCATAGATGTTAGCTGCCCTGATAACTGTTTCCTAGAGCAACTCTGACCCCAAAAATTAAAAATGCTTGGTATGAAGATATCAAACTTTTAAGAGCAAAATATAGAGATTACATAGATGTAACAGTGGTCAAGTTGGCACCCTATCGAGCTTCTATCAGTTTATTTGGCTTGGTATAAACAAGAAAGTAATATACAGTGGCCCAAAAAAATACCCGGCCAGCAACATTTTAAAGAAAAAAAGTAAATTTCAACAAATGAAATTTGCTATAAAAAGCATGAGCAGACGTACTGCAGATTTTTACACAAGTATGGTATATAAAAACGCAAAAACAAATAAATAGGAAGAAAATTTTAAAAATATTTAATAATAAGAGCTGCGCCTTTAAGTAGATTAAAGCACATAAAATGAATATGAGACAGCACCTCTTATTCAAACTTACCTAGATTATAAAATTGGGGTTAGAGAATCTTTTGCACAGAAAACATGGTTAAAACAAGAGAAATACCTGAGTTTATTTGTGGTTGAGTTGTACAAGCTAAGGAAATGGGTTTATCCTATAGAAAGATAGCCAAGGAACTCAAGATTGGCAAAGAAACTGCCCGAGAAATTTACCTCAAGTTCCAGGAAACTAACTCAGTGAAAAATCGCCTGAGATCAGGTCGTCCTAAAAAAACTACTGCTCGAGATGATTGGTCTATTGTCAGAATAGTTAAGCAAAATTGATTTATAACTGCCACTCAAATTAAGGAGACTATCAAAAATACCTTGGAAATTGATATCTCTGAGGCCACTGTTTGCAATAGACTCCATGAACTGGGGTACTATGGCCATGTTGCAAGAAAAAAACCTCTTATAAGTCCAAAGAATAAAGCCAAAAGATTGGCCTTTGCTCATAAGTATGTTAACTATCCTGTATCATTTTGGGAAAAGGTGATTTGGTCTGATGAGACTAAAGTTCAGCTCTGTGGATCTCAGAGACGCCAAACTGTCTATCGCAAAGCTGATGAAGCTTACAAAATTGAGTGCTTAAAACCCACTGTTAAAAATGGACGCCAGGGTGTCATTTTTTGGGGCTGTTTCACAGCCAACACAAGAGGGGCAATCCAGCCGATCAGTGTGAAGGTAAATGCTGATGTTTACAGAAGAATCCTTGATTGGAATCTCCATCCTTTTATGAAGGATCTGCAAGAACCGGCCAGTTATATCTTCATACAAGATAATGCTCCTATACACAAATCCAAGAAAGCCTTAAATACTTGGATGATAAACATATTGTTTGTTTGGATTGGCCTCCTCAAAGCCCAGATTTGAATCCCATTGAACATCTTTGGGATGTTGTCAAATCCAATTTGCCAAAAACCTCTAAACAATCCATTATGAATCTTAAATTTGGAGTGGCAAAAGCATGGGAAGAAATTCCTATGGAAACTTTAAAGAACCTAGTCCATTCTATGCCCAGAAGACTTGCTGCTGTGATTGAAGCCAAAGGTTGGCCTACAAAGTACTAAGTCCATAGTATATTCAGCTTTGAAATCTATTATTAGTTTATATTAAATATTCATATTTTTGAAATCTTTTTATTTTTTCTTCCTATTTATTTATTTATTTTCGCGTTTTTATATACCATACTTGTGTAAAAATCCGCGGTGCATCTGCTCATACTTTTTATAGCAAATTTCATTTATTGAAATTTACTTTTTTTCTTTAAAATGTTGCTGGCCGGGTATTTTTTTGGGCCACAGTATTTTCTACATGATGAACTTACAAAGAATGTAACTAATTTTGTTCTAATTAAAAGACAAACCTCCCAGTTTAAAATACTATCCATATTTTAAGGGTTGAAAATAATAGATATTCAAGGACTCCCTGAAAGAAAACATCTTTAATCTAGGACTTAAAAAATTAAATTTAAAGCTAAAGCAAATAAATTGTATCAAGGGTCCTTATAACACCCCGCGAAAATCTAACAAACTTGTTGATTTAAATGACTCTGCCTTGTTTAAAAGAAATAAACAAGACTTGGCAGTGGGTGCTTGACCAAAGTTGATATTGAAGATTAAAATTACATCTCAATCAGATCCTTGTGAAAGAGCTGGGGATGGTACACGAGAATGAAGTGACCCAAGGGAGGTCATCTCAAAAGCATCTGAGCCCTGGTCATCGTTTCCTATCAATATCTGGATCTGATCATCCTTGGGACTTTGTCTAAGCTTATTCTCTCGGGTATTTCGTTCTGCTGAGAAGGGCGTTCGGGAACTTGATTCTTCAAAAGAAGGAAGCTCAGCATATTCAGCCGAGTTTGCATTATTGCCCCCAGATAGGATGATTGGCGTAAGTTCCCGGTTCATGCAAAGGTACTCCCCACCAAGTATGGTTATAAGTGTAGTTACAAAGTAGAGGACAATTGCTGGAATTGAAATCAAAATGCTTTTGCAGTAAAGCATTGAAGCTATAATGTGCCAGAAATGATAGGTGATGACAAAGTCATAGCAGAGTTTGGCCCGTTCGACGATATATACAAGTGCCAACATGCTATTACCACAGGAAAGTTAGTCATAATAAAAACAGGGTTTTAATGATCAAGACAGCAACTAAATAAGAGAGTTGGATACAACTATTGTCGAAATAAAACGTAAAAAGGGAGTTATAAATGTTGAAAGCAAAACCCCTACTGGATATTATGTAAAAGTAATTAAAATATTTTTGAAGGACAGCTAATGATACTACAAAATATTAATCTGACAGGATCTGGAAAAAGAAACTATACATGAAACTTAAAAAGGCGCCAGAAACAACGCTACCAAAGTATCTCAGGAACCTTAACACTTACCTTGGTATCGTATGGATTAAATACACAGTTATGTAGAGGAAAGACGCTTTTGAGTCAAAGTTGAGAAGATTGTAGTTGAATATAGGCTCAAGAGAAATCAAAACGTTGTCATTTAGAAGGCTTGCGACTAATAATAGCAAAGAGAGTGATATATAATTAATTGACTGAAATGCCAGGATTTGGCCTACAAGTAACAAAGGATCGAAAATGTTAGCCTTGAAGCTGCTACCATTTCTCGCCATCTAAGCCTTGAAGTGAATGTGTATGTTTGAGGTATGATATATATTAAGAGGACTATTTCGATGCACTTCAGGCACTCTAGGATAGCTAGAATAGTTGAGATATCTGGAAATATTTCAGATGATATCAGGAAAGGAGGAACGATTCTCAACTGAAATAGACGCAGTTTTTATGAAGCTATTTGTAGCTTTGAATTCGCTTTCAAATAGGGTGCTTCCACTCAGACTCGGCTTGCCTCTGGGGTTGGGCCGCTACAGCCAAAGCGAAATTTTTCTTATTTAAATATTTTAAAATAACTTTTGAAAGAGTGACCCAGAGCCAAAAATTGGCCGAAGCAGCCCTACTTTCAAACAATTCCTACAGCTAGAGAAGCGTTGACCCAGCCCTGGTGAGCTTCCGGCTCTGGGCCGCTACAATTAAAAAAGCATCGATTGTCATTTTAAAATTTTAAAATAATTCTTTGAAACAAAGATACAGAGCCCGAAGCTGACAAAAGCAGTCCTACTTGTAGCTAGGGTTGGGACGGTCACCGCAATTGTGCGATCATAGAGTCAAACCTATTTTTAAGATGGTTTTAGATTAGGCCACAAAACAATCTGGATGGATTTGTGCCGCAACTTTTAGAGTAGGTCACAATTCATGCCTCACTTTTCTGTGTAGGTCACAAGATATAAAACAAAGTTAGCTTCCAGAGATGAAACTTATGATTTCATTTTGTGCAAGCTACAAGATGTAAAATTAAAATATCTGTTAAGGATGAAACATGTGATATCATTTTGTGCAAGTCACAGGAGGTAAAATTGTAGCAGTTTCAGTCATTGGATTTTATTTTTTAATTGTAATTTATTACAGGCTTTATCTGTCATTATCTCACAATGGTAGTTTTCATTGAACCACAGTTTGCTTTAGCTAATTATAGTAAAATACTAACTAAACGAATAAATATCTATCTCAACCAAAAGGAATAGTTTACATATTTATTATTGGATACAATACAAAGCAAGATATGATTGTGCTTAGTCACACCAAAGTTTATGCAGATTTGTTTTGTGGCTTTAGGAGCAGGTCACAAAATGTGACAGTTACAATTGTGACCTGAACCTAAAGTCACAAAATAAATCTGCATAAATTGTGATGCAACTTGAAGACCACAAAATGATTTGTGACCAACTGCTAAAGTCACAGAACAGATTGTGGTGGGTGAAGATTGGTCCCAACACAAATTGTGACAATTTTGGTCCCCATCCCTACTCTACTTGTAGCTACAGTGGCCCAAAAAATTACCTGGCCAGAAGCATTTTAGAGAGAAAAAGTAAATTTCAATAAATGAAATTTGCTATAAAAAGTATGAGCAGATGCACCGCAGATTTTTACACAAGTATGGTATATAAAAACGCAAAAATAAATAAGTAGGAAGAAAAAATAAAAAGATTTCAAAAATATGAATATTTAATATAAACTAATAATAGATTTCAAAGCTGAATATACTATGGACTTAGTACTTTGTAGGCCAACCTTTGGCTTCACTCACAGCAGCAAGTCTTCTGGGCACAGAATGAACTAGGTTCTTTAAAGTTTTTATAGGAATCTCTCCCCATGCTTTTGCCACTCCAAATTTAAGATCCATAATGGATTGTTTAGAGGTTTTTGACAAATTGGATTTGACAACATCCCAAAGATGTTCAATAGGATTCAAATCTGGGCTTTGAGGAGGCCAATCCAAACAAACAATATGTTTATCATCCAAGTATTTAAGGCTTTCTTGGATTTGTGGATATGAGCGTTATTTTGTATAAATATATAACTGGTTGGTTCTTGCAGGTCCTTCATAAATGAATGAAGATTACAATAAAGGATTCTTCTGTAAACATCAGCATTTACCTTCACAATGATTGACTGGATTACTCCTCTTTTGTTGGCTGTGAAACAGCCCCAAAACATTACATCATGGTATCCATTTTTAACAGTGGGTTTTAAGCACTCAATTTTTTAAGCTTCATCAGCTTTTCAATAGGCATTTTGGCATCTCTGAGATCCACAGAGCTGAACTTTAGTCTTGTCAGACCAAATCACCTTTTCCCAAAATGATACAGGATAGTTAACATACTTATGAGCAAAGGCCAATCTTTTGGCTTTATTCTTTGGACTTATCAGATGTTTTTTTGCAACACAACCATAGTACCCCAGTTCATGAAGTCTATTGCAAACAGTGGACTCAGAGATATTGGTATCCAAGGTAGTTCTGATAGTCTCTCTAATTTGACTGGCAGTTATAAATCAATTTTTCAAAACTATTCTAACAATAGGCCAATCATCCCAAGCAGTAGTTTTCTTAGAACAGCCTGATCATGGGCAACTTTTTACTGAGCTAGTTTCCTGAAACTTGAGGTATACTTCTTGAACAGGTTTTTTGCTGATCTTGAGTTGCTTAGCTATCTTTCTGTCACAAGTGACAAACTCCTATCAACTATGCTTATTGAAAAGCCTCAACTATGAGACTCAAACCCTGGCATTCTGTGGGCCGCCCGGCCGCCCGCAGTTTTTTGGGCTTGAACCAGAGCAGGATTTGACTTCAGAAAATCTTAAGAAGGTTGATGATTCAAATTCACCTACATTAATGCCTCCCACGCCCAGGGTTCCCGTTAACGCAACCAATTGATGGGCGGGTCCAGCCACAGTCCCCGGAATAACTTGGGCCCACACGGAAGGGGAAACAGAGAACCTTCCCATGAAACGCAGGCCACACAGAGATGACCAATCCTGCAACCTGACTAAGGGAATATGAGTGTTCTCAGTTCAATCCAGCCAATAGAATAACCCCCGCAATTGATGCCACCAAAGACTGGGAAGACCTGGTAAGCAGAAAAACCCGGGCCAAAGAAATCTGTGAAAGTTTTACCATGACAGATGGGCATACTTATACTCTGGACTGCCAGGAAGATGCCCATTACCATTCTTGCAATAAAGTGACATGAACCTTTGGTTCAACCAGATCATACCATACTTGTTATTAGTTCTGTTTCATTTACAGCCTACGTCTTGTAGTTCTGCACTCCACACCCACCTACCCCAAGAAACCACGGACCAGCCGTCCGACTTTTACTGTCCACCAGGAGCTCTCTTTGTCCCAGTAAATTTCACCGAGTACCCACCCAACCTGGCGTATTCTGAGTTTAATCTGGAGTAAATCCTGATCCACGACCCCAAAGCTAGAACTAGAGAGACAGAAATTGTTTACAAAGAAGGTACCAAAGTCATAATACATCCTCTGCTATTCTGAGACAAGTATAATTTCCTGCCCGCATATTTGGTTCCAATGACACCGCCCCTCACCCCGCGGCCTGACCACCCGCAAGAATCCGTTGCTGCTAGTGAATCCACTTCCACCCAGATATTTGGAGTGATGTACATCACCCTCACCAGATTGATTAATTCTATGATGCCCGTAAGCAGACTTTGGGCAGTCCTTGGCAAATTGTCATCTTATATTGTAAAGTTAGCCCCAATCATGTGGTGGGCCCTCCCTGCTGGGCCTGCGGGCCATCCGCCCACGAGTTCTCAGGAACCCCCCCCACGGGTTGGATCCCTGACACTTTCTATAGGATGTTTCCATTTTCTTAGCTTGGACAACTCAGCCACAAATAAACTCAGGTATTTTTCTTGTATTAACCACATTTTCTGTGCAAAAGATTCTCTAACCCCAATTTTATAATCTAGGTAAGTTTGAATAAGAGATGCTGTTGCATATTCATTTTATGTGCTTTAATATGGCTAAAGGTGTAGATCTTATTATTGAATATTTTTGAAATATCTTTTATTTTTCTTCTCACTTAGTTATTTCCGCGTTTTAATATACCATACTTGTGTAAAAATCCACAGTACGTCTGCTCATGCTTTTTATAGCAAATTTCATTTGTTGAAATTTACTTTTTTCTTTAAATGTTGCTGGATGGGTATTTTTGCACCACTGTATTTCAATAGATTTTTAGGCTGGGATTACTTAATATATGTTTGATTTTAAAAATCTTGTTTAAAAGTATTTTATGCTAAAATTAATTCAAGTATTATTTTATTAGATAAGTATACATTCTAAGAATAAATTTAAAATTAAAAATAGGAATAACTAGAGTAGTAATATTAAGTTTAGCAAAACTAAAATAATTTAACAGATTTTCACTTGATTTTCTAGGCTTTATCAAAATATAGAGCTGATCTGTTGCTTTAAAACGAGCTATTGAGCCTTAAGATTTTTGCAACATCTTTGGTTAATCTCTCTTAGAAAATCATTTCCCTAAGAAATGGCTTGACTACCAAATATTAGGTGACACTATTGCCACACTTCAATGATGTAAAGTACAGTAGATTGACAACCTGTTGAGATAAACAAAAATGGTTCAGTTAATAAAAAATTGGTTCAGTCACATAACAAATTTAAACTGGAACCAGTTGAAGATCAATTTACTCAATATAAGTTCCATTTATCTAGGTCTGGATTACAAAATAGTCAATCATACAACAAAAGTAAAATCAAATACAAAATCCCAAAAATGAGACAGCAAACAAATTTAACCCATATTCAAAACAAACACAAACCAGTCACATCCTGAAGTTGTTAACATCAAACATGATAGTTATCATGTTACAAAAATGATACAATCCAATAAAAAAATTGGTATAGTCACAAAAGTGATATTTTCAAACATGAAACAATTCACTTTTTGACAAACTTAATTATTTTTTGGGACTCAAAATGGAAATCATGCTTTCAAGAGTGAATCCACCAAAATCTATTCAGGGAACTACAGCATTATTTTCAATGTATGTGCTCCTAAATTAGTCTATTTATGTCTGAGAGAACATCTCAAATAAGAGCACACACCTAAATAAAATTAACATCCTGGAAATACTTTGCTTTTCTGTTTTAATAGAGTTTCTATTACTTTTTGTTTAAAAAAATTATGCAATTAGCAAAAAAACTTTAATATTGATAAGGAGCGCCTTTTGGGGAAGCTTCAAATATGGAATTAAGAAAGAAGAGAAGTATATTTTATTGGATAATACTTTAGACTTATATAAACTTGACTGTGGCAGGGATTTAGTTGGATTGAACCTAGGGGTTGGTCATGTGCAAGATGGGTTCAAGCCACTGGATACTTGGACAGTCAGGTGATATTGCTTGGTTACCATTCTCGGTATGTCAAACAGTATATTGGAAGGAGACCAAATCAGGCAATGGCTGGATGTTAAGTAGGTTGGCGGTAGCCAGAATGCTTGTATATCCAGACCCTGACACCCCCTTAAGGGGTTACTCTGGTGCATCAGGAGGGGCATTGTCTTAACAGCTGCCGCCTGATGTTCCTGGAGCTGTTTACTAGTTGGAACCAGTCTGGTTGAGTGCTCTCCTTTACTGACGCAGAGACGGGTTCTGTGGTATTTCTTGATAATTGGGTTTTTGGTACCTTGGAATTTTACTAGGTAGGTGTTGTGTTCTGGTCTGTATTTGATGACTCTTCCTGGTCCCTGGTGTACTTAGTCTAGTTTCTTTCTGTTGCCAGCTAGAATCCAGACAGGGGAGTCAATGGGAAGTGGTTCCTCTGTGGAGGTTACCTTTTGTGTTTTGAGCCTCTTTATTTCTGCTATTTTAGCTTTAGGGCGGATGTGTTGTAGATTTGGTACTTGTTCTACTGTGGGGGCTTTCCCTGGGGGGATCTTTATGTATGGTTGTTTGTTGCCAGTGATTATTTCTAGTTTTTACCCGTAGGTTAGCTCAAATGGTGAATAGCCTGTCCCTTGGTTGGTGCAGACTCTGGATACTAGTAAGGCATGTTTCATGTATAGTGGCCATGTGTCTTTGGCTTTGCCATCCATTATTTTCTCTAGGGTCCTGATAAGGCTGCTGTTGAGGTGTTCCACTCTGCTGTTGGCCTGTGGCCTGTATGGAGAGGCTGTGGAGTGTTTAATGTTTTTGGATTTTAAGTTGTCATTTACTACATGAACTGATAACTCAGTTGCTCCATCAGTTATGATGTAGTCTGGAGTGCCGTAGTTGGCTATGATTGCTTTGTTAATGAAACAGTTGATGGTTTCTGCTTTATGATCCTTTGTTGCCCAGCAGATGGGCCAGCATGTGGCGAAGTCAATTGCTACAATTAAGAAACATTGGTTTGTTTTTGTTTCTGGGAAAGGGCCCACTACATCCAGTCCCCAAACCTTTAATGGTTCAGGGTCTGGTACTGGGTTGACCGTTGGCTGAGGAGCCTTTGTACTGGTGTATTTCTCGCACACTGTGCACTTTTTCAGAACATCAACTATATCCTGTTTGTGATTGGGCCACCATACTATCTCTTTTAATGTGAGGTATAGGCTGTTAGCCTTTGTATGGCCTAGTAGGCAGTGATGTCTTAATATGGTGTCAACTCTTTGTGCAAGTGGGATGTACGCAACATGTTTGTCATTAATAATTTGGTATACAGTGCCATTTGATACATGGAAATACCTTTTGTTTCTTACTAATAAATTATGGGTCAGTTGATGTGTTGAGGGGTCTTTCCCTTTGGTTTTATACTCAGTGTTGTACAGGTTTGGCCAGTCAGGGTCCAGGTGGTCTGGGTGATCCTCTCTAGGCTGGCATAGTCTAGAGAGAGCATCAACCGTGACCAGCTCTGTCCCCTTTTTGTATTGGATGTCCAGGTTAAGCTGTTCCAGCAAGGACATCCATTTGGCTTGTCACCGTGTGAGTGCGTTCTGAGTTTTGAAATAGATTAAGGATTTATGGTAGATTAGTACTCAGATGTTTAAATTTCCTTCCAGTTAACATCTCCATTTCTTGCATGTGTGGTATATTGCTAGCAATTCCTTATTGTGTATTGGGTATCTCTTCTCAGTATTAGTTAATTTTCTGATTTTGTATCATACTGGCAGAAAGTCTTGCTGCCCTGGCTGGTGGATGTGCAGGACTGTGCCAATGGCAGTGTTGCTGGCATCTGACTTGAGCTTGTAGCACCCGTTATTATTAGGGTATTTGTCAGGGAACCAACCCTGACTGGCCGGCTTGCTAGTGTCTGGGAACTGGCGGGTTGCGGACTGGGTGGGCAGGGCCCACCAAAGGATTGGTGCTAACTTAATGAGGTAAGACATTGACTTGCCCAACCACGACCACAGACCGGCGGCGGGAACAATAGTATCTATTACTCCTGTGAGGGTTATATATACAATTCCAAAAAGCTTGTTGGTATGGTCCAGTGGGAGCTCAGCGGCAGAGGCAGGCATTGGTTTGGGGGTGACAGGTGGCTCCATGTCTATTTGGTAGGCAGGGAGGAAGTTGTATTTATCTCTGAACAGGCCGGGTTTGGTAATGTACCAAGGGCCTTCTTGGTTGTACCTGGTTCTCTCTGTGACTCCGGCCAAGGGATCCTGGGCTAGTATGTTGTTGGTGGTATAGTCTCTGTACTCGGGCTTTAGGGGGTACTCCGTGAAATGGACGGGACCAAAGGGGGCACCTGGCGGGCGGTACATAGCTGGCAGGTTGGCGGGTGGTCCAGAGGATCTTCAAGCAAACTGACAGATTACAAGGATAAAATACGGCAAGAATTGGGGAAACCAATATCTCATAACCTTTATTTAAAAATGACAATGGGGTTTTGGTCTTGGCCTGGCAGGTATTTATCCCTCACTGCCAGGCTTCACTTTTTGGTCGGGTTTTCTGGACTTGGGTGGGTTGGCATTGGGTGTTTCAGGTGGCAGTGTGGCACTTGGCACTGGCGGCTTGCCACTTGCTGCTTTGGGGTGAGAAGACTTCAAATCCTTCTGTTTATTGATTTGGGTATTGGGTGCCTCTTTGGGTTCAGTGCCTTCCTCGGGACTTTGGGAGAGTTTGGAATAATTCCCAGGGGAAGATTTGTTTATTTCACCGGGCAAACCGCCAGTGTCAGGCGCTGGCAACTCGGGGAAATTGTCGGCCTCTTGCACTGGCAGTTTGCTTGCAGAATCCTGCAGGACAGCTAAGGGTTTGGGTCCTGGCGGGCTGGTAGCAACTTCATTAATTAGTAATGGGTTGCCGTGTTCCCAGCCTATGAGTCTGGCAGTCTGCAAAGGTTTTTGTCCAGGGTTTGACTCTGGTTCCGTATTTTGAGATTTAGGAGCATCCAAATTGTCATTCCTGACATCATCCCCTTCTTCCCCCAATCCCCCTTTCAGGGCCTTCTTCTCAAGGTATTGTTGGATGGCCTGTTTGGCATTGGTTAGATTGCTCAAGGGTTCCCAGGTGCTTTCTTCCAGGGGGTAGCCTGCCCACTTGACGTAGTACTGGGGGGTCTTGTAGTGGACTCTGTCACTGTGGATGTATTCAACTTTGTACTCCATTGAGTGGTCCTTCTGGATTGGCGGGGGGCTTGACTTGATCTTTTGGTGGGGTAGGGAGTTTCTGTCTTTTTTGAACAACAGGGCACAGTGGAAAACGTTATGGATCTTCCACGTGGGGGGTAGGTCTAGCTTGAAGGCTACTTCTCCAATGAGTTTGGTGATCTTGTGTGGTCCGCTTCTCCTGTGAGCTAGTTTTCTGCAAGGCACATGCAGGGGCACGTTATGGGAATCCAAATAGACCTTGTCTCCAACTTGGAGGGGTTTACCAGGGATCCGTTTTCAATCAGTAAAGGCCTTGTATGTCTGTACGGCTTGGTTCAGGTTTGCTAGGCATACAGTTTGGGTGTTGTGGATCTGTTCAATCCAGGCACGTCCTGACAGGTTGGTTTCCTTGTTTCCAATGCTAGGGTCCCATGAGGGGTCAAACCCATAGTTGGCTTTGAAAGGGGACATTCCGGTAGATGCATGGTCTTTGCTGTTGTAGGCGTACTGTGCCATGGGTAGCATCTTGGCCCAGTTATCTTGGTCAGCGTTGGCATAGCATTGTAGGTACTGTTCAAGTATTTGGTTCACTTGTTCAGTCTGGCCGTCAGTCTGTGGGTGGTAGGAGGTTGATACACAGTGCTTTACCCCCAAGTCCTTCATCACCTGAGCCCAGTAGTTGGAGGTGAATTGTGGTCCTCTATCAGTGATGATTTCCGCCGGGGTGCCGTGTTGGGTTAGGATGCGGTTGTGGAAATGTCTAGCTGTTTCTGCGGCAGTGCAGTGGGTGGTGGTAGGGACAAAATAGGACATTTTTGTGAATCTATCTACCATGACTAGGATTGCATTGAACAAATTAGAGGGGGGTAGTTCCACAATATAGTCCATTGAAACAGACTGCCAGGGTCCCGCTGGGATGTCTAGTGGTCTTAGCAAGCCTTCAGGTTTGGATCTACGGGGTTTGGTTCTTCCACATGTCTCACAGCCTTTGATGTAGGCGGCCACGTCTTTGTCCAGTTGGGGCCAAGCATAATTCTTCTTGATTCCTCGGATTGTCTTGAGTCTGCCAGGGTGGCCGGCCATCTCTGAATTGTGATAGTCTATGAGTACTTTGGTCCTTGTTTTGCCTTCTGGTACGTAGATCTGGTTGTGTAACAGCAGGGTAGTTCCTTTCAATGAGAATCCCTTCTTGTAGTGTCGGCTGTCTGGGTCTGAGGTCAGGTTGGCAATGAGTTCTGCTGAATACTTGTCTAATTTCTGCGCCTCAATGATGTCAGGCTTACGGGCCATGATCTTCATGAACATCAGTTGGATGCCTAGGCTGGCGGGGTTGAGGAGTACATGGGTGTTGTGGTCCTTGGTCTCAGCTGTGGTGGGGATCATATCTGCTCTTCTGCTCAGTGCGTCAGGTACTATGTTGACTTTCCTGGGTTTGTAGTCAATTGTCAGGGTGTAGTTGGCCAGTTCTAGAGCCCATCTGGCCTGTCTCTGGTTCAACTGTCTGGGTTTAAAGAAGTAAACCAAGTTCTTGTGGTCAGTTAGGACTTTTACTGGGAATTCAGCGCCACATAGGTACTGGCGCCAATGTTTCAGGGTCTTCATTATTGCAAGCATCTCCTTGTCGTAGATTGGGTAGTTTCCTTTGGCAGGCAGCATCTTCTTGGAGTAATATGCTACGGGGTGTAGCATACTATCCCCTCCTTCCTGAAGAAGGACCCCTCCCACTGCAAAATCAGAAGTGTCAGTTTCCAGGACAAAAGGCTTGGAGGGGTCTGGCATGGCCAGGACAGGGGCAGAGGTGAAGGCAAGTTTCAAGGTCTCAAAAGTGGCGGTACACTCCAGAGTCCAGGAAAAGGTGACCTTGTCAGAGCAAAGGCGGGTCAGGGAAAGGGTAATGTGAGAAATTTTTTGATGAAATCTCTGCAATAATTTGCCAGACCCAAGAAACTTCTCACATCCTTTCTGTTTTTAGGCACCGGCCAAGACGTTATTGCTTCTACTTTGTCTTGTGCCATGGCAAAGCCACCAGTCTTCACTACGTATCCCAAGAATTCAACCTCCAACTAAAAGAATTCACACTTCTTGAGCTTAGCGTGTAAATTGGCTTGGGAGAGTTTCTCCAATATGAGGTCTAGGTGGCGCAGGTGTTCCTCGTGAGACTTGCTGTAGATAAGGATGTCGTCCAGATATGCCACACAGAAGCGGTCAAGGTATTCCCCTAGGACAGTGTTGATCATCCTTTGAAAGGTGCTGGGGGCGTTGCAGAGGCCAAAGGGCATCACCAGGTACTTGTACAGCCCATATTAGGTTTTAAAAGCAGTCTTATACTTGTCTCCATCCTTGATTTGGATTTGGTTGAACGCATCTCAGAGGTCAATTTTTTAGTACACCTGGGCTCCAGTCAGGACGTCACAGAGGTTGTCAGCATTGGGAATGGGATAGCGGTTCTTCACTGTGATGTTCGTTCAGCTTTTGGTAATTTACGCAAGGACGCATCCCACCGTCTTTCTTTCCTACAAACAGCATGGGCAACAAGCAAGGGGCTTTCGACACCCTTATGAACCCTTTGTTTGTCATATCCTCAAGGTATGCTTTCAAGGCCACTTGCTTGCGGTGGTTACAGCTGTAGATGGGGCCGTGGTGCAGTTGGGTCCCCGGCAGCAGGTCTATGGCGTGGTTGTAGATTGAATGACTGGGTAGTTTGGTGGCTGCCTCTTCACTAAAAATGTGGTCCCATTTCTGCAGGGGCGTAGGTAGTATTCTAACACTAGGTTCTATCTTTATGGTGAAGAGTTTGTTGGTGGGGGTTTGGCCATGACTCATGCAAAAGGGGATGGTGTCACAAGATTCAGGTTGGCCCAACATGGCAGTTTGTTTGCAATAGTTCAGGATCAGGCCATGTTTGTCGGACCAGGAGTTGCCCAGTATAAGGGGGTGGGGCAGTCCGGGTAGGAGGATCAGGGACGACGGGTACACATTATGTCCAATTGTCAATGGGAGTTCTTGTTCACACTCATAGCCTGTGTCAAGGGAGCTGTTTCCCATGACCACTTGTAGGCTACGCTCTGAAGCTATCATGCCTAGTTCCTTTGCCAGGCCGGCGTCAATGAAACTTTCATCAGCTCCGGTATCAATAAAAGCTTTAATCTGGCGCTTGTTTCCCAATAGTTCTATGGTCACTTGGATGAATTTTTAGGACTGGGAAGAAGTGTTTATTTGCGCCAGTGAGATTGGGGCAGTGTTCTTCTTAGGGCAGGCTCTGGTCAAGTGGCCTGCCTCGTGGCAGTGGAAACAGAGTCCTTCACAATAGTGTTGTTGGAGCTCTTTGGGTGTCATTCCTGTTCTGTTTGGGGTTGGTGCTCGGGTTTGGTGGGTCTGGGAGGGGCCAGCATTCTCTTGGTTCATGCTAAGGCCCTTGCACAGGGGAACCAGATCATCCAGGCTGAGGGTGGGCGGATGGTGCTTCAACAAGTTCTTCATTGCTAGGGTGACTCCCTTTTGGAAGATGATGGCTGCCAGTTTGTCTTCCAGTTGGGTGCGAGTCTTTAGCTTGAGGAATTTGTCAATGTAAGCTTGGATGGGATGGGCACCCTGTCAGATTTCCAACAAGGAGTTCAGGGCGTAGTATCTGGTGTCGCGGTCTTCCCCTGTGGCCATCAGTTTGGCTTCAAACTTGGCATAGTCTAGGCAAAATTCCACGTCTTTGGCGGTGGCTTTACCAAACCAATCAAGAGCGTCTCCTGATAGCATGGCAGCTACTCCAAGTACCTTCTCAGTGTCACTGGGATAGGACGGGGCATTGGCTTGGAAGTGTAATTGGAGCACTGGCATGGCACGGCGAGCCTCTTTGAGAGTGAGTTTTCCCATCTGGGGCATCTCCACTTTGGTGAGGGATTGGTTGACTATCACATTCTGAACCTGAGAGGAGGGTCATTTGGCGGCAGGGTCGGAGTTCTTGGGGTCATCTGGGGTTACATTTGTGTTCTTCCACACGGAAGCAATCAGGTTCTTGGTCATCATAAATGTATAATAAGTGATTATCATTACAAAAAACATACAAGATGCCCCAAGAATAATCAACATCTTGGGGCTCAGGGTACCAGTGTTAAATAAGATTGTCATAATGTCAGGGAACCAACCCTGACTGGCCAGCTTGCTAGTGTCTGGGAACTGGCGGGTTGTGGACTGGGTGGGCAGGGCCCACCAAAGGATTGATGCTAACTTAATGAGGTAAGACATTGACTTGCCCAACCACGACCACGGACCGGCGGCAGGGACAATAGTATCTATTACTCCCGTGAGGGTTATATATACAATTCCAAAAAGCTTGTTGATATGGTCCAGTGGGAGCTTGGCTGAGGAGGTGGGCATTGGTTTGGGGGTGGCGGGTGGCTCCATGTCTATTTGGTAGGCAGGGAGGAAGTTGTATTTATCTCTGAACAGGCCGGGTTTGGTAATATACCAAGGACCTTCTTGGTTGTATCTGGTTCTCTCAGTAGTTCTGACCAAGTGGTCCCAGGCTAGTATGTTTTTGGTGGTGTAGTCCCTGTACTTGGGCTTTTAGTGTACTCTGTGAAATGGACGGGACCAAAGGGGGCACCTGGCGGGCGGTACGTAGCTGGCAGGTTGGCGGGTGGTCCAGAGGATCTTTGAGCAAACTGAAAGATTACAAGGATAAAATATGGCAAGAATTGGGGAAACCAATATCTCATAACCTTTATTTAAAAATGACAATGGGGTTTTGGTCTTGGCCTGGCAGGTATTTATCCCTCACTGCCAGGCTTCACTTTTTGGTCGGGTTTTCTGGACTTGGGCGGGTTGGCATTGGGTGTTTCAGGTGGCAGTGTGGCACTTGGCACTGGCGGCTTGCCACTTGCTGCTTTGGGGTGAGAAGACTTCAAATCCTTCTGTTTATTGATTTGGTTGTAGGGTGCCTCTTTGGGTTCAGTGCCTTCCTCAGGACTTTAGGAGAGTTTGGAATAATTCCCAGGGGAAGATTTGTTTATTTCACTGGGCAAACTGCCGGTGTCAGGCACTGGCAACTTGGGGAAATTCTCGGCCTCTTGCACTGGTGGTTTGCTTGCGGAATCCTGCAGGACAGCTAAGGGTTTGGGTCCTGGCGGGCTGGTAGCAACTTCATTAATTAGTAACAGGTTGCTGTGTTCCCAGCCTATGAGTCTGGCGGTCTGCAAAGGTTTTTGCCCAGGGTTTGACTCTGGTTCCGTATTTTGAGATTTAGGAGCATCCAAATTGTCATTCCTGACAGTATTGCAAGATTGGTGATTCAATCAGAGCTTGTTTTAATAATTGGAAATTCTTGTCACATTCTGGAGTCCAGATAAATTTCTTTTTGGCATTACCCTTGGTTAAGTCATTGATTGATGCGGTTATTTTCCTGCAGTCTTTGATGTATTTCCTTAGGTAAGCTGCCATACCGAGAAAGCATGTAACTTGTTTAACAGAGGTGGGGTATTGCATGTTATTTATGGCTTTTATTTTGTCTAGATCTGCTTTGATGCCACTGTCAGAGACAATGTGGCCCAAGAACAGGAGTTCCTTTTCCATAAATTGGCACTTACTTGGTTTTGCATAAATTTTGTGCTTTGCAAGTCAATTGAGTGTCTCACAGAAATGCATGAGGTGTTCCTCTTTTGTTTTTGAGAATATGATGATATTGTCAAGGTAGCATAATGTATTTGAGAGACCATTTAGTGCTTGGTTCATCATGATGAAAAATGTTGCGGGAGCCTTAGTCATCCCAAAGTTCATTACCCTACACTCAAAGGGTCCAAATTGTGTACAGAACACAGTCTTTGGTATGTTCTTTTCCTTTACTTTGACTTGGTTGTAACCTGAGGTGAGGTTGATTTTGGAGAAAAAATTGGCTCCTGAGAGACTTGCAAACAGATCCTCTATAAGTGGAAGAGGGTATTTATTCTTTAATGTGCTTGCATTTAGTGCTCTGTAGTCAGTTACTAGATGAAGAGTGCCTTTCTTTTTCTATACAAAGAACACTGCTGCCTCCCATGAGGATTCAGACAAGCGGATGAATCCTTTTGCTAGATTGTCCTCAATATGGGTTTTGAGGGTTTGGGTCTCCACGGGGGAGAGTCTGTAGAGGGATGAAAGTTTGGGTATGGCTTTACATAGGTCAATGCCATGTTTGACCTCCCATTTGGGGGGTAGCTCTGTGAGTTCTTCTTTGAATACATGGGCGTATTCCTTTAGGAGTGCCGCAAGTTCTGGGCATTGGATCTTTTGTGTTTGTATGTTATTGAACTCAGTGTACCTCATTATGTGAAGGTTACTATCTTTGGTTAGATGTTCTGAGTCATCTTGATTTATGACCTGGACAAACACTGTGTCTCTTAGGATGAGGTCATTGGGTTTTTTGAGGATGTTAAAATTGACTCTGTTGCGTTTGATGGTCATGGTTTTTGTTTTCTAACATATGCTGGGGTTCACTTGGGTGAACCAGTCCATGACTGCTACAATGTCATAGTTTATGCTGTTCATGAAAAGTCCTTTGATGGATGTTTGTATGCCTTGGAGGTCAATTCTGAAGGGAGTTGTTTTGCCTTTGAGTAGAACCTTTGATTTGTCTGCCTTTCTGGTGTATTTGAAGTTGGATTTGATAACTGGTATTTTGTACTTGGTTAAAAAAGGTTTGCTAACCATAGTGTGTTGTGCACCAGATTCAAATAAAATTTTCTGTGTATGTGATTTCTAAGTGCATGGATAGACAAGAGATTGTGAGCAATCTTTAATTTTTAAGCTCATAAAAATGGAGGATTGCGGGACACGGGGGATGTGAGCAGCAAAGTTCATGCCTTGATACAGTTTCTTGTCAAGTTGGGGGAGACAGGGGCACTTAAGCCTGTTCCCCCTCCTCTTTTCCCTGTTCCTCTGTTTCAAGACCTTTGAGGTCAGAGAATGTGGGTTCAGATTCATAGTGGGTTGCTGTTTCAGTATTGTTCACTTTGGTGGTGTCCTCTTTCTTGGGACAGGAGAGGTTTGCGCTTTGGCTGTGATTGCCATTGTTGCAATTGGAGTTGCCTTTGTTATGGTTGGTATTTTGGCGTTTATTGCCATTTGAGGAGCAATTGCCGTTGCGTACAGCATATTCCATGTTTGCGCGTTTTCCGCGCGCTTGGCTTCTACAATGAGCGTGGGCATGGAGGTATTAGCCTCTGGGCGGATGAGGGAAGCAACAGAGGGTTTAATTCTGTTGATAAATGAGTCTCTGGTATGTACATTATCTGCTTGTGCTGGTTTTTGGATCTTGCAACGTATTTCCTCAAATTCATTGGTGTAAGCTGCAATAGTGGTCTTTTGAGGAATATCACTGAGCTGTATTGTGATGTCTTGGAGGGATTTGGTGACACGGAAATTGTGGGTGATGTCCGCTTTGAACTCTTCCCAGTTTTCAAGCTGGTTGTCAGTTTGTGAGCCAACCCAGGTGGCAAACCAGTTAGCTGCGCCCTTGTACATGCGCTTGCTGGCTTCCTGGACCCATTTCTCATGGGGGATGCAGCTGGCGCAGAGTTTGGCAGCTGTGTGGTCTAGCCAGTTGATGATGTTTTCTTTGTTTTTACCAAAGAACTTGTTGATAGCAATGTATTTAGTGTTGGTAACTTCACCTGTGATAGGTGGTAGTGTGTTTGTTTGCGGTTGAAGAGAGCAACTGTATTGAATCATCTTGGTGCATGCTTTGGGCATGACCAGACCTTCAAATACGGTACATCCACTATGTATATCTTCTTCAATGTTGTGGGCGCGGAAGTACGTTTTCCAGGTCTCCTGGAATGTGGCCTGGTTGAGTATGTGAGCAAAGGTGGGCAGGTTTTGGTCAGTCATTTTCTCTCTCATGGGTGTGGTCAAAAAACTGTAGCTGCTACCAGTGATAAGGAGCACCTTTTGGGGAGGCTTCAAATATGGAATTAAGAAAGAAGAGAAGTATATTTTATTGGATAATACTTTAGACTTATATAGACTTGACTGTGGTGGGGATTTAGTTGGATTGAACCTAGGGGTTGGTCATGTGTGAGATGGGTTCAAGCCACTGGATACTTGGATAGTCAGGTGACAAGCGTGGTGTGGCAGGCAGGATGCCAAAAGAACAAAGCTGAGCTACACCCGCTTTGCCCTTTTACGGCATCCCACCTGGGTACACGTCCAGGTATCCTAGCTGAATTTTTTTTTTAGATTAGCTAACTTTTAAATCTTTATCTTATAATATATCTGGTAAAAGGAAAAGTGTTTCAGGTAGGCTGCCAAAAGAGCAAAGCTGTGCTACGCTCAGCTTCACTCTTTTACAGCAGCCTGCTGGTTTGTGTTTCCAGTTATAGCTGGCAAAAACTATTATCAAAGAGAGGTGTGAAGTTATATTTTTTGGATTTTAAATTTTAAATTTTTTTGGCTTTTTAATGATCTTTATCATAAATCTTTTGAGTGAACCCCAGGGGTGATCTCAGCCTGCTATAATGCATTCCTGGTCTTGTACCTAGTAAAAACATGTTTAAAGATGTAGCCTCCTTGTGGTTTGTTGGTAAAATTATATAGATTTGTTAATGAAAAATATCAGAAACCTAATGAGTATATAGTTGAGCGGTGAGTAGGCTACCAAAAGAAAAAAGCTATGCTAACTCAGCTCTATTATTCACAGCTTCAAAATGTTATCTTTTTCTTTTTCCTTAGCAGAAATAACTTTTTGGTAGTTTAGTATGTCTTTTTTAAATTTATTTACTATTCTGGTTGTTAAAAGATGATTTAATGATAACTAAATTATTTTTTAATATAAAATTGATAGCTTTATTATAATTGCTACTTTTCATTAGAGAAGTATTGGTGTATGCTTTGTAAATACTCTTTTATACTATTATCAAGGCTTTATTAGAGGTTTGTAACTTTTATTATGCATTATATTTTGACATTTAAGAGACTGAAGATTAATTAAAGTACTTTTAAGAGCTGTTGAGATACACAGACAAACCCAAGCATAGAACACCAAGTTTTCTCACATAAAAAATCAACAATTTATACATGTTAAAAATAAAATTAGCCCACTTAAGATTTGTTTTGTGCATAAATTTCTGTGTGCTCAGCACTTGGTTTTGGTTGTCTATCTCAACAGCTGAGAAAAAGTACTGAATTTTTATCCACATCGTGAAACTGCAGCCCTTTTAAATTCTTTATTTTCAGTATATATTTTGAACTCCAATGGACATTAAAATACCCATATTAATAAAGATCAAGTACATGGTATAAAAAGCTAATTTTTTCCTAAACAATTATTTTGTAGTTTATATGCTTAATATATTCTTTTTATAGTACACCTTTTTACTAAGATACAGTCTTTAGTTGTTGGTGACTGCATATTTTATTTATTAACATACTGATATCAATTTCTTTTTACATATATGTAATTATATGTGGTACTCTGATTTTTGATATCATTATTTCCTATTTTTGATAAGATACTGTTTAATTTTGTAGATCTTTTTAGTAATCCAATGTGTTGGTATTTCATCTTCATAGCATTTGATATGATTGCATTTTATTTTTGTGTGTTCAGTACCCTCTGGTAAGTTATTATTTTTGATTTTAGCAGAAAACATCATAAAATGAAGCCATTGTAGTATGGTCTAAAAATTGATTATTTATGAATTTCTAATATATTTTTGTTATCTCAGAAACTTAATTAATTATGGTGGTCGTTTTTAAAAAAGAACCCTCTAATTTTATGAACAGATGAAAGTTAAAAGATCTATAGTAGCTACTACATATGATATTTAAAGTAGTTTATGTGGTGCTAAAGTTTTGCATATGGGGGTGAAATAGAAATTATTATAAATGTTCTATTTGGGTGAAAAAGATTTTAAGTAGAGTCAGGACACTCTTGATTTTTTTATAATAAGACAAAACATGACTATAACCCCTAAAATATGAAGATTAATTAGAAGTTTTTTAAGCAAATTATATTTTCTTGGTAGAGAACTTAAAACTAAGTAACTTTGAAATATGTATTTTAGTATTTATTAATCATATAAAAATAAAATAAAAACTTAAATACAAAGATATAGCTAATGAAAGTTTAAAACAAATAAAGTCAAATGAGACCTTGATAGTAAAAAGTTGAATTGGGGTAAAAAAAGAGCTAGTTGAATCAAAAAAACTAATTTAGACAAACAGTTTTTTAGTAAAATATCTGTTTAATCTAAAAAAATTTACCCACCCCAGGATCTGCTGTAGGAAGAAATCTGGAGCTTGAAATTAAGGTTAGTAGTTTGGAAAAGATGACTTACCTAATCCATGATCTGCTGCAGGGGGAAATTTTTTACATTTTTATAAAAAGGTTAGTAAGTTAGTAAAAAGCTTACCCAGCCCAAGATTTGCTGCAATGAAAACTGAGCATTTTAAAAAAATGCTACTAATTAGCAAATTCACTTACCAAACCAAGATCTGCTTCAGGGCAAAAATCTGGGTTTTCTTAATCCAGGTTAGTAAATTTGGTGAAAATAACTTACCCACCCCAAGATCTGCTGTAAACTAAGTCAACCTAAAAGAGAGGAAGGTTAGTAGTTTGAGTGAAATGGTTACCTGAAATGAAGCTTGGCTAAAAAATATTAGTTAATCAAAACAATACTTACCAACCCAAGATCTACTTCAGGGCAAAAATCTGGTTTTTTAATCTAGGCTAGTTAATTTAGGTAAAGAAGCTTACCTAAACTTAATATTCTTTGGGGTGGAGGTCCTTTTAAAAGAAAGGAGGTTAGTAAATTGGGTGAAATGCTTACTTGAATTCAGCTTTGATTTCAATCTCCAACTGATTAGTTTTTTTAACAAACTTATTATCTTTTTAAATACCTTTTTAAATTAATGTTAGCTTTGAACTTTTAAAAAAATTCTTACCTTTAAAATCCCTGATCTACTATGCTTAAAACAGTTAATATTATATATATCTTTTCTAAGCTTACCTTTATTTTGAAGTAAATTTACAGTGTTAAAATTGAAAAGTTAGTACTGTGTTTAGTGATGGCTTACCTTGGCTTAGTAAATCTAATCTTATCTGTTTGGCAGAAAAATAGATTGGATTGACCAATAATAGTTGATGAAAGCATTCTAAGCTCCAATCATTATTAGGAAAGTTTTATATCATTTTTGACTCTCTTACCTTTTAGGCAAACATGACTAAATTAAGTCCAGTTATATATATATTTACTTTTATTAACACTGCCACAGGAAGGGATGCTGTGAGACACTTCAAAGTGTCCAACAACCCCTTTAAGTGGCAGCATTATCCATTAAACCAAACTATTTTATAGGCTTTTTGTATTTGTTGTCAGGTTTTTGTCGGACTTAAAAAAAGGTAAGTTCTTCCAAGCAAAACATATGTAATTAATTTCTCCTATGACTCAAGCGGTTATATATGATATTGCTTGGTTACCATTCTCAGTATGTTAAATGGTATATTGGAAGGGGACCAAATTGGGCAATGGCTGGATGTTAAGTAGGTTGGTGGTAGCCAGAATGCTTGTACATCCAGACCCTCAACAATATTGTGGAGGGGCATTACCAGGAGTAGCTTAAAGCCCAGGTTACTGAGCAAGAGAGCGCAGCTTCTATGACTCCTGTGTACACCCAACTCAACTTAAGCTGTGAGAAGGATGAGCTGTATGTGTCACCAGACACAGCACTAGGCAGATTTTCTGACAATCAATATGAAGAACCCCAAGATCAGGCCCAACCCAATCCTTTGAAATATATAGAAGACTGGGCAAATAAGCCTCCTAACTTAATATAATCATTTCTCAGAAATTTGGGCCAATCAGCACAAGCTCTGCCTAATCTGGGTCTCATTATGCTAGTGGGCCCCATAAACAACAACTAGTAACCAATGAGATTATTGAAGAGATAATAAGCCTCAAAAAAGTGGCATGACCTTTGTAGAAATTGCCACCTGCCTATAATTCACCAAGGCGGTGGTCAGATGTGAATCCCAAGCTCTCATGAAGAGAGGTGGCACAAAACTTATCAAGAAACTAAAGAACCAGCCAGATTTCTAGCTCAAGAATGCCTGTGTCATCATGTTTGACCTTCTTTGGTGGGACCCCTATCTCTAAATAACTGAGGTCAGACACCTACTCAGGTTTCACAGAATCTTTGTTGCCTGCTGCACTGCACAGCTCTGGATGCATGGGCTTGTTATTGATACCTTGGTTCTGGTTAATCATGCAGGTGATAAGTGGGATGATGACTGTCAGGGAACCAACCCTGATTGGCTGGCTTGCTAGAGTTTGGGAACTGGCAGGTCGCGGACTGGGTGGGCAGGGCCCACCAAAGGATTGGTGCTAACTTAATGAGGTAGGACATTGACTTGCCCAGCCACAACCACGGACCGGCGGCAGGGACAATAGTATCTATTACTCCCGTGAGAGTTATATATACAATTCCAAAAAGCTTGTTGATATGGTCCAGTGGGAGCTTGGCTGAGGAGGTGGGCATTGGTTTGGGGGTGGCGGGTGGCTCCATGTCTATTTGGTAGGCAGGAAGGAAGTTGTATTTATCTCTGAACAGGCAGGGCTTGGTAATGTACCAAGCGCCTTCTCAGTTGTATCTGGTTCTCTCAGTAGTTCTGACCAAGTGGTCCCAGGCTAGTATGTTTTTGGTGGTGTAGTCCCTGTACTTGGGCTTTTAGTGTACTCTGTGAAGTGGACGGGACCAAAGGGAGCACCTGGCGGGCAGTACGTAGCTAGAGGGTTGGCAGGGGGTCAGATGATCTTTGAGTTAACTGGCAGATGACAAGAATAAAATACGGCAATAATTGGGGAAACCAATATCTCATAACCTTTATTTAAAAATGAAAATGGGAGGTTGGTCTTGGCCTGGCAGGTATTTATCCCACACTGCCAGGCTTCACTTCCTGGTCGGATTTTCTGGGCTCAGGTGGGTTGGCATCGGGTGTCTCAGATGGCAGTGTGGCGCTCGGCACTGGCGGTTCACCACTGGCCGCTTTGGGGTGAGAAGACTTTGAATCCTTCTGTTTATCAATTTGGGTATTGGGTGCCTCTTTGGGTTCAGTGCCTTCCCTGGGACTTTGGGGGAGTTTGGAATAAATTTCTGGGAGAAATTTGTCTATTTCACCAGGAAAACTGCCGGTGTCAGGCGTTGGCACCTTGGGGAAATTACCGGCATCTTGCACTGGCGGTTTGCTTGCAGAATCCTGCAGGGCAGCTAAGGGTTTGGGTCCTGGCGGGCTGGCAGCAACTTCATCAATTATTAGTGGGTTATTGTGTTCCCAGCCTATGAGTCTGGCGTTCTGCAAAGGGTTTTGTCCAGGGTTCAACTCTGATTCCGTATTTTGAGATTTAGGAGCATCCAAATTGTCATTCCTGACAATGACTCTGATTTTTCACACAACCCAGTAATTGGTGCCACAATTACCTGCTGCCTGTCTAGTATTAAGGGCAATGTCATACTTATATACTATTATAAATTGGCATTACATGTTCAAGATTATATATTACGGGGAAAAACACTCCCAACAGTAAAAAAAGCAGAAGCAAGGCACTGTAATTGATGCATTCATTGTCAGGAATAACAATTTGAACGTACCTGAATCCCAAATTACAGAACCAGGGAAAAACTCTGAACAAAACCCTTTTCAGACCACCAGTTCCAAAGACTGGGATTCTGATATATCACAACCAATTGATAAAGTTGTTGTTGACCCACTGGGACGCAAATCCTTAACTACCCCGCAGGGTTTTGCAAGCAAACAGCCAGTGCAAGATGCCGGGAGTTTCCCCAAGGTGTCAATACTTGACACCATTGGTTTGCTTGGTGAAATTAAGAAGTCCCCAATGGGAGTTGTTCCAAACTCCCACAAATCCCAGTAAGTGGTAATGAACCCAAATGCTCACCCAACACCTGAGTTGCCAAACAGAATGATTTGAAGTCTTCTTATCCAAAAGCGGCTAATGGCAACCCGCCAGTGCCAAATACCACCCCGCCATCTAAAACCCCCAATGCCAACCCACCTGAGCTCAAGAAACCTGGTCAGAAAATGAAGCCTGACAGCGCAGTATAAGTACCTGCCAGGCCAAGATCAGTCCCCATTTTCATTTTTAAATAAAGGTTATGAGATATTGGTTTTCCCAATTATTGCCTTTATTTTATCCTAGTTGTCTGCCAGTTAACTCAAAAAAATTCTGATCCTCCTGCTGCCCTGCCAGCTAATTATTGTCTGCCAGGTGCTCTGTTTAGCCCTGTCCATTTTAAAGAATACCCCCTTGAAGCCTGAGTACAAGGACTACACCTCAGACAATAAATTAGCTTGTGATTCCTTGGCCTGAACTAAAGAGTTAACCAGATACAACCAGAAAATTTCTTGGCACGTTACCAAACCCTGACTGTTCAGAGATAAATACAACTTCCTCCCTGCCTACCAATTAGACATGAAACCATCCGTTACCCCCAAATCAATGCCTGCATCCACCACTGAGCTTCCCCTGGACCATACCAATAAGCTATTTGGGGTTGTATACATTACTCTCAAAGGAGTAATAGATACTATTGTCCCTGTTGCTTGCCCGTGGACATGGGTGGGCAAGCCAATGTCCTACCTCATTAAGCTAGCACCTATCCTTTGGTGAGCTCTGCCCACCCAGTCCGCAACCCGCCAGTTTTCAAAGTCTAGCAAGCCAGCAGATCAGGGTTGTTTCCCTGAAATTCATGGCAGCTTCCCCAAAAGGGACAGTGTTTTATCAAACCACCTCCAGTTACACTAATGGGTATTTTTATGGAAAATTTATCTCATATTTGCTTTATATCTGTAGCTTAGATAATTTTGAATACCACATATTCCTGAGCCATCAAATGAAATGCGGTGGAGTGGCAGCGGAGAAGATTTAAGCTGCGGTCATGACATGTCAATATTCTCTGCCTGTCATATCAATGTACACTTGGGACCCAACCATTCAAGATGTGGGCAGTGGACATTTTGAGACCTGTTCCTGGTGTAAGGCCTGAAGTTATTTAGAAGAAGGTTATAAATAAGTGCCCTTAAACCTAACATATTGATATTTATAAGATATAGAAAAGTAGATAGAGTTTTAAAAACCAATTGCAGTAAAGATCCTATCAACTCTTAAAAAAGTAAAGTGGGGGCTTGGCTTATCTATTGAGCTTAAGAAGATGAAATAAAATACGGTCTTGGGTATAGCATATTTATCTAACAGACTGATTTTGAGCCAGGGTAACTGTTAGAATCAACTGAAGGATTAAAACAATTGAGTATCATGGCCTGGGTGCTGTCACAAAGATTCCCCAAAAAGGGCAACAAAAAATCAAATTAAATAATAAAAACAGCATTTTGACAAAAATGATATTTGAATTGAGAAAACTGACAAATAAGATAATTCAAGCTCCAAGCCCCAACAGATATCTTTTTGAGGTGCAAGCCAAAAAGTATCAGCTTAAAGTTGAGGATGATGGCTCAAGGTACTTATCCAGCCTGAAAATTTGAGGTGGTGGTAAGGGAGAGAAAATCTAACCTCTTAACTTCATGACATGAGGTGCTAAATGGTTTAGGAAAAGCACATTTGATTTTGCATGAAATAGTTAAGACTTAGCCATGTTTGGTTAAAATACAACCAAGAGAGAAAACAAGGCCAATAATAAATGATGAAGTTAAAAACAAGAAAACAGAAGGGCAACCTAAATTAGTTAAGAAATTGAAGGTAAGAGCAAGCAAAAATTGCAAAAAGGGAGTTAAAAATCAGAAAACCAAGCCCAAAGCTTGAATTAGAAGCAGAAATCATATGTGAACAGAAAACCAGCCCCCAAAAGGTAAGTTGCTTTTATTAATAATAATATAGTTTTAAAACTTGAACTGGGTACTGTGGAAAGTGAAATTAATTTTTTAACTTCAAACTTGAAGTTTGGACTTGGCCAAAGAGGAAAAAGTAATTTAAGAATCAAAGAAAGTCAGCTTAAGCTTAAAATTGAATAGATCTTAATATGGAAGAATGAGATAAAAATATTCTGAAATTAATGTAACTAATATAAAATTAAGATCCAAGCAGCAATGAAAAGAAAATGAACAGTTCTGACACCTGGCAGCAAAAAGGGCAAGAAGTAAGACATCACAGCTATTAATTATTCTATCTGGTGGCCTGTGGTACATGGCACAAAACGAACACAAAGGCAACACTGTAAGTTAGTTCATAGACAAAAAAATGATTGCCAGGTTTGGGATTCTCAACCTTCTAATTACAGATGAAGAAACAGGACTCATCACCAATAACACCAATGTTTACCTTGCCAAAAAGAGTATAAAACACACTGTTGCCAGTCCTCATCTCCTCCTGGCTAATAGCAGAGTTGAAAGATTAAACAGTTAATTAGTAAAAGCATTAAACAAACTGTCTGACAATGACTCTTGCCTCTGGGTTGATATATTACCAACAGCACTAATGGTATGCCACACCTGTGTAAACTTTAATATGGATAAGAGCTCATACAAAATTGTCTATGAACACAAGCCATTTATTGTTGGTACCACTCTGGGACCATGCCTTCTCTTACCTAAAAATGCACCTGTGTCAGGATTGACAATTCTCCTCCTATGAAACCCCAGGCCCAAGAGCGGGAATTGAACCTGGAACCTGGATTCCCCTGGGCCTATGGACTGCGGGACCGCCCGCCCGCATTTTTCTGGGGTCGAGCCCCCGCGAGCTGACGCTGAAGATGATGGCCCATCCAGTGAAACAGATCAAGACAAGGAAATTATTGCACTAAGTGGAGTGCCAATCACAACACCTAATGGAGGCAACCAGGCAACAACTATTAGCTTCATGAGTTTGAAGTCTACACCAGCAACCAATCAAGAGCCAACCCAAGGAAGAGGCACCGGCCCGCAACCTGGCCCCATGACCACAACAATAGAGCAAGATAATCAGGTAGCTAAATTGGGAGTCTCAACCAATGAAAGAACTCCCAGGCCAAGCGCCATTTTGCTGCCTTTAGACCCAAGTACCCAATTCCCCCGGCCCTGCCTTTCCCAATGCCCTGAAGACCCCCCATGGAAAATGTTAAGTTTGGAGGTGGGGTGCTATATAGACCCAAGGACCCCACACTCCAAACTTATTGCCATTTTTGAATAAAGGTTATGTTACTTTGGCTTATACAGCTACTGCCATATTTTGTATTTGCTGTCTATCAGTTTAGTTTGAGATTTACTGGCCTTCCTGCCCCTCCGCCCGCAGTTTTCCCTCCACCTGGTGTCCCCTTTGGGCCTGTTCATTTTACCAAATATCCATTAAAGCCCAAATATAAAGATTATACACCAGAGAAGATCATTGAACTTGACCCATTAGCCCGCATCTAATCTGCCATCAGATACAACCACCAAGGACCGTGGATATTCTCTACCCCCAAACTATCTAGAGGAAAATTCAACTATCTCCTGGCCTACAACATCTATATGGAACCACCCGTAACACCCAAACCAATGCCAGCCTCCTCCCCTGACCTCCTGACCAACCATACCAGTAAGCTTTTTAGAATAGTGTACATCACCCTCACGGAGGTGGTGGACATCATTGTTCCGGCCACTGGCCCGTGGTCTTGGGTGAAGAAGTCTGCTCCTTACCTTCTAAAGTTAGCTCCTCTCTTATGGTGGGCTCTACCCGCAAAAAACCCAGTCCAAGTTACCCCCAAAACCGGCAGGCCAGCCGCCCGAGAGTGGATCCCTGGCAACCTGTAAGTGATGATCCCACAGTACAACAAGCCAGACATGACCAAGAGGACAAGGAAAGAAAACAAGTGAATAGAGAAGCCATACCCCTCCAGGAAGATAGATTTCAAGTTGAAGACAAGATTTGGGCAGTAAATCATGACCTATGAAAATTGAAACCAGGACTAAGAGGACTGGTCGTGGCTATGGAGGTTGAAAATAACAACAACTATCTTGACAAAGAGATTGGTGGACAAACAGAACTAAAACTCATGCATCACAACTAACTCTGCCTATGCAAAGCTAGACAGGCCCAAAGAAATTCACAACTATCTGTATCCAATGCCAAACTGGGCCAGTATCCGGTATATGTTCCAGATACCTATAAATAAAAACCCAAAGCTCTGCTTTTCACCACCTCCAGGGAGATGCTGCAATATCTTTGATCACTCCCACTTGGGAAACTGTTTCCCCAAGAAATAGCTTGGCTGTCAAATACTTGGTGATACTATTGCCACATCACATGTTGTATAAGGATCAGATATTTTGAGTTCTATGAGGAACATTACTTGGAAAAGCCCTGAGTCATGATGTGCATGGACGACATGTGGGTTGCCATAATACTGTATAACATTCTTCTACCATATCAAATAAAGTATCACTCTCTTCTTAATTTCCCCCACTATTTTGGTTTATATACTTCCAAGAAGTGTATACTCAACATAATAATAGTTTGAAGCCGGTTGAATAAGAGTCCAGTTGCTTTGTTATAATTTAGGTGTACTTGACTTTTTTGGTAGAAATCGGTAGCTTATCATTACCTGATCTGCACTAGGAACGCAGACTGGGTGGACTTATTAAAAACTCTCAGGGTACATGACCTGTTTAACCAGACAGTTCAACTTGAATAGCATTCACTTGGATTGTAGGGTATGAATCAAATCAGTACTTATTCTAGATCGGGGGCATTAAATACGTATGAGATTTGTGAAAGAGTCAGCTGGTGATTAAGATTGAACGGATAATTTGGCAGAGTAGAAAACTTATAATAACTTTAATAAATATATCAGGTTGTCCAAGGCAAGTGAGTGCTGTATGGGAGTCAAACAGTTACAAGGACTTCGGGGGTATTTCTTGATGTTACAGTGGGGTTTAGCTCCATGACCATTGCGTTGCCGCTGTGCTCCAGACCTAGTTTTAGGAGCCAAGTTTTAAGGGTCAGATAAATCTTGTTGCGATTTAAGATGAGAGGGACATCGAGCTGTGGGTAGAGCCCGGATGGAATATATTCAGGGTGGACAGCACTAAGTAGAGCTGCACCTTTTCCTACTTTACATAGGACAACCGCAGCATTAGGAGTTGTGTTATTGAGTCCGTTGTATGTTGCAAGGGTTTCAACTTCGGGATATTTTCCCGCATCAACAAATGCGCCCCCACCATTGTAATAAATTGGAAGCATATCCCCAGAATGGGATAAAGTTACATAGGCTGCTCGGGCCCCAGCTTCGGAAGTGTAATCAAACCCTTTGAAAGTAGCACCCCTACAGGTACCAGGGAAAAACTTTAGAGGTCGGTTGCCAATGACCTCAAGCTTAGCGTCTCCTACTTCAAACTCACAGCGCCCTGAAGCGTAGTAAGAGCCAGCACAGAAACCGATAAACTTTCCTCCGCCATTGACAAATTCGATCAGATTTTCATTGGGTAGTCCGATAAGGTCTTTAACGTAAGGAAGGTCACGTCCACCAGGAAGAACAAATAATGAAGTATTAGGGATCCAAGAGCTATCGACAAGGTCGTCTGCATACACTCTCTTCACTATGTAAGTGCTGGCCAAATGCTGCTCAAGCATGGAGACTGTAAAGTCAATAAAAGAAGTAGATGCACCAGGTCCAGCATATACCAAAGCATATGAATACTCGCTGGCGTCGGCTAACATGAGTCTATTCGTAAGTAAGACAATAGTTAAATGCTTACATGGCAGCAAACCAGGTGCCTAGAAATAACATACTCGCCTTTACAGTTGAAATAAATGGATCACGTTTACCCTTAGGGTGTTGATAATACTTAAGCAGGTAGATCACTTGTGGATGTTAAGTATCATCATGCTCAACAGCCTTTATCTTTGGTGGAGATTGCCATAATGGAGCTCGTCTTTAAGGCCTAAGTTGGCGATGGAACCCGGACTCATTTTTCCTGGATTCAGCATGGTTTAATATGGCGATAGACACTGTCAACGCATAACACCCGTTGAAACACCAGATTCAAGCAGGATTTTAAAGACTGAAATGCAACTGTTTAAGATATGCTGGCCTCCCAACTCCGAAATGAGTAAACACAAGATTGCCGTTCCTAATCAAACACCTCATGATTAGCATCAGTTTAGGGAGATATTTCCTTTTAAGATACCAGTTCAAAATTCACTTGAACGTGGATCCTACATCAGATCAGGAGTCCAAATAGCTGCGAATCAAACCATTGCTCACAGCTGGTGGAAATCATGGAGTTTTAAAAAGCCAAACAAAATTAAGCTTGAATAGATCGCCCCCAGCAAAGTCAATATTGGCGTGTTTGAGTTCCAATGTTGATACCAGCTATGGGAATCATTATTCATGTAATTATTCTTACTTACAAAACAGACCAGCCTACATTTTATCAAATTTCACAAGATGAAAAATCAGTCTAAGCTATAAGCAACTACCAGAACCCCCAAGTTCCTTTAATCACTACCCACTAAACTATTTCAAAAGGGCACAACTTCCAGTTATAATGCCATATTTTCAATTGTCATAAAAAATCAACTGTGTAAATAATATTTATCAAAGTGTGCAATCCATAGTTTAATAGCAAGGATGTTCTTTTTAAAATCACATATTTCACTTGACAAGTAAATATTTTATTGTTTTTTTAAATGGACCATCATCTAGTGTCAAAATGAATGCTGGTGAATGTAAATCCTTCCATGGATTAAGCACACACTAAAAATACAAAAGGTATATAACCAACAATGAAAAATATCTGTGTAGCTTATAAAAAAGCAAGTGTTGTAGCATCTTTAATTAATATCTCCCTTGATAACTCAATTTCCCAGGAAATGACTTTCCCAGTTGAGTATAAGGCAGCTCTGAGGCTTAATCCAGGTATCATAATAATATCAACCCCTTAATTTTACAGAGAGATCTACATTTTCAAAACCACATGATCTACATAGATTCCATGTTGCATATTTTCTGCTACAGTAGTTTTCAAATCTGTGAGGATAAAAAATTAAGCTCAAACTTAACCAAAGCACAGCTTGGGCAAGTTGCAAATAATTAGAAAGTTTTTAGTTAACTGGAAAAAGTTTAAACAAGAAACACATTAATACTCAAAAAATCATAAAATTAAAGACAACATATCAAAAACTACAAAAAACAGCTTGGTACAGCAAGCAAAATGGATCAAGGATTTCAAGAGTCTAAACTAATACAATTAGGATACTGATAATGTTGTAACTGTGCTGTTTTAGCAGAGTTACAAGGGGAAAATATTTAGAAGATAGATAATAATCTTTATTGTGAGATAGTGATTATATAGTTCATGTGAATCAAGGATAACAGGAACATGATTGGTGATCACACGGCTGGATGGGAGAAGGGGGTGGCTTGATCCTGCTAATGAGTCAAGCACCAAATTGAGGTATCCACTGTGAAGGATCATCATCTGTTCATATTGTTGGATTTGGAAATTTGAGTCAACTTCCTAGTTTGGCTTCAAGTGACTGGATAATTGGATTGCAGGTTGCAAACCTGTTTACTCGTAGCCTTGCTGGCAGGTTGAGCCTGCGGGTTTGACCCCCCCAACTGAAGGTCGGCCTCCTCTGAGGGCAGGTTGTCAGGGAGGTTGTCAGGAGCCCTGGCGCCGTATTGAACTAGTTGCTGTTCTGTGGCGGGCAGGGCGGTTTCTTGTTGTTTCTGTCTCGCTTTGCAGGGTAGTAGGTGATCATGGTGTAGGGTCTTGTCTTGCTTACGTTTTCCAAGCCCTTGCACAAGGTAAGTGTTATTGTCGTTTACCTTTAGAATGATTGCTGGCCCCACTTTCTCAGGTTGTAGTTTGCTTTTGTCAACATTCATGGCCCAAACTTTGTCCCCAACTTCATGTCTATCACAGATGGGGACAAAGGTCTTTTGTAGACGTTCATTTTCCCTTTCTGTTTGCTTGCTGTTGGCCTCTATTACTTGAGGGTCAGAGCAAGGGGGGACTTTACTTGGAATTTCCAGTTTAGGTCCTGTCAATGCTTGAATGATATTGGGCTGTGTGCTGTATACCAGTTCAAACGGGCTTTTCCCAGTGGATCTTTTTACTCGGGTTTGACACACAAGTAGTGCAGTTGGTAGCTGCTTATACCAGTCTTCAGGTCTCCTGGCGGTGAGTTTGGCTAAGGCTTGCACAAGGCTACCATTAAGCTGCTCTACACGTCCATTGGCCTGTGGGTGGTGTTGTGTTTATACTTTTGGGAAGTATAATAAACGAAATAAAGGGGAAGATTAAGAAGAGAATGATACTTTATTGAATATGAATATAGGTTAATATATAGTATCATGACAAGTCACATGTTGTCCATGTATGTCATGAAGGTCATGGGGCTTATCTGAGTAATGTTCCTCTTGAGTCACAAGGCTTAATCAAGTTGTGTTCCATTTAGGACCTGGATTGAGTGATCCCTGTCATAGATGGTTAACTGATAATGATGCCACTGGTTTATTGACTGGGCAGTGAACCACTTGGTGAGCTGCTTGGTGATTTACTTGGGGTGTTAATTCCCCAAGAGGGAGTAATCAAAGATGTTGCGACATCTCCCCCTGGGGTGCTGGAAGGCGGAGCCTTGGGAATCTTCTTGAGGGTATCTGGTATACAGGCTTGGTACTGATCCAGTTTGGCGTTAGGAACAGGGAGTCTTGAATTTTGTTGGGCTGCTCTTGCCTTACATAAACAAATTTGATCATGATGCATATGTTTTAGTTCACTTTGAGCTCCAATCCCTTTGATGAGATAGGTGTTATTGGGCTTCACTTCCATGACAATGCCTGGTCCGCGTAATCCTGGGTCTAATTTTTGTTGGTTGTGGTTGACAAACCAGATCTCATCTCTGACTTGGAACCTTTCTTGTTGCAATGGGATTGCTTCCCGCTGAACCCTTTGTTGTTCCATCACCTCTTGGTCCTTTCTGGATTGTAGTAATTTTGGGTCATTGCTGTCTGATATCTTCTTTGGAAGTGGCTGTTGTGGTCCTGTGGTTATACTGACAAGTGAAGGTTTCTGACCATAGACAAATTCATAAGGGCTTTTGCCTGTATTGCGGTTGACTTGTGTTCTGCAGACCATAAGGGCGGTTGGTAGCATGTCAACCCAGGCTTTTGGATTGTTGACAGATAACTTACTGAGGGCTTTCACTAGAGAGCTGTTTAGTTGTTCTACACGTACATTTGCTTGTGGGTGATATGGGCTGGCTGTGACGTGTTTTATTCCATTTTTGGCAAGATAGATGTTGGTGTCAATAGCTTTGAGTTCAGTGCCTCCATCTGTGATTAAGAGGTTGGGCTTTCCAAACTTTGCTATGATCTCCTTGCCAATGAATCATCTCATGTCATTGCCTTTGTCCTCTTTTGTGGCTTGCACTACAGGCCATCTGGTTGCATAGTTGATGGCTGTGATGATGTACTTCTTGCCTTTGCTTTCACCAGGCATAGGTCCCATGATATCTAACAACCATACCTTGAAGGGCTGTGTGATGGATACAGGTACTACTGACTTGGGTGGAGCTTTGGTTTGGGCGTACTTTTTACAGACTTCACATTTTTCTAGTACTTCTCTGATATCATCTAGCATGTTGGGCCACCAGTAGCGGGTCTTGAGATATTAATGCAAGTTTCTGCTACGGGTGTGTCCCAAGTCTCTGTGATAACAGAGGATTGTGTCAATCTTTTGTGTTGACAGAACGTAGGGTACTGTGTCACCATTTGGAAGGATTCCGTGGAGGGTACCATATACGTTTTTGAACAGATGTTTGTTCTTGAGGACTTTCTCTTGGATGTCCATTGGTGTGCCAGGTGGGAACCCTTCCTGGAGATTCCCCATGATTAACATGGGCCAGTTGGGGTTGCCATCAGTACAGAGGATGTGTTTATTGTATAGCCTTGATAGGGCGTCTGCAGTAGGCATCTCTCTGCCTGGCTTGTATTCAATTTGCATGGGGTATCTCTGTATGAGACTCATCCATTTGGCTTGTCTTCTTGACAGGTGTTGTTGTGTTTTAAAGAATATTAACAACTTGTGGTTGGCAAGTACTTTGAACGTCTGAGCTCCTTCTAGATAACATTGCCATTTCATGAGGCAGTGTATGATGGCAACCAACTCCTTATTGTGTATAGGGTATCTTTGTTTGCCGTTGGATACCTTCCTGGATTCATATGCTACAGGGAGGAAGTCCTTCTGGGCTGTTTGGATACAGAGGACTCCTCCTATGGCATAATCAGAGGCGTCAGTTTCTAGCTCATAGATACCCTTGCAGTTTGGGTATTGCAAGATGGGGCAGTAACCATGCGCTCTTTCAACTGGCAGAAATGTTGATCTTGTAAAGGTGTCCAGACAAACTTGGTTGTTTTCCCAGTGATGGCTGATAGGGGAGCTGTTAGGGCGCCCCAGTCAGGGATGAACCTGCGTATATATGCTACCATTCCAAGGAAAGTGCAGAGCTTGTGTAAGGTCTCATAGTTTGGGGAAGATGGTTGTAGACCAAAGCTTTAATACTGTTTATATTTATGTTGGTCAAATATAAAAAAGTAGGTATGGTTTGTAGTAACAACTGTACTAGGGCTCCTAGAAGCTTTTAGGAGGTAAAATAAGGGCTGAGGCAATTGATTAATCCTAAGAAAATAAAATAGAACCCAGTCTTAATGACTGAGGATTTGGTCAAAAAATCAATTTCTAAGTCAGAGAATTGCTCATCACTAGTTGGAGGATTAAAACTATCAATAATCAAATTGTGTGTATTATTATAGAAACTAACTAACTGATGAAATAGAAAATCAAAAGGAATCATAAGGTCAAAAAAATAAGTTAACTAAATTAGAAAGGAAATACAAGCTACAAAACCTAACAAGTACCTTTTTTGAGGTACAAGTCAAACAATCTCAACTTAGTGTTGAGACTGGAGAAAACCAAACCTTTTATTAAGCTTTGTTTGTGGAATGCAGGAATTGAGGCAAGAGTTTAACCATTTTCAGTTATAGAAAACTCTTAAACAAGAACAGAGGTGAAAGGTGTAAAATACTTAATATTTAACTTGAAATAGTTAAATTAAAGCTAAATGAGACCGGAAGGAGTGATATGCGGTTATGGCAAAGATCTGGGTAAGAGCAAGCAAAAAAAGTGAGGGAAAACCCAGTCCAAACGCTTAGTAAAGCGTATAGTGAAAGGTAAGCTTTTTGGAGCCAACTTTCTAATCTTCTTATGTAGGTCCAGGGTTCAAAACCGGGTGGCAAAAAGGTAAGGAATGTTTGGAATAGTGTTAACCATTATTTAAATCATAAGTTGGCTTAAACAAAGCAAATCTAAGACTTTAAATATGGAAATGGAGGTAGGAAGCAGGGGATTTAGAAATTAAGTGAAGAGGACAATATTGGTTATACTAGCAGCCAAATAAGCAGATAAATGTAAAATACATAATAGCAGCTAATAAAAGGTGAATCCTGACAGCTCACTCTTGTTCCTTGGGGCTGGCATCTCTGTTATAGCGCATATTTTGTCTGGATTGGGCTTGATACCGTCCTTGCTAATGATATGACCAAGGAAGGAGAGTTCAGTTGAGAAGAACTTGCATTTGAACAGTTTGGCAATTAGTTGGTTTTCTTGCAGGGTACAGAGGACTGCGCGGACGTCTTCCCAGTGTTGTTGCAGATTGGGACTGTAGATGATGATGTTGTCCAGGTAGATGATTGCTCTTTTCACAATGTGTTCCTTGAATACTTTGTTCATGAAGGTTACAAAGGTACTGGGAGCGTTTGTCATGCCAAACTTGAGGACAACACATTCAAAGGATCCATATTTAGTCCAAAATGCGGTCTTTGGAATGTCTTCAGGTTTCATAAAAATTTGGTGATATCCTGCTGTCAAATCAATTTTTGTGAAGATTTGGGACCCCCAGGGCATCAAAAAGGTCATCAATTAGGGGCAGGGAATACCTATTCTTTATTGTGACCTTTTTGAGGGCCCTGTAGTCTGTGACCAGGCAGAGGCCTCCATCTTTCTTTGCCACAAAGAAGACGGCAGCACCAAAGAGTGATTTTGAGGGTCTGATGAGGCCTTTCTCAAGTGCTTTGTAAAGGTAAGCTTTCAGAGCGTTGTCTTCTTGTGGTGTGAGGCAGTAGATTGGTTGCTCCTTAGGCACTCTACCCTTTAGGTTGATCTCATGTTGCATACCCCAATCAGGGGGCAGCCCAGGTAGTGATTTCTGGAATACAGAGGGAAATTCATTGACTAACTGGTCTCTAATTAGGTTCTGTTTGTGTTGAATTTCTGTGTTTTTGAAGTGGATGACTTCATATGTACATGTGCTCCAATTGATTTTGCTGATGTCAGTTTCTTTCTCTGTTTCCATGATCTTTACAAATACGTGGTCCCTCATAAGGGTGTCAAGATGTGTTGGGTACACGTGATGGTGGACTTCTCCTTGCTGGATAGTGAGGGTGGCACTGTCCCAGTCTATGTGAGGCTTTGTATTTTGCATCCAATCTAATCCAAGTATGATATCATATTTGGGGATTGGAATAATGGGGCCACTAATTGTTGTTTGAACGTCTCCAATTTGAGCCCGGAAAGGTTTTGTCTTGTGGGTAACTGGTGTGCTGCAGTTGTCTGCCATGATGACTTTCTTGATGCTACTTCAAATGGTAGGTAACTTCATGAGGGCTGTGAAACTCTTGTTAATAAGCAATTGGTTGTTTCCAGTGTCAAATAGCGCTGTGCCCTAGTATCTGCAAAAACAGAAAGGATATGTAAGGAGTTTATTTCCAGATTGGACAGCAAACAGTAGAGGGTTGCTGGAGGGAACCTGGATCATGGTGATTGAGTCCACATCCTGTTCTCTGTACAAGTCTTGTGAAGAGGGGGAGGGTGGCTTGCCTAAGCACTCCCCTGAGCCTTTCCCTCCTTAAAGGTATCTTTGGTGCTAGCCTGGTTGGCTTGTGCAGTGCAATTCCTGTTTTGAGGCTGGGTACTGTTGGCTCGGTTGTTTTGCTTATTGGGGCAAGGCTCTCTCTTAACTGCAGGGTTTTCCTTGCGTTTGTTGGAGGCGTGAAGGTTGTCAGACTTCTGAGCTGCGCGTTTTCCTTCTAGGAATACATCCTCAAGGTTCTTGCAGCAGGTCATATCAAATTGACGTCTAATATGTGTGAGAAGGCCATTGTAGAAGTCCAGGCGTATTCCAGGTCCATCAAAGTTGATGGTGTTGGGTGCACAGTCATGTAGCCCTTTGTATGCGGCAATGTATTCCTTGATGGTTCCTGTCATTTTGAAGGTTCAGAGTTTGGTCATAATCACCACGTCTGAATCCTTCACAAAGAACTTTTTGAGGAATGCAGCTTTGAATATTTCCCAGTTTTCCTTCTGGTCAGGATGTTGAGCTAGCCATTTGGTAACAAAACGTGAGGCAGCCCCTGTGACGCGGAGGGCAATTTTGCTAACCCAGAGTCTTTGGGGGTACTCCACTTTTTAGTTTGCTCTCAGTGCTGTTGATCTAAAGAGAGGCGTTCTCACAGCGTAGTCCTGCAAAGGCGCCAATCTCAGCGGTACATAAGTGCTGAAACACAATATTGGGTATCTCAGGTTGCGTAGACGCTGTTGTGGCTGGCGTGGTAGGGAACAGTCTGCAGGTTTTGAGAGCGTTGTAATGGTCAATGGGTACAAGGAGATTATTGTAGATGACAAGTCCTGGGGGGACGTCTTGTCCTACTTTGTAATCTCTCCAACCGTTAAGGAGTGACATTGCTTGGGTTCTTTTCTTAGGAGGAATTGTTCCTTTGAATTGGGTAGTTATGGATAACCTACCTGTGCTACCACTGTTGTTTCTATACTTCTGGGAAGTATAATAAACGAAATAAAGGGGAAGATTAAGGAGAGAATGATACTTTATTGAATATGAATATAGGTTGATATATAGTATCATGACAAGCCACATGTTGTCCATGTATGTCATGAAGGTCATGGGGCTTATCTGAGTAATGTTCCTCTTGAGTCACAAGGCTTAATCAAGTTGTGTTCCATTTAGGACCTGGATTGAGTGATCCCTGTCATAGATGGTTAACTGATAATGGTGACACCAGTTTATTGACTGGGCAGTGAACCACTTGGTGAGCCGCTTGGTGATTTACTTGGGGCGTTAATTCCCCAAGAGGGAGTAATCAAATATGTTACAACAGTGGTATGATGTTGTTATGGTGTATTTGATCCCATTCTTTGCAAGATATACATTGGTTGTTTTGGAGGTTAATTATTTTTCTCCATCAGTTATCAGGAGTTCTGGCTTTCTGAACTTGCTGATTATCTCTTTGCCAATAAATTGTTGTACATCATTGCCAGTGTGTGCCTTTACTGCTTGGGCTACTGGCCATCTTGTAGCAAAGTCAATGGCGGTGATGATGTATTTCTTGTCAATGTATTTTCCTAGTATGGGGCCCACAATATCAAGAGCCCATACTTTGAAAGGTAGTTGTGTGCGGATGGGAAGTACTGACTTTGGAGGGGTTTTGCTTTTGGCAAATTTTTTGCATAGCTCACATTAGTCTAGAACTTCTTGAACATTGCAATATAAGGTTGGCCACCAGGCCTTGTGCTTGAGGAAATCATATAGGTTTTGGCTCTTGGTATATCCAAGGTCTCTGTGATAGCGTAAGATGGTGGCAACTCGCTGATGCATGGGAATGTAGGGAATGGTTGTGCCGTCAGACATTTTTCTGTGTAGGGTCCTGTATACATCAGCAAATAGTTGTTCATTTTTGATAACTGTCTCATTTGTTATGTTGGTGGTGCCAGGGGGGGAAACCTTTGTCTTTTGTTTGTAGTACTAAGAGAGGCCAGTCTGGGTCAAGCCCATTTCCCCCCTTGAAGCACAGACATACAGACAAGACATGGCGTCTGCCATGGCAAGCTCTGCCCCAGGTTTGTACTAGATGTGCATGTTAAGCCTCTCTAATAGCTCCATCCAGCAGGCTTGGCAGCGCAACAGATTTGCTTGCGTCTTGAAATAGATGAGCAACTTGTGGTTGGTTAATGTGGTGAATTCTTCCTGCCGCTCTAGGTAACAGCGCTATTTGACTAGACAGTGCACAATAGCCAACAGTTCTTTGTCATGGATAGGGCATCAACACTTGCCATCTGTCAATTTTTTTGATTCATAGGCCACAGGCAGGAAGTCACTGTCATTATTTTTGATTTATAGAACTCCCCCAATAGATGCATCTGAGGTGTTGGTTTCCATTTGGTATTCCCTGTCACGTTTGGGGTATTGCAGGATAGGAGCTTTTGTGAGCTTTTCCTTGAGGCGTCTAAAGCAGAGGTCACGTTGGGGGGTCCACACAAACTTGGACTTGGCGCCTGTTATGGCGGATAAGGGGGCAGTCAAAACGCCACAGTCAGGTATGAAGCAACGTACACAGTCCACCATCCCCAAGAAGATGTGGAGTTTCAACTTATCCTTGGGTTGTGGCATCTTGCAAATGGCCTGTATCTTTTGACTGTTGGGTTTGATGCTGTCCTTTGAGACTATGTGTCCCAGGAAGGGTAGTTGCTCGCGGAAAAACTGGCACTTGGAGGGTTTGGCCAACTGTTTGCGTTGTGCCAAGGTAGCAAAGACTGCCTCAAGGTCCTTGTGACGTTGTTCCAACAAAGGGCTGTAGATAATAATGTTGTCCAGGTACACTAGGACGTGCTTGCCTATGTGGGGCGCAAATACTTTGTTCATAAAGGTTACAAAGGTGAACAGGGCATTGGTCATGCCAAAGTTGAGCATCACACATTTGTAGGAGCCGTATTTAGTGCAGAAGGCTGTTTTGGGGATGTCTTCCTCCTTGATGCAAATCTGGTTGTAGCCTGCTGTCAGATTGATCTTGGAGAAGACTGTGGCTCCTCCTAAGGCATTGAAGAGGTTGTCAATCAGTGGTAGTGGGTAACAATTCTTAATGGTAACTTTGTTTAGGGCTTGGTAGTCTGTGACCAGACGTAAGGTACCGTCCTTCTTAGCCACAAATAATACGGCGGCCCCAAAGGGAGACTGCAAGGGGTGGATAAGTCCTTTTTCTAATACCTCCTTGAGGTAGGCGCGTAAGGCGTCATCTTTATTTGGGGTCAGCCTGTAGATAGGGCGTGCCTTGGGTACAGCCCCCTTGAGTTGGATGGAGTGCTGAATATGCTTCTCAGGGGGCTGCCTGGGCTGCTTTTTCTTGAAGATTTCTGGATGGTGGGCCACAATGTTGCGGTCCTGAGGCATGGATGTATCATGGTGATCTTTGAAATGTGTGATCTTGTACTGGCAGGAGTCCCAATCAATTGCCTTCAGATTTTTCTTCTTGTCCTGGGTCTCTGTGATGCGCACAAAGACGTGGTTGCGTAGGAGCTGGTCCATGGAGTCAGGGTAGATATGGTGGTTGACACCCTCACACTTGATGGTCAGCACTGAGGTTGCCCAGTCTACGTGAGGATTGTTCTTTTGCAGCCAGTCTAGTCCCAGCACAATGTCAAACTTTGGGAAGTCAATGACAGGACCTTGAATGGCGGAGTGGAGGTTCTCAAGCATGACAGAGAAGGGGGCAGTTTTCTTTGTAACGGCAATGTGGTGTTTGTCAGCCAGGACCACATTTTTAATCTGCAAAGGATTAGTGGCCAGCTTGAACTTATCCAAAAAGCTACTGTTGACCAGGGTTCAATCTGCGCCCAAATCCAGAAGTGCTGAGCCTGTGTAACTGCAAAAGCGAAAGGATAGGACATCAATTTATTGGGATGTCTGGCAATGGTGTACAGTACCAGGTCCTCTGAGGGCACCTGGATCATTGGGCATTGGTCCACGTCCTTGGGTTGGTACTCATCATTGGGCAAGTCAGGAGTTGTGTGGGAAGAGCTTGGCTTGCTTAGTGCTCTCCCCAGGCTTTTCCCTTGTCTTGGTTGCCTTGTGTGGCAGTGACACGGAAATGGGTCCGGTTTGACTGACCATTGTTTCCATTTCCATGTCCATTTGAGCCCGCAGGTTTGTGGTTGGCATTATTCCCGTTGTCTCCAGGGGGTAGTCAAGAGGAGCGCCCACCTGGATGGGAATCCTTGGGTCTTTCTTGTTTCCCAGTTTGTGCCTTATGAAGTGCGTTGAAGGTTTGCTCTGTTTTCTCTGCTTCACAGTACAGGCTCTGCAGGTTGGTCACCTGGTCCAGGTTCACATGCCTCATCACATGCAACTTGAGGGCGTTGTAGTACATGAGATGTGTGGCTGGGGAGTCAAAGGCCATGACAGATGGTGCACAAAGTCAGAGTTCCTTGTAGGCGCGGGTGAGTTCCTTCACAGTGCCTGTCTGGGTCAGGTTCTTTACTTGGCGTATGATCATAAGCGCTGTATCCTTAAGCACAAATCTTTCCAGGAAGTCCTACTTAAAGGTATCCCAGTTCTTGTCAGTGTGCTTTTTGTGCCACTTGTTGCACCAGGTGCCAGCGTCATGGGTCAGGAAAATGGAAATTTATGCAATCCAAAACCGCTGTGGGCATTCCATCTGGGCCAGTTTGCTCTGAGAGGACTGGATCCATGTGGCAGTGTTGTTGTCGTTGGCCCCGGCAAAATGTTCCAAGGCGGCGCTCTGTAGTCTTTGAGCTACATAGGCGGGCATGGTGGTTTTGTCAGCTGGTTGCGGCATCAAGGAGGGAGCTTGAAAGAAACCTTGGGCAGACATGGCGTTGAAGGCAGGAAGCAGGATCACCGTGTTTTGGTACAGGACAAAGCCATCAGGTATGGCGGTACCAGGGGTGTACAGAGTCCAGTCAGGCAGGATGCCAGACATAATTCTTTCAAGGATTTGTTGGCTGCAGTGCATGCGGGCAACAGGCGGAATTTTTCAAGATAAGGTAGGATGGAGAGCCTACCTGTGCTACAATGTTGTAACTGTGCTGTTTTAGCAGAGTTACAGGGGGGGAAATATTTAGAAGATAGATAATAATCTTTATTGTGAGATAGTGATTATATAGTTCATGTGAATCAAGGATAACAGGAACATGATTGGTGATCACACAGCTGGATGGGAGAAGGGGGTGGCTTGATCCTGATAATGAGTCAAGTGCCAAAACAAGGTGTCCACTGTGAAGGATCATCATCTGTTCATATTGTTGGATTTGGAAATTTGAGTCAACTTCCTAGTTTGGCTTCAAGTGACTGGATAATTGGATTGCAGGTTGCAAACCTGTTTACTCATAGCCTTGCTGGCAGGTTGAGCCTGTGGTTTTGACAATAAGGCACCAACAGAAGGGCTGAACTAAAACAAAATCAGAGCAATATCTAAATAAAATTCCAAAAACATAAACCAAGATAAAGTCACACAAGATGCTTAATATTTACACCCTAACATAGAATAAGATTATACCAGAAAACCAATGGCTAGCCAATTTGGTAAAAAAATATTTCTCCAGTTTTAAAGGCTCTTATTTGATTATACAGCTCATAGAAATTATCCACAACAGTATTTATAATTGCAATAGAATAAATACCATAATCTTAAACTTATTTTAATGATCTTTAAATGCCTTTATTTTACTATGATACTTACTAGCAATAACAATTTTGATTTCTTCAGCAAGAAAGACAGTAGCCAAGACAGTTTCAGTGGAGGTGTGGCTTAGTACACGGAGGCCCCCATTCACACTCAGATATTTAAGGTGGGTAACAAGAAAGCCAACCTGTACCTGACTCCCAGCTCATATGGGTTTAGCTTGTTTAATAGTCACCAAGAGTCTAGCTCTGCTCAAGCCCCCTTTCCTGAACCAGTAATAGCACTAGCAAACAAGCATTCCAGATTGGTAAATCTGGTTCAGAAAAACTGCCTCAAAATATTCAACTGGCTCTCAGCCCAGCCAACCAGTCTTTGGCACCTGTGGCCCAGTCCCCTAAGCATCAAATATTATGCACAAACTCACCAGTAAACTGTGACACTCAACCAGTGCGGCCTAACCTGGGACCAAATCACTGTCCAGTTGAAATTTTCCCAAGCCACTTTGATGCAGAAGTTTAACAGCTTTATGAATAGGGAGAACAGGATTGAGATAGCCAAAAATCAGAAAAAGGTACCCAAGATTCAGAGAACCAAAGCATATCCCATTATTCTCAATCTACTGCAGCAGGACCCCAAGTTTCTCTTGATATAACTCAGGAACTGGCTTGCTCACCAGGATATCTGAGTATTGAGATGCATAATGCAGCTCAGGATTTACTGTAAAGTGGCATTAATCTCTGTTATATATACTTATCAGGATAACTGTGATCAATAGAGGTAGCTTGTTCTTCAGGTATGTGCCATTAGTGGCTGTAAAAAGGTTTATTGTATAATCAACAATGATTGGTGTTGTTATGATTGTTTGATTTTTATCTTTTTGGATGCTTATAGAAGGTAAATCTATGAGTACTGTGTAAAAATAGAGAGCCTAAGACTAATTTTGGGGTGGCTATTCAGGAAAATAGCTGCTGAAACTCAGTGATCTGGGGTTTAGAAAGTGAAGATGGTTACTCTGCTATTTGGAAAAACCCAGGCTAATCAATTGGGTGCAAAATTACAAAGGAGTAACATTTTTACAGGCTCATGAAATGAAAAGTGAAAGGGAACCCACTATGACCTTATTAAGCAGTTGAAAGGCTAGTTTTAGTGGTATCACTTCTTTTTGGGAAAGCTCTTGGTGTCCTGGGGGTATTTTAAGAAAACACTCAAAAAATTTCCAAGACACTTCTTTAGATGAAAAAAGTGGAACAATTTACAGGAAAACATTTCCTAGAGCACCTTTCTATTGTGGCAAAATAATGACTAACTTTGGTGAAACATTGAATGACCATGAAAACATTAACATTTCAAATGACAAAGAGGTAATACTTCAACCATGAAACATTGATGTTCCTATTTAGAGTTTGAAAAAAGCTTTCAGATAGGAATTAAAGCAGTTAGTTTAGTATCATTGGTTGATTTTAAGGGCTGTTTTATTTATGAGGGTCACTGGCAAAATATCTTAAAGCTTAATTAAATGATACAGAAAACATAGCACAAATATTTTAGGCTTTTAGCAAAGTAATACTAAAAGCTAACTCAATGACAAGAAGAAGACTGAAATAAATCACTTAAGTGTTGTAACTGTGCTGCTTTAGCAGAGTTACACAGGGAAAAATATTTAGAAGATGGATAATAATCTTTATTGTGAGATAGTGATTATATAGTCATGGTGAATCAAGGATAAAAGGAACATGATTGGTGATCACACGGCTGGATGGGAGAAGGGGGTGGCTTGATCCTGATAATGAGTCAAGTGCTAAAACAAGGTGTCCACCATAAAGGATCATCATCTGTTCATGTTGTTAGATTTGGTAATTAAAGTTGACTTTCTAGTCTGGCTTTGAGTGACTGGATAATTGGATTGCAGGTCACAAACCCGCTTGATTGGAACCTTGCTGATGGGTTGAGCCTGCAGTTTTGACATAAGCATATCAAAGAAAAGTCCCAAAGAGATAACAGTTGAAGCAAGGAGCTATATATTGGAGATTTTATGACAGAACTTAGAGATACACGGGAGATTTAGATAATAAAATACATTATACAGACATCTGAGCTCCACTGAGAAGATCTTAGTTAGCTATTGATTAGTAGATGATAGATTGCCACTAACTTATATCAAACAAGTATCATAGAATGTCACAAGTGACAGTCCCCTTCTAATATTGAAGGAAGATCCAGAACAAGGATCAAACCCTGAGCCTTATTCCCTGCAGCTTGCCAGTTCAGAAGGCCAAGAGCATGGCCACACTCATCCTGTCAATAGCAAATCTGAAAGAAAATGCAATGAAAACCTACTAAGATCAAAATTCTTGCCAGCATCACAGAAATTTTGAGCAATCTGCCCTTTTCTGGAAATAGAAGTTTCCCCAAAGTGACAACCTGCAGCACTGGCAGGTTAGCCAGCAAAATTAGTGACTCTCACCAATGAAAAGCCCCCAAACCTGCCCAAGATCCAGGAAATGGCCCCAGAAACATGCCCAACATTAACAACCAAGTTGTTAAACAGAAAGATCCAATAGTCTATTTCACAGTAACAGCCAATGACAACCCACCTGCTTCTGATGCCACCCTGCCAGACCTAGGATCCTGAGGCCAGCCTTCCTGAGCCCAAGAAACCTGATATAACAATGATGCCTGGAAGAGGGTATAAATATCAGACAAGCCAAGATCAAACCCCATTGTCATTTTTAAATAAAGGTTATGAGATATTGGCTCTCCCAAATATTACCATATTTTATCTTAGTAATCTTCTAATTCAACTCTAAATCCTCTGGCCTGCCTGCCCCACTGCAAGCAATTTATTGTCCCCCAGGTGCTCTCTTTGGTACTGTTTACTTTAAATAGTACTCCTTGAAGCCTGAATACAGAGACTATCCCTATGAAAAGAAACTAGCACATGATTTCTTAGCCATGTCTAAAGAGCAGACCAGATATAACAGGAAGGGCCCTTGGCATATTACTGAACCCAGACTGTTTAAAGATAAATACACCCTTTACCCTGCCAACTAACTGGACATCAAGCTGCCCATCACCCCCAAACTAATGCCCACATCTGCAACTGAGCTCTCCCTAGATCACACTAATAAGCTATTTAGAATATTGTACATTATCCTCACTGGGATGATTTACACTATAATCCAGGCCACTGTCCTGTGGTCTTGGGTGGGCAAATATATACCATACCTAATTAAGTTAGCGCCAATCCTATAGTGGGCTTTGTCTACTCTGTCTCCAGCCTGCCTAATCCCAGACAATGATGGGTTGGCTGTCTAAGGTTGATTCCCTGACATTGAACCACAGACCAGTTAAACTTTAGTAAAATAGAACAATACACTATCATAGTTTTTGAAGGGATTTTCCTCTTAAAGTTAATAAATATTTTTCATAAACCTTCATAAAGCTTTCCTTTAAAAACGTGGGAAATTTATCACTATATTTTGCATAACTATAAAGCTCATACATCTAGGAAACTTTTATAGCAGAATTCTAAGCATCTGGCTGAATGAGAAGACTGTCAGCTGGAATGTTGCTGGCCAAAATATCATCATTAGTCTGGAAACTTGGCAATAGGGGCTATTCTTCTAAAGAAACCTTTAATGTATCCTAACAGCTAGTAGATGACTGTGAAGAAAAACAGGGCTATCTTGAAGTAAGAGTTCAATTTTGGGTTCTGGAGGTGAACTTGTTCTTGGATGGGAGAAGCAAAGATATAGTAGTCTAGGTTGGGTTTGTTTTAATATTTTTTAGAGCAATATAACACAGGATCTACCATCAGGGAGGACAAGCAGGCCATAAGTATAAGTTTACTAATCTCCTGCTGTTTGTAATATTTTTAAAATTGAGAACTTTAAAAATATGGACTTTTGAATGAATTATAGGAAAGGGCTATTATTAAATTTTAATGAGTATTTATACTTGATTGTGATAACAAGTAATTGGGCGTCCCCAATTAAACTTATGTTTGGAATTATGAATGTAATAGGGGTTTGATAAGTAGACACTTTTTACTCCTGGTCTAAATCCTTGGTTTTTTAGATTAAATAGAAGTTTGGAAATCTAGAGCTGAGCTCTTGTCATTTTAGCCCCTTTCTGGAGAAGTTTAGGCACAGCTTTATTGAGATGTATTTATTGATTCTTTTCAAAGTCTTGAATAGTTTGTCTCAGGCCTGAATTGATTATATAGGGGTATGGCTTATTCTTATGTGTATCTTTTAGGGGTTGAAGATTGTCTGTATCATTTAAATTCTGTGCCACTTCTGCATATGTAATATTAGGATTTTTGGGATGTTTTTTAAAGTCTTCTGATGGATTTGGGCTGTTCTCATATGTAGTAATGACATCATGACTCTCAATTTTGAATTGAAAAGCTTCTTCTAGCCAGAACTTAGTTAAGTTTGAATCTTCATTTTGTTATTTACTAACATATTTTAGATTGAAGCCAGGAGCAGAAGAGCTGAAATCAAAACTTGAAGCTGGCCTGAGTGGCTGATTAAAATTTAAAACATCCTGAAACATCACTAATATTCCCTTTTCTTAACTGCTTTCCAGGTTTGGTTTATATTGAGCTGAATTCCCTGGTCTTGGATTTGAGAATGTTTGTTTATCTTGTTTAATAACTAATTGTGATCTGGATTATGTTGTATGGTTGCTAACACATGGTGGACTTTCAAGTGTTGTATTAAGTTTCCCATTAAATGATACATAAAATTATCCATTTATTCACTTTTTGGTGCCAGAATACCTAAATAGTTGATTATGTCAGGGTTAACCCTGACACTAACCCTTATCAGGTGCCACAGTTTATAGAGTACTGTAAACTGTTGACACAACCAAAATAAATGTTGACTGGTTAAATATCACAAAAGATGCTAATTTTTCTCAAAAAATAAAGAGTTTCTCTAAGGAGAGTTCACAGAGCTTTTCAGGGACTATACAAATCATAAGAAGGTCAGCTACATTTAGATTCAATTTTATATGCACAAGACACAAGATTTCTGTTGAAAAGTTGGTGAAAGAGTTTTTACACTTACAAGCACAGCATAATGCCTTTATACAAAACTAACTTTCTTGAATTATGGTATCTGTTGAGCGATTGGAGTTATTTATGGTATGTTCAAAGCTACAGATAGATCTTAGCCTTGCCAATGAACTCTACCTGTATTATGAAAAGAGCACTACAGATTAAAGTAGAATAGAACTTTGAAGATAATTACGTTTATTAAGACTGAAGTACAATCTAGCCAGCAGCTGCAGTCTATCCAGATGTAACTAAGAACTTTTTATCATCCTTTAAGGTGTCTGTATCTATATATACTGCAACAACCCTTGTTTTTGTCCTTTCATACAGTTCTTAGTGGCTATCTTTGCAATTGGTCTATTTTTCTGGCTACATCTATCCTGATTGGCTGTCCTTGGCACATATGCTGCTACTGGCCTTTACAAGGCTTACATGACACCTCAGCTATAGCCTACACTCTTCTTGAGCTAGCCTACTGGTAATTATCAATTGGCTGTATATTTACACGCCTATTATGGCACTAGGAAACTACACTGTATTTGGTTGACACTTAGAAATAGTCCCAGTTATATCCTCCTACTTCAGAAGGTAGAATTATGGTATTCTTGTTTCCTCTTTTTAGGGCTTAATCAGTGATCCTTTTCTGGATGGCAAGCCTCCTGTTTATTAATATGACGTCTTGAGCTGGGGATTATACGCTGTATGATATTTGACTCAATCCAATATCAATCTGAGGATTATCTACCGTGTAATAGTGACCCAAACCAATCAATAAACAATTATCTGCTGTGTGCTGTCAATTCAAATAAGGTATTTAATAGCCTTTTGAACAAAATTTGTTTGATATACACATATACACCTTTTGGGCTGGGTGGGAATGAGCTGATACAACATCTGGTGGGAAGGAAGGAGAGATGTACAATTTATGATCTGTCAATTACACACTGTGTAATTAGTGATAATTACTATATTGGCTGGCAATTATATGCCATATAATAGTCATATCAATTCTAATAGACTGGTGATTATACAGTGTATAATCATTACACTCAATATAATGATAATCTAGTGATAATACAGCATGTAAATTGTTAAGATCTGCATGCAGTGATTAGCCTGATCATTTGTGGTCAATCAGCTTAATCTCACAGCATCCCAACCAGATGGACTCTGTCTTTGACCCAGGACGTGGTTTGGTGGCCTCTAAAGAGCAGGTGTACCATAGCAACCAATGTCACAAAAAAAGTATTTCTCATATGATCCTGCTCTTGTGGGTACCATCAATTAGTGCCTGACCAGCTTTAAAGATGACATAATTTTTGTATCCTAATAAGAACTATACATTGTGTTTAACAATTTCAGTGCCACCAGATAAAATAATAAAGTCAGTGAAAGAAAGAAGATAAAAAGGGGACAATAATGGGTGATTTTCTGGATATCTCAGTGAATGTCTTCATCTAATATCAGTCAAACACTTATTATGCTAATGAATATAAGCACATCCAGATTTGCAGTGGATTATTTAATTCTTGAGATATTTTAAATTACACCTATTGGCTTTTCTTGAGCCACCAGATAAGAAAAAATTCTAAGGCCATCAAGACAATAAAAAACATGGAAATAAGGATTTGACTTATCTATCTGGCCACAAATATATCAATCTAGATGATGTCATATTTTATAATATTGGGGACATTGTCCGTGAGTAGCGCCATCATTCCTTCAATGATCTATGTATTAGTGTCCAAGATCACACTTTTCTCTTTGGTTGGCAGATAATGGCTGACTTGTTTGCCCAGCTTTTTTTCATGTGAATAAGGACAGCCAATCACATAAATACAAATGCCTCCCACCTTGGGCCACAGTTGCCCATCAACCAACCAAAAAAATGATAGATAAGTAATATAATGGGCTTTATTTGTTGGCCTTCAGAAACAATCCCCTTGGTTCACCCCCTGCCACCACCAACCCTCATATGTCATCCTCTCTCAATCAATCTCAGGCACAAACATCACAAACCCCCAATCCAGCATCACATATACTCCTTTTTTCTCTGTGGTATTTTGCCTCATATGCATCCTAATTCTTGTCCCAAATAAACTATCCATCACCAAGGTTTTTATTTATATGTTTTATTATCCAGAATTACAATTTTTATTTGTCTCTTTGTTTTTATTTCATTGATTTTATACATATAGCTTATTTTTATATGATATCATATGCTTACTATGCAGTGTATCTAGTTTCAGAGCACAGTTATTTTTAACTTTTTAAAAAGCCCCCTGTGACAGAAATAACATCAATGAGATGTTTAGTTAAGTTTAAATTAGATATTTATACAATTATTGTGTTTAGAAAAGTTGCCAATGATCCAAATCCAAATAATAACTAAATTTCTCTTTATGTTTCAACAATCACTTTCTCACACAGCTCCTGATTGGCTTAAAGTTATAACTAATTCTTTGAATTTGGATCATTTGCAACTTTTCTAAACACAATAATTGCATAATTATCTAATTTAAACTTAATTAAACATCTCATTGATGTTATTTCTGTCACAGGGGGCTGTTTAAAAAGTTAAAAATAACTATACTATGAATCTAGATACCCGGCATAGTAAGCATATGAGATTATATAAAAATAAGCTACATGTATAGGAAACAATTGAATAAAAATCAAGAGATAAATAAATAATTGTAATTCTGGATTATAAAACATAAAAATAAAAAATTTGGTGATGGAGATTTTATTTGGGACAGAAATTAGGAGGCCTATGAGGCAGAATAACACAGGAAAAAAGGTTTATGGCTGGTGCTGGCTTGGGAGTTTTGGGCCTGGGATTGGGTGGACAGGGCTTGGATGTGAGGGTTGTTTAAGACTTCAGACTTTTTCAATAACAGCTGCAGTTGTATCAAGGCCTGTGATCAACCATCACCAACAATTTACTATTTCCAAATGATACAAAAGATACAGCTAGGATTGATACAACAGTTTTATTGATGAGCCTAAACAGGAGGATATTAAATTGATTGGAATAATAGAACTGTGAGGATTTTTATACCCAATTTTATGAAAAGGAGATGGTAGGAGAATTATGTTTAAGCAATTACCTCATAATTTTTTAAATCAGAAATATATTGTGAGGAGTAAGATTCTGAAATATGGAATTGAGGGCTTTTGGCTGACACCAGTTTGGACTGAAATGGTTCAGTATTTGTGGAAATATAGGCAGCCAAAGATGGTGTCAAGCCTCCGGAATAATGTAATAGACTTGACCATTTTTCTTCTTGGTTTATTGGGTAGACAACCAATTGCCATTCTGCTGGCTTGATTATAGAAGCATTAACTTATCATGCTCCTTGGGTACAGCTAGAGGTACATTGATGATTACTCCAAAGATTGATCCTGATCCAAAAATGGCCCGCTCATTGGATCAAACCTGAAGAAACAGGCTTGATATTCCGGGTCACAATCACAGAACATTAAACAGCCGATAGGATGGAACACTCAGGAATATTAATGCAATATGGTTGACTCCAAACATTTGCACTGTAGATACCTCAAATTCCATGACCAATATAGAAGGTCGTTCAGCTGAATGAATGCATGATGCAAAATCCCAGTAGACAGGGTAACTAAACTTGCACATGCATAAACTACAAACCAGATGCTGCCAATACACTGATGATATAAGCTGAGGCCTGTAATTGTTTGAAGTCCCATGCCAGACTGGCATGGCTGCCTAGCTCTGGGGGCTGAAACTAGCAGTCTGGGAAACAGATAGACTGACTAGTAAGAGTTAGATGTGTCAGATTACAATCTGGCAAGAGGGCTTATCCACCCTATATAATGTGCTCTTCTGATTAGAGATTGAGCAGAATATTCACCCTTGAGGATAGAGATTAAAGAATATCTATCACTGTATCACTACTAGCCAAAGCCTAGTAGTCAGAAGTATCCAAGTAGAGTGTGTTGCTGTCTACTTGCAGACTCATGTGTTTTCTCCTACGGACTTGGAGTACTGCCAGGCTGTAGCCTCACCTAAGACCCAATTGGTAGCTACAGACTGTTGCCATACAGTCTCCTATCAACACTCACATTACCATGTCCTTTAATAAACACAATTCCTCAAGACCCCCAAAATCTTGACAGATAGTAAAGGAGAAACAAACAAACAGAAGTCTTGGCATAAATATAAACAAAATAGGAAATATCAGTTGAGACTTAAATTCTCAGCCCTGACAGATTAGTAGTGGTGGAGGGTAAACCAAGTGGATTTTGTGTGAAAGACAAAAGATAAAGCCCATTATATTTCTTATCTGTCATTGTTTTGGTTGGTTGGCAGATAGCTGTGACCCAAGATGAAAGAATTTGTCTTTATGTAATTGGCTGCCCTTATTCACATGGAAAAAAGGCTGGGCAAACAAGTCAACCTTGATTGTATAATCAAAGAGAGAAGCATGATCTTGGACATTAATACATAGATCATTGAAGGAATGATGGCGCCGCTCATGGACAATGTCCCCAATATTAAAGAACATGAAATCAGCTAGATGGATTTTTGCATGGACGTCTGGTTAAACCAAGGCCTGGTGCATACGTTTTTATATTATATTGATGGATTTCAAATTATTTTTCATCTGATGACTCAAGATAAACCAATCAGAGGAATTTGAGCTGTCCCAGGAGTCAAGAAAACCACTGAGGATCTGGCTATACTCATAATCATTGATGTAATAAGGGGTTGTTTGATAATAGACTGAATCCTTGGCCAAAACAGCCAAAAATGCACCAATTAAAGTCATATTTTTTTAACTTCTTTCTTCCATTAGTTTTATTTGATTTTTCTCCCAAAATTTTTTAAATGAAATTACCAATTTTTAATACAAGATGAATATGATATCATCAGATAAACTTTTCAAGCATCAAGTAATAGTGAATGCTATGACAGAAGCATATGAGGAATCTTCACTGTAATCTCATTGGTCCCCACTAAAATTGGTCAACACCAAGACCAAAGACACTTTGAAATGAATCCAGAGCTGAACCATACACTCTGAACCCCATATATCATGATTTGCAAGCTGGTTCTGGACTTAGGTCAGGGAAAGCTTAGGGTCTCACTGCAGGATATCAAGCATAATAGATATGCTTTGTTGATAAGGTACTTGGGTGCCTTCTTCTGCTTCTTAGTAATCCCAATTTATTTTCTCTTGTTCATGAAGTTGTTGAATTATTGAATGACAGTGGCTCAAATAAATTTTAATTGGTTGATAATTTGGTCCCAACTCAGGCCTTGCTGGTTAAGTGCCACAATTTACTAGAGAATTTGTGTGGTGATGATTTGACTCTTTAGCCTCTGAACCATAGGCACTGTAGCCTGATTGGCTAATTCAAAATCCAGTTGACTATTTGGAAGCAGTTGCTCTGAACCAGATTCATCAATATGGAATGCCTGTTAGCTGGTGCTATTTAATAGGTCAGGAAAAAGGGCTTGAGAAAAGCTGGACTCTTAGTGGCTATCAAACAAGCTAAACTCATATGAGTCAGTAGTCAAGTACAGGTTGGCTTCCTTGTTAACCACATCAAAGATCTGGGGGTAAAAAGAAGCCTCTGTGTACTGAGTCACACCTCTGCTGAAACTTTCTTGGCTGCTGCCTTTCTTGCTAAAGGAGTCAAAATTATTATTGTCAGTAAAAGTCATTGTAAAATAAAGGCAATAAAAGATTATTAAAAGAATAATTTTAAGATTTTATGGTATTAATTTTATTACAGTTATAAATACTTATTTGGATTGTTTCTATGAACTGTATAATCAAATAAAGAGCCTTTAAAACTGGATAAACCCTTTTTCTTACCAAATTGGCTAGCCGTTGGTTTTCTGGAAAAATAATCTTATTCTATGTTAGGGTGAAAATACTACACATTGTTTATGACTTCATTTTGTTTTTTTTGGTGAAATTTTTCTTCTATGTTGCTATATTTTGTTTCATTTTAGTCCTTCTGTTGGTGCTTTATCTGAATGCTAATAAGATTATAATATATTTCAGAACAACCCCAATATATTTCACTTATTTCACTAAGTATTTTTTTTGTAGTTTAGACTATTTTAATTGATGTTTGATATAATTTTGTATTTTGTGTTATTTATATTATGTTTTTTGTTTTGCCTTTTTCCAGTTCACCAAATACATTAGTTTTCAAACCTGTTGAGATAAACATATATTAGTCAGTTTAGAATGCATGAACTCAGTCTAAAAAAATCAAAAATTAAGGAATTTATATTAAATTACAATGGATTTGGATCCACTTTGGTTTTTTTTAGACTGAGTTCATGCATTCTAAACTGACTAATATATGTTTATCTCAACAGGTTTGAGAACTACTGGACTAAAATTATTTGCTATCTAAAACTTTCCTGAATTGGAGTTTGATTAAATCTGATTCCATTTTGTTTGAATCTGAATTAATTTTGCTTAACACCATAGCTTTAAAAATTACTGTATCTCTCAAGCTTTTAATCAACATAGTGAGCATTTGAAGGCTGTTTTTCAACAATTACGCCCATCTTTTCTTGAGCCAAAGCCTTCTCAAAATGTTCTTTTTTCAAAAAAAAATTGTACTTCTTAGCACATCATGTCTCTAAAAATGAAATTTCTCTCTTCCTAATAATACTGAAGCTATACAGAACATGTCAAAGCCAGATAGCTTACAGAATGTAAAAGGTTTCCTTGGGATGATAGGCTATTACTGAGAGTTTATTCTTCAATTTGCTGAATTGGCCAAGCAACTTGTAAAGTAGTTTTCACACCTGTTGAGATAAACATATATTAGTCAGTTTGGAACGCATGAACTCAGTCTAAAAAAATCAAAAATTAAGGAGTTTATATTAAATTACAATGGATTTGGATCCACTTTGGTTTTTTTTAGACTGAGTTCATGCATTCTAAACTGACTAATATATGTTTATCTCACCAGGTTTGAAAACTACTGTATAATTACTACACAAATAATGCTCCTTTCAGTGGAATAAAGAACAAGATTACACTTTAAAGCTCTGTAACATAAATTACCTCTTTCCCTGCCTTGGTTAATCCCAACTCCTCACAGCCTTTCCTTCTGTTCAAAGATGCAAGCAACATTGCTATAGGTTCTTTTCTCTCTCAGAAAGATGAACAAGAAGTAGACCATAATGTAATCTATTACAGAAAGACTCTTTCTTAGACCAACCACAATTATAATATAGCTTAATGTGGGTGTTTAGCCGTTTTAATAACTGTCAGGAATTTACACACATATCTGTATTGTAAAGTTCTGAGGCCCGATGTTAGCTCTGGACAGGGATATATTCCCCAGACCCACAAAAAGGCGGGTCATATGCAGGCAAAACCTCTCCAAAACTTGGAGGACCTGTCTCACACTGTGGATGAGATTTTTGTACTGGATTTTAAGACCAAAACTTCTCCCTCTTTTCTGGAGTCCCCTCTAACTACAGAGGAGACTTTAATATGGCTAGATTGTTTGCTTTCCTGGTGTTTTCCTGCCTTGAAACAATCAAAAGGGCAACAAGAAAACGCAGGGGCCATTTTACTGGGTTCGCCTAACCTGCAGCTTATGAAATTTGGAGATGAAATTCCACAATTAGTGGAATCCTGGCCAAACAATCCCTCTGGCCCAGAGTCCCTCAACCTGAAGAAAATAGTTCTGGAGCCATTCCAGTTATGATATTGAAAGAAGGCATTAGGGGTAATGTTGGTCCTGAATCCCTGGAATGTACTTAGCCAACCAGGTGGCTGTTCCTTGCACTCGGGCCTGTTGCTCCGATTTCTCTGGCCCAGGTCATGAATAGATTAGGCTGCTACTTATAACCAGTTTCCCCTTTTGTTGCTTCCTAAAACCCTCTCATATAACGCCCCTGGTACCATCAACACTTCTATGCATATAATGGAAGCAAGGACCATCAGGTCCCTTGCTTATCAATTCTGATTGTCAAATAAAACACCTGATTTTACAAATTTATTTGTATTTTTGTAGTTTTATTAGATAACAGAGACTATTGTCCTGACACTTGCTGTTGTTTCCTCCTTCCGCTCTCCTTTGGTCTGCCTGCCCTGCCACCCATCTGGCCAGCTGTACGTCTGCCCATGTTTTTTTGTTGAGATTTAATCCAAGAGGATCTGAACTTGGCTCAAAACTTTGGGATCATCCTAGTTCTTGCAACCTGTCTTCCCAAAGAGTTTTGTTAAACCCTTCTTCTGCAAAAATGTTGTCTCCACTACTTAAGTTACTTATGATGACTATAGTCCCCATCTTCATATTGTTATGGACCACAACCCTAGGCATTTGAAATAGACTTGCCTTGGCTGCAACACATTATATTTCCTTTCCTGGCCTGCACTTCAATCCCCTTTCTTGTTTGACCCAAGTTCCTACCATCCTCAACATCTTTGTCAAGTTGGCTTGGATAGGTCTCTATCCTAAGGACCTCTCATCTTTCCAAATTGAGGGACTGATGAATCTCCTTCCCTAGACTCACACAACACCAAACTTATTCTAGTTCCAAGTCACTTCCTCCCCTCCCCTCCCTGCATCAACTTCCTCTCATGGATCCAGATATCCCTCTCACCTGGGATTGTTTTCTGTGATTGCTTGCTGGTGCTTTGATTATAGGCTTGGACGCCTATTTCTCTCCCTTGTCTTGGCCTTCCTCCTTTGGGAGGCCTCTTAGGGCATCCATTCCAGTCCTGCACTAGATGGCATCCTTGTGGATGGCTCCACCAGGATGGGAGCCTGACTTTTTTAGTCTATCCCCTCTCTCTTATCTGTATGGGACTCATTTCACTGTGATTGCCAGCCATTTTTCATTGAGATGATTAAAGAATATGAAATATCCATAATTAAGATTGGTCAGATGGTCATTGAAACTCCAGGGGTATCATTTCCCTATTTTTCATTGATCTGGTGCCCTACACAAGAAAGCTGATGAGTTGTCTCAATTATCTATAGCCATGTGTCTAGTGGCTGGACAAGATAGGATATTTGATTTAATTAGCTAACCCAAGCCATGGTCTACTAAACCTCCTCCAGTCCAAGAATGCCTGAAGTAGATATCTTCCAATACCCAAATCAAAGACAACCTCCTCTATAAACAGAAGGGCCCTCAATAGCTATCTTATGTTTGTTCCTCTTCTAAAACTGACACAGTCATGGAAGAACATGTGCAAGTAGGACATAAGCTGTAAAAAAGCTTTGGGAATCTCTCAAAGATTTATTTCATATTGAAAAAATATTACAGTCTTTGCAACAAATCCTTGATATCTGCCTTAATTGCTAATCTCATACCAGTCCTCAGCCTAGATCCTAGCATGAGATTATTTTCTCATCTTCTCTATTTCATGTAGTCAGCATTGATTTTATATGACAATTTTCTACAGCCATAGGAGAACATAATATTGTAACTGTGCTGTATTAGCAGATTTACACAGGAAAAATAATTGAAAAATAGATAATTATCTTTATTGAGATATGGGAATTATATAGTTGGGGTAAATCATTATAAGAGGAACAAGATTGGGACAATCAATAAATGTGATTGGGCGGTAGGTGCCATGATCTTGTAGTTAGTCAAGCACCAAATTGAGCTGTCCACTGAGCTAGGATTGTCACTGGTTCTTATTGCTGGATTTAGTCATTTGAGTTGATTTCTGCATTGGGCTATGGGTCATGGGAAAGTTGGTTTGGGGGTCACAGAACCTCTTGTGTGGAACCTTACTGGGGGTTGACCCCAGTGTTTTGAAAGTAAGTACATCTTAATTGACATCAGCCACCTTATTGAGTGATTAGAAGATTATCCCTCTTCCAGCGCCTCAGTGTCATGAATGACATTTCAATACTTGTATTGAAAACCTGGGAATCAAACCCTGGGTCTCAGAAAAAGCCTTGTGATAATCAGGGTAGACGTGAGCCAGCCAGACTGCCAGTTGGGCCAAACCCTGGGTCACCAGAGATGTCTTGCCCCAACCAGGAGGAACAGGAACCTGCCATCATGCCAAGTGTCAAGACTGGAAGTTCAAAATTAACATTGGAAACCCCAGAATTGAACCCTGACCCTCCAAAGACTACTTGAGTCATCCAAAGTGAACAGGAACCTGCCAACTTGTTAAGTTGCAGACCTGAGTTGTCAAATTACTCTGAGACCCACCAGACTCTTAAAGATGATTCCCTGAATGGAAATCAGATTGCTATTAACCGCATTCCACCAAAGACCCAGACCTATGCTAAAGTTGTAGCTTGCCTAAAGGAGGTTACAACAAGGCCTCCTGCCAGTCCCGTCAATGATCACAAGCTAATGCCAGCCTCTAGTCCAGAATGGGTAATACAATTTGACTGCTCATGTGATGTGGTGAACAGTAAAGGTGGAACAAAGCATTGTCACTTCTGTTCATCAGAGCAAGCACAACTAGGATCTACCACCTGCAAAACCAGAAGCCAAGGACCGAGCCCTGCCAGTGAACTGTCCCCAGACCTAAAATCTGTGAAAAGCAAAGAAGCAAAATCACCTGGTATAAGAACCCTGGCAGTATGGGGATGACCCCATTGTCATTTTCAATAATAAAGTTTTATGAATATTTTGTTCAAACAAATCTTACCTTATCTAATCTTAGTGATCTTCCATCTTAACTCTGGCCAAGTAGACATCAGGCAACCACCCCCTCCAGAGGCCAACCTGCCGACCCTCCTCAGGAACTATACAGTTCCCCTGGAGCACCCTTTGGACCTGTGCATTTGACCAAATACCCGCTCAACCCCGCCTACTCAGAGTATGACTTAGAGACCATCCTCATTGCTGATTCCTTGGCAAGGACTAGAGGAGCCAAATACATAGGACACAAAGGAAAGATGATTGAGGTGCCGCCCTTATTGTTCAAAGACAAGTCAATTATCTGCCTGCATACTTTGTCCCCATGACTCCGCCCTTAACCCTGTGACCTGACCGCCCAATGGAACCCACCACCGCTGCTGAGACCACGTCCACTCAACTGTTTGGAGTACTCTACATTACTTTGACAGGATTTGTGGATTCTGTGGTCCCCAACTCTGGACCCTGGTCCTTGCTTGGGCAAACTTTATCTTATATTATCAAGTTAGCACCCATCCTATGGTGGGCATTACCCACTGGCCTGGCCGTACTCTGTCCCAAGTCACCCAATGTCTCTACCTATGCCTAGCTTCCTGACACTCAGCCAAATCAGTGGCCTTCTTTTTGCTTTGCTGTGTGTTTTCTCACCATGGAAGTCCAAATACACTGTTATAAAATAATGAATTGGACTTCACATATCAAGTTGTTACTTAATTGATCAGTCTATTAAGAAATTATCAGACATTTGCAGCATATTATAATCCAGCTATCAATGGAGCCTTATAATAAGCTAATAGTACCTTGATCTTTGTATTAAGAAAAATGGCCTTCTCTGATCCTTGTGTCAAGTATATAATTCTTGTGAAGTATAATAAATGAGATAAAGGGAAAATTAAGAAGAGAATGATATTTTATTGGGTATGAATATAGGATAATATATAGTATCATGAAAAGCCACATACTGTCCATGTACATAATGGAGGTCATGGGGCTTATCTGAGTAATGTTCCTCTTAAGTCATGAGGCTTATTCAAGTTGTGTTCTTTCTAGGATCTGGATTGTTTGATCCCTGTAATAGATGTGCAGATGATAGGAGTGCCACCAAGTTAATGGTTAGTCAGTGAGCCGTGTGGTGGGCCATTTGGTGAACTACTTGGGGCATTAATTCTCCAAGAGGGAGTAATAGAAGATGTTGTGACACTTGTCATTGGCTTATCTATTTGAATAGAGCCATTTTAGCTTATTACATTTGCTATCATTGTATCATCCAAATGGCTCCCTTCAAAGCTCTATATGGTAGAGATTCAGTTATGCCCACTAGCCTAGCCCTGATTATCTCCTCTTATGGCTATGATCCCCTGGGGTTGGAATGTGGTTGTTGGCTAATGTGGTGTTCTGTAAGAGAGGGGGGCTAGACTAACAAAGTTTGGCTCCCATCCTGGTGGGACTAACCACCAGGATGCCATCCAGTGCAAGACTGGGATAGCCACTCAAAGGGGCCTCCCAAAGGAGACCAGATGTGAAAGGGGAGGGAAGTATGCATCTAAAGCCATGACCAAGGCTCTAATAAGTAACCACAGAAAGCAATCCCAAGTGGGAGGCACCTCTGCATCTGGCTTAGGGGTTTGGTGCAAGGAGGGTAGGAAGGAAGCTGAAACTACTGTGGGGGAAGGATTGTACAAGTCAGAAGAAGGAGTTTTTGTAGTACTGGATTCTAAAGGAGGCAACAATTCTTCAATATAAGAAGACAACCAAGGGAACCAATCATAGGATACTGAGTTGGTGAAAACCTAGGTGAGATGTCCAATTAAATTTACAAACAGACCAGGAATAAACTCAGAAGATTGAGAAATCAAGGAAATTTTGCTCCAAAAGACAGGGTTGGAGGACCAGAACAATAGAGAAATAGGCACCAGTACCCACATAGCCATCTTTTACCAAGGAGACAATATGATTTCAGTGGGGTGTCCTTTTTGCTAAAACTTCTGGGCGGACGGACCAAGTGCACAGGTAAATAACAGGGAATGATCTGAATTAATATTCTTGGAACAACTCCCAACAAAAAACAACGGGCGGGCAGGCGGGCCAGGGAAAGCGGGAGGCAGGGACAACAGCGGGAGTTGATACAATTACCTTTATTATTTAACAAACTTCAAAACTACAAAAGGATTTGTAAAGTCAGGAGTTTATTCAACAATTGGAATTGGTAAGCAAGGGACCTGACGGCCCATGCTTTCATTTTATTCAGAGGGGGGTGATAGGACTGGGGGTTATGAGAGGGGCTATCAGAGTGCAATCTAAAGGGGAGCCTATTAAAGGCTACTGGCCAACCTTCTCCTGGTTTGAGACTAAGAAAAATAGGGGCCGCGGGCCCGGATGTAAGACTCAGTCCCTCAATTGGCTAGGAGCCTTCTGAGGACTCAGGGTGCACATTTCCCCCTAATGCCTTCCTCTGACGTCTCCACCAGAGAGCTCCAGAACCCAATTGTTTTGGGCCAGGGGACTCCCGGGCTGGAGGAATTAGCTACCTGGGACACCACTGGCCGCAGGTTTTGGTACCCAATTTTCCCGGGCCGCAGATTTGACCTTTCCAACTTCATGCAGCCTGCATTTTTCCATTGGTCTTCTAGTTATTTCAGGACCGAGCAACACCAGGACAACAAGCAATCTAGCTGAATTAATGTCTCCTCTGCAGTTGGAGGGGACTCCAAAGGAGAAATGGGATCTTCAGCTGGGAAGGCCAACACAAAGCGTTCATCCACTGTGTGGGCCAAGTCCTCCAGGTTTTGGAGGGGTTTTGCCTGCATGTGGGCCCCTTTTTTGATAGTCTGGGGAATACATACCAATCCAGGGCCAAAGGTGGGCCACAGAACTTTACATGTTCTGCCTCCAAGATGCTTATTCAGATGCCTTAATCTCTACTATTACTAGGAAGTCCAAGGCTGGTGATAAGAGTCAACCTGAGCTCTCTGTCTATTCTCTTGAAAGTGCAGTGCTATTTTATCATCATTTCCACAGAAGAAGAAGTCATAAGGTATCCTCTAATTGGTCAGAACCATACAAGATCATCTATCAGCAATATCAAATATACACTGTTGTCTCTGAAAAAAAGAGATAGTTGTAGCCTGAGTTTATTGAAGATCTTTACAAGTATATTCACTTACTTGCCAAAAGCTTGAAGGGGTATTAAGGGAGATCCCAATAATTTTGAGTTATCTAGAAAATTCCTTGGCTCAGGACTTGACTTGATCCAATAACTATCCTTGTATGAGACATTTAGTGAAGTGGGTACTAACCCCTTCAGCAACAAAGTTCTAGACCAAACAACTTCTTATGAAACTTCATCAAAGGTGTTAACCCTAGGGGCAAAAACTACAAAGGTGCCAATTTCAGTAGAACAACTATCTTTTAAAACCCCCATATCCACTACTGTGGAGAATATCAAGTATACCCCTAGGTATCCTGTGCAATCCCAAAAGCCTGCTAAGGCTATAAATATCCCTTCCTTTACCTAACAATAAACCTATATTTCTTGCTCTGATTTTACAATTAGAGTGTGATCCTTATAAACTGCAAGTAAAATTGGCTTCAGTTCATATGCCTACTTCACTGTCGCTGAATCTTACCAAGGATTCTTCCTCTAGGTTGCAACCCATGTTTTAACCTACACAGATGGTGGCGCTTGCCCTCTCCTTCTTGCAAACATTCTAGTTCTTTTGAAGGGCTGGCTCTGATGATATTTAAAGCCAACTCCTTTGTGCGTGAATACCCCAAGGATCTGACAGGGTGGGGTTGGCAAGCTTTCTTGGTCCGATGTTTCTGATTGGTGGGGCGGTTTTTTTGTATAGAGTTGAGCTTTGATAGTAGCCCTCTTCCCTCTTCTAACTTACATGGTATACCCTTTATCTTGTATGGGTGGGCAGCTTCGTTTTAAAATTTGATGGGATGGGATGTCTTAGCTTTGTGGTTGGCTGGTTTCTGTATGTGAAGGGAGGGGTTTGTTCAGTTGTTGCTATCCAGAGCTTCCAAGCTGAAGTGAGCTGCTTTAGGAAACCATATCGGAATTCGTTACAGGCTGGATAGCCTTTCTAGTGGAAAATAACACGCTCTATGATTTTTTCCCGCGTGGTTAAAGGGTACAGTCTTTTAGTTTAAATTTAATTTGTAGCTCGTTTTTAAAAATTGGGTTTATAAGTAATCAACCACTTCGAATGGGCATAGGACGGTTATAATGGTTGAATAGGGATGTTAATATAAAATTCAAATTATTTTTTTACTATTTTTCAAGGTGTGAAATGCCTTTGGTTGTGTACATAAAATTACATGAGTGATCGTCTTATATTAAGTAACATACTTAGAATGTAAAATAAGTCTGTGGATAAAAAGATATGTAATATCATTGGTAGTCTGAGATGGGAGGGCAGGAGCAGATGAGCTGGCGGTCCCCAAGGGAATCGTCGAGGCGGGAGGTGGTGGGCCAGAACTTTCTTGGGATTGGGACGGGGAAGGCGGCCACCTGTCTTGAGTATGGATGGGGCCATTTGTCCTGGAGAAGGTGGCTGAGTGTGTGGGGAGCATTCTTGAGGGGATTGTCTGTTTTGGAATAGAGACCAGATTCAATAGCGCTGATCTCCTGGCGGATACAGATGAGAGCATCACAGAAGCGGTCCAATTCCTCCTTGGATTCTGATTCGGTTGGCTCAACCATCAGCGTGTTGATGACGGGCCAGGACATGGTGGGGGGATGGAATGAGAAATCTTGTAGTCGCTTGGCAACATCAATGGCCTCGATGCCGAGGCTGTCAAACGGGCGAAGGTCAAGGATAAACTCATGTGCGCATTTTTGGTTACGATTGGTGAAGAGAATGCTGTAATGTGGGGCAAGGCGTGTAGCCATGTAGTTGGCACTGAGGAGCGCAAGCTGCGTCGCACGCCTCAATCCACTGGCGCCCATCATACGAATATAGGCCCATGGGATTGGCATTAGACTGGCAGATCCTAGAGGTGCTGCTGAAACAGGTCCCAATGCCTGGGCTGAAGCGTCAAGGAAGGGATGGGACGGAAGAAACGGTGCCAAGTGGGCCTTGACTCCAATGGGACCAACCCCGGGCCCGCCACCACCATGTGGAATACAGAAAGTCTTATGAAGGTTCAAGTGACAGACGTCAGCACCGATTGAACCAGGGCTAGTCAACCCAACCTGCGCATTCATATTGGCACCGTCCATGTACACTTGTCCGCCATGGCTGTGAACCACTTGACATGCCTCAGTTACTCCATCTTCAAAAACACCGTATGTGGAGGGATATGTAATCATAATCGCACCCAATCGCGAAGAATACTTCTCGGCCAGCTGTTTCAAGTCCTCCATATCGAGATTACCGTTCTCTAAACATTTTACTACGACAATCTGCATGCCTGCAAGAGCTGCGGAAGCAGGATTAGTGCCATGTGCCGACACTGGAATCAAGCAGACATTGCGATCCGGCTGTCCCCGCGAAGCGTGGTACTTGCGGATAACGCGAAGACCAGTGTACTCCCCCTGTGCGCCACTATTGGGTTGAAGGCTTACCGCATCAAAGCCAGTGATGGCAGCAAGGTCTGATTCCAACTCCTTTGCGAGCTCACTGTAGCCTTGGGTCTGGTCACTGGGAGCAAAGGGGTGGATGTTGGCGAACTCAGGCCAGGTGATGGGGACCATCTCCGTTGTAGCATTGAGCTTCATTGTACATGAACCCAGGGGTATCATGGCATGGGCCAATGACAGGTCTTTTCCTTGGAGATGATAAATATATCGTAGCAGCTGGGTTTCGCTGTGGTATGAGTTGAAGACAGGGTGCTGAAGATATTTACTAGTGCGCATCATTGGGACGCTGGTCTCAGGGCCCTCGATGATTTTTTCGTTTTCAGTAAAACAATAAACTAGATCCTTGATATCCCCTAAATCTACTGTTTCGTCTAAAGTCACCCCAATGGTAGTGTCATCGATGCGGCGCAGGTTGATCTTTCGGGATAAACCACGTGCCAGCACCTCATCAGCGGAACACTGTACCGTAAGGGTATCAAAAAACGAATCATTTAAAACTTTCATTTTGGACAACTGCAGCTGATGGCGAAGGAGCCCTGTGAGATTGAAAATACGCTGGGCAATATCCCTTAGACCTTCTGGGCCGTGGTAAACGGCATACATGGCAGCCATGTTGGCAAGAAGAGCCTGGGCTGTGCAGATATTACTTGTAGCCTTCTCACGTCGAATGTGTTGCTCGCGAGTTTGGAGTGCCAAGCGATAGGCGACATTACCATGTACATCTTTGGATACCCCAACAATACGCCCCGGGATCCGACGCTTATGGGGCTCGGTGCAAGCAAAAAAGGCAGCGTGGGGGCCACCATAGCCCATAGGAACACCTAGGCGCTGAGCACTCCCTAGGGCAATATCAGCTCCCAGTTCTCCGGGGGGAGTTAGTAGTGTTAGTGCTAAAAGATCAGTGGCACAAGCTACTTGAGCTCCAGCAGCATGGGCAGAATCGACGATGCTCTTGAAATCAAGCACGTCACCGCGAGTGTTTGGGTATTGAATTAATACTCCGCTAGCTTCACTATAGTTATACTCCTCCCCATAGACATCTATAACTTGAACCTGAATGCCAAACCCTTCCGCTCTAGTCTTAACACATGCTATTGTCTGGGGATGGCAATGCTTGTCGACTACAAAATTCTTGCGCTTGGACTTGCTGTGGACATGACATAGGGCCATTGCCTCAGCGGCAGCAGTGCCCTCGTCGAGCAAAGACGCATTTGCAATGGGTAGACCAGTTAGATCAACGACCATCGTCTGAAAATTCAGCAAAGACTCCAAACGGCCTTGACTAATCTCCGGCTGGTATGGTGTATATTGGGTATACCAGCCAGGACTCTCAAGTATGTTGCGCTGAATCACACCAGGAACCTTGACATTACAGTACCCTGTCCCGATATAAGACCGAAATACCTGGTTCTTATCCGCAATCGCACGGATGCGTTTGAGAAGCTGTGTTTCGGTTAGTCCCGTTGTTTTTATCTTGTCATCGAGAAGATCAAACTTGCGAATTGTCTCAGGAATAGTCTGCTCAAGAAGCTCCGACATAGACTTGACTCCCACAGCAGCGAGCATTGCTGCTTCATCCTTACTGTCAGGTCCATTATGGCGACGTTCAAAAGTATCCAGTGGGGCATACTTGCCCGAGGACAACCCCCGCACTGTAGATGCACCAACTCGCCATCTAAAGCTTCTTGTAACCCGTAAACTCACTGCACTCAGCATCTATCGAAAGAAAGAAAAGAGTAGTTAAAATAAAATTTTCTCTGGTCTGGCCTATGATTGGTGTAAGTAGTAGTCACAAGCAATAGTCATCTGATCTGGTCCAGATTAGGGCTGTTTCGGCCAAGCCCTGGGCAGCCGCGGTCAGTTTCTGGCTCTGAGTCGCTCTTACCAAAGATTTATTTAAAAAATTTAAATATATGATTTTATCGTTCTGGCTGTAGCGGCTCTGAGACGGAAGCTAGCCGGGGCTGAGCCGAAGCATCCCTAGTCCAGATTGGTAACCACGCGGAACAGGTTTGTAAGTCCACCCCTCCACATTAAATTATCCAACACCAAACATCCATAAGATGATGCTTATGGCATGCCGTCACCAATCAAAGTTCAGTTTCACTTCAACTCCAATCTTCGAGTTCCCTTTTTCCGGCCATCTTCCAAGCTACCACCCAGCAGGTTTTATCGTCAAATCTTAACAGTAGCCATTACAAAGTTTAATGCAAATTCATATCGGTTTGATCTTGGAGCCTGCAATACATAATGATGGTCTCCCGAACCATATGAAATCCATGGGATATTAAATTCTGATTAACTCAGACGCAAAGTACTTCGGTGAAGATAGGGAGAACTAAATAGGTTTACAAACTTCTCAAAGTATAAATATAGAAGCAGTGAAGTTGATAAAAATGTGTATAAGTGGAGAGTTTATAGCTGCTTAGGGTTTGCTCAGGTGCTGCTCTAAAAAGAAGCAGCCTCATTGGCAAAGCTGCTTCAGGCCGTTTTTGATTAAACTGTAAGCTATGATGGGGATAATGAGGGGTGGTTGATTCTGCTTTCTCAGTGGACTTTGAAGCACGGGAACAATGAGTTCAGCATTGAAACTTTGAGATCAAAAGTGATTGCAAGGGGGAATTGGGGGTCTCGAGGGATAATTGAATCACTTGAGATCTAGGGATTCATTTAAAATTTCCAAAGCAACTACAAAGTATAAAAGGGTTGATCGTATAAAGGCACAGTAGTTTTCAAACCTGTTGAGATAAACATATATTAGTCAGTTTAGAACACATAGGTTCAGTCACAAAACAAATTTAAACTTGGTAGATCTAAATAGAAGATAATTTCACAGAAAATGTGCACTATTTGGTAAAAATGTCCAGTCATACAACAGCCTACTCAAACTGGGGACAAATGCTTAACAATTCAACAACGAGTATATCAAACACTAGAACACATGAGTTTCAGTCACAGAACACATATACTATGTTTACTATGTTTTTTGTGAACACATGAAACTCAGTCACAAGTTACAAACTTGATCCAACAACAAGCCTCAATAGCAACTGAAACAGACAACAAAAATATCAAATATCAAAACAAATGAGGGAATCTATAATACTGTTACAGTAGTTTTAAAGGCTATGGCAATAAGCAAAAATATCAAATATCAAAACAAATGAGAGAATCTATAATATTGTTACAGTAGTTTTAAAAGCTATGGCAACAAGCAAAAATAATTCAGATTTAAACGAAATCAAAATAAACCCAAATCTATTGTAAATTAATATAAATTCATTTATTTTTAATTCTGTTTACATCTGAGTTCATTTCATTTAAATCTGAATTATTTTTGCTTGTTGCCATAGATTTTAAAACTACTGTACCAACTTGTTCTAATTAAGAATGTATTTTAGAATATGAAAAGAAACTAAATATTCTGAGTGTCTGTTTTGGGATTAGAATTAATAAAAATATCAAATTTATCTAAACATACAGGTAACAGTGCACATTTACGACCAAAAATAATTGATATAGAAATCCAAAACCTAATTTAAAATAAATGGTAGTGACTACAAGCTTTCATGCTATTATATATGGAGAAATAAAAGTTATAACAAATAAATTATATAGATAAACTGATTTTAATTTTATTTTGTTTTTACACCAAAATGGACACATTCCAACAACAGAGCCAAGGTGCCAAAGGAGTACGGTGCAGACGTGGACACCCTTGTGGGTCAAAAAATTGAGTTAGTGCAACACAAGTGCCTACTCAGGAAGGAGAAAAGAGATGAGAGTTCAATAGTGACGCTGCACTGACATAGCCGTTTCAAGGAGCACAAGCTGCTAGGGTGTAGAGCATCAACCCTTGGGTCCCAAGCTGAACCGGAAGCCCACCAAGGTTACCACAACAAAAATGGTTAGAAACAAGGAGGTAAATCTTTACTTTGTATGTGTTCAACGTTGTGTACTGCCAAGAGTTGGTCCCATCAGCCATGCTGGAGAAGGTTAAGCCTGTGCTTGACACTAGCTACAAGCCCTACATCAGTGATGGCAATCAGTAAGAGGACAAGAAGCCTGAGTTCTTCAGAACTGATGAGAGACAGTTGGTGCTAAAGAAAGTTGCAGTCTTCTACAAAAAAGTGCCTATGCCTTGTAAGCCAGTCTCCAATCAGGATCTAGATTCACCAACTCCCGCAAAGCCCGCTTAGAAGCACATCCCTGATATCAAACACATCATCCTGCTCAAGCTAATGCAGGAATCTGGTGATTAAAAGGCAGCCACAGCTCTTGTTGGGGTGGATCCCAATTACACCTCCAAGACATCAACAAGTTCATCAATATTGACTAGATCGTTGCCACAGAGAAATCCTTGCGTGTTTCCACCATGCTCACCAAGGAGCACAAATGGGCAATCTGCCAGTGGATAACCCAAGATTGCCATCTTGAGCTGGCAAATATACAGGCCATGATTAAATCTACTTTTGGGATTGAGGCCTCAATTTTCTTTTACTGTCATCTGGTCAAGGGAATGTGCTTTTCCTGGAAAAAGCTCAGGGTATCCCCCTACAATTGTAATAGCCCATCTAACATCAAGACCCGGAAAAAATACACTGAGGCCTACACTGCCCTAAAAGCCAAAGGGATGGTCAAATTCTATTACATTTACAAATCAGCATTTGCCTTGTTAATGCACAATGGGTATGGGTATGTTCCCAAAGGCTCAAATGATGGGATGGCTTAGTGTGCTGCAGTCTGCGCCACAGCCTATTTGATGGTGGCTCTCCTCAGTCCAAAGAGAGTTGAGCTCTATCAAATGATTCTAGGCTCCCACAACAGCTGTACCTTTCTAGCATTTCTCTGATTGGTCCAGGAGCACCTGAGGCGCACAAGCCTGGGCTTTACCAGCATAATTGTGCTGGACAATGTTGGTCTCCATAAGGTGGTGGATATTCTTGAGTAATTTCCATCAATTGACACCAGCATTGCAGTGGGCCCCCAGCAATTGGTCACAGCAAATTTGCGCCTTCTCTTTTTCAGGAATATTCCTGACATAAACCAGATCTTTACCAGGGTGCAATGCTGGGGAAAAATAGATGATTTTCTGGTCAAAGATTCACAATTTAATCAGGATTTCCCCTCTTTAATTGGGGGAAAATAAAAATAAAATAGGGGTCCAAATGGAACTTGATCACTACCAGATCAATTTATCATCTGAGAAGGTGCCTGCTGCAGTTGCGCAGGCACCTTCCACGCCCGTCTGCACCCTCTGCCAACCCCCCCAGCACCCAGCCAGCTGCCATAAGGCCTCCCGCTGCCCCCTGCCCACCCGTTTGTCCCCTGGCTCCCGGTTGACCGCCAGCCACCCACCTTGGTCCCAGTCCCCACCCCCTAACCAATCAGAAGGCCCCATCTACTATAGCCAATCAGAAAAGTCTCTGGCTACAAGGCCAAATTTCCAGAACAAGGCCACCCCTTCAGAAGAAGGGAAAATTAAGGATTCAAAATTTAAAAATAATTCTAACACCACTCAATAGGAATCTGGGGCCCAGGCCACATGGTCAGAGCCAAACTACAACCATACCAATATTCCTGAAGCCAAAATAGATCATGAAAGCAATTTGGCTCTCATCTCTCACCTAGCACTAGGAAAACCTAATATTATTGGCTCTTCTCAAAAACTTCCAAACCAGCCACAGATAACAGAAGAATAAGAGTTTAGCCATCTTCCCAAGCCCCAATTGCCATTCCTATCTTCCAAGCTTTTGAGATCTCCCATCTCCTGCTATTCACTCCCAATTGCAAATCTTTGCACAGGGGAAAGCACTATAAATAAAGGATCCCTCCTCAGTAATAGCTTGTGCTATTATTGAGTTTAATACCCTCAATAAAGCTAAATTCACTCTCAACTTCCAAGTCAACTCTTAGTTAGTTTGCCCCAGCCTACAACCTCCAATCCAAGGAAGATGAATCACCTCATCTTCACAGCTGTGCTCACAGCTTGCCTTGGAATTGGAGGATATCAACAGGGACCAGAGTTCTTTGAACCTTCACCAGAAGGGCTAGGTCATGACTACCACTATGATCCTGGAAAACTCAACTCTTCAAACACTGATTCCTGGCCTTTCCTTGTGTCTCCACACTCTATCCTGTCCATTGTGGTGTATAACTCCCTGTACTACGTGCTGACCAACTTTGCGGGGATCTTTGGGAGATACAACATCCATGCCAAAGTCTTCCGGTGGTTGATGGCCATCTATTCAATTATCACCAGCTTGACTGGTTTCCAGTTCTCCAATCTTCAGCCATATCTTCTTCAAGAAGTGCTTATAATTTCTGGGTATTACACTCTTCCTCCCCGCCTATTTGCCCTTCCTGAATCCCATTGAGAAAGTTTTTGGGTGGCTGTGGTGATCCACATGTGTGTTGTTTTGCAGGCGAGAGTTGATTTGGCTTCAAATAAAGACAATATGCTGAAGAGTGACAATGTGGGGTTAGCTGGCAACACTGTAAACTATTAGGTAACATAGGGCTGCTAGGGGCAAGTAAGGGGAGCCTAGTAGGTAACATGGTCTACTAGGGGAAGTGAGGTGAGCCTAGTAGGTAACATGGTCTACTAGGGTAAGTAAGGCCTGGCTGGTAGGTAACAAAGGACTACCAGAGGTAGATGTTGCCTCCACCCAGCAGAAGATGTTGGCTGCTTTGGGCTATAGTGCTTCACCTAGCAGGGAACTGTGTCTGCAGGTGTGAGAGAGGGGGGCTAAACTAACTAAGTTTGGCTCCCATCCTGGCAAAACAAACCACCAGGATGCCGTCCAGTGGAGAACTGGAACAGCCGCTTGAAGGGGTGACCACAGGGAGGACACGGGGGACAACTGAGGGAAATAGGCATTCAGTGCCATCAGCGCCAAACCGGTGAGCAGCCAGGGGATACAGGCGGGGGCGGAAGGGGACATCACAGAAGCGCGCAAAGGTACCAAGTTACTCTCTTCTAAGACAGATGGGGAAGACTCTGGTACCATCTCACCCACAGGAGCAGGAAAAGCATAGTCATCACCATCCAGGTCCAGATCATCACATGTCAGACTTTTTACCACGGCCTCCCTGGAATAAAGAAGACTACCAGGCAAACTCAGGAGGCTGGAGGGGGCCTCACTTGCAAGCTGCACAGAAGAGGAGATTTTAGACCACAGATCCGGTGAGGTAGACCACAGAAGGAGCAAGAAAGGAGCCAAAGAAAATACAACCAATTTTATAACTGGGAGTATCATATTCAGATTCTCCACAAAATTTGGAGAGGATTGGTGGGATTTTTTGATTTGCAAGCAGTAAAAAGGGAACCAAACAAGGCAGCCATAAGCAAGAAGGCAAGAGGAGCAACAAAGTAGGCTTGGAGAGCTTGGCGGCGCGCTCGGGTGTCTTTAAAGTGAACAGGGATGAGAGCGGGTTTGAAATCAAAGTGTTTAAAGGAAAAATCAGAAATAAAGTAGGTTTTTATATTGATTTTCACTAAAAAACTTAGGTTTGAGCGTAAATATTTAAAACAAAATCAAAAACCAAAACTGCTATATGCTAGGGTCACTTTAAAGGGTCCCAGAAGAGGGACCGGGTTTGAAACAGGAAGTTTAAAGGTAAGGATCAAAGCAAAGACTAACACTTTAATTCTAGAAGATGGGGGACTCAAACAGAAGTCTAACCAAACAAAAAAATTCAAAATTAAGTGTGTCAAAACTCCAAACTTTTAGTAAATTGAAAATTGACAAGCAGGGGACTCAAAGTGTAAATTCACTGCACCCTTTGGCTTTGGACAGGATTGCCTTCCCTCGTTGCTCAAAAAAGACTGTCCAAAGCCCAGAAAAGCCACTTAATTCACTCCAAGATTTAGCTCACACAGTGGATGAAAGATTTGTGTTGGCATACCCCGCAGAACCCCCGGCTTTGGTTGCTCCGGCTTGGGAAGAAACACTGGTTAATTTGGACTACTTATTAGCTTGGTATTGTCCCCTCCTAAAAGCAATCAGAAACGGCCAATCAAACAAGGCCACATCTGCAACCAGAAAGTTAAATGGACCTGAGCTAGTTGGGGTGTCCTCCAGCCAATCAGGTGGATCCGCAGAAATTACTTTGAAACTTTCCAGCACCCCTGACTTTGGTCAGCAAATTTTATCACCAGCCAACCAAATGCAAGCAAACTCAGTCATGTGACCATTTTTCAACAACCCACTCCCTTTTTACAATGCCAGGGGACTTTGGGTCCCCTGCTTGTCAATTTTCCAATAAATTTAAAGCTTGAAGCACTTGCAAACACATTTTAAATTTTATAGCTGTTTGGGATTCAGTTTGTGACCCTTCAGCCTAAGGATTAAAGTGTTAGTATCTGTTTGAAGCTTACCTTGTTTCCGCTGGACTTGAACCTGGCTTCTCCTCTGGCCCCCTATACTAGCGTTAATTTACCTAGTTGTTGTCTTCTCTGCTTTTGCCTTTGAAAACAGAGTTCAAACTTTGAATTTTCAATTGAATTTCTTTATAATCTCTATTCTTATTTTGAATTTTATCTTAAAACCATTGTTTTTGAACCCATTCTTGCTTTCTGTTACGCTCAAGGCACTCAAGGCCATAGTAAAGCTGTGCCTACCCGTTCTGCTGCTCCTTTCTGCATTTCTGTTAAGGCTACCCTGCCTGAACTTTTACCACTCATTTTTAGTCAAAAAACCATACCAACCTACTCCAAATTTTGAGGAAAATACTCCTATGATACTCCCAGCCCTTAAATTTGTGGTGTTTTACCTGGCTCTGTTCTTGCTGCTCTTGTGGTCCACCTCCCCTGATTTATGAGGGAAAATCTCTTTGTCTGCCCAGCTAATAGGTAGAGACCCTTCTAGTCTATGGAACTTCCCCAGCTGCCTTCTCTTTTATGGTGAGGCTGTGGTCAAGAGCCTGATGTGCAATGACTTGGACCTGGACACTGTGGATCATACTTTGCCTGTCCCTGAAGAAGCTGTGTCTCCCATGCCTTCCCTCCCCAGCGTGGTCCAGAGCCATTCAGTACCCCTTGGGCCCTCTAAGGTGTCCTCTCCTGCTCCCACCTGTACCCCTTGGTTGCTTACCGGTCTGATACTGATGGTCCTGAATGCCTACTTCCCTCAGTTGTCCCCGGTGTCCTCCCTGTGGTCCCCCCTCTGAGCGACCGTCCCAGTTCTTCACTGGGTGGCACCCTGGTGGTTTGTTTCACCGGGATGGGAGCCAAACTTAGTTAGTTTAGCCTCCCTCTCTCACACAAAGACCCCTGGGCTTGTTAAAAGGGATGGGTTTGGAAGATATTGGTCACATGGCCTCCAATGCAGCATCTGATTGGTCATGGGAGAAATTTTGCTGGCCAGGGCTAGGGGGGACTGGAGGGTTGCAATGTAATTTCCGCAACCCCCCCTGATTGGCTGTAAGGTAATGCAAGCATTTCAGATCTAGTTGACTTGGTAGTTGTTGATGTGGCCCCATTTGATTGGGCGTTCCTGATTTTCTTTAAAAGCAGACAATACCAAGCTAATAAATAGTCCAAATTAACTAGTGTTTCTTTCCAAGACAGAGAAACTAGAGCTGGGGGTCCTGTAGGGTATTCCAACACAAATCTTTCATCCACTGTGTGAGCTAAATCATTGAGTGAATTTAGTGGTTTTGCTGGACTTTGTGCAGTCTTTTTTGTGCAATAAGGAAATAAAGTCCTATTCAAAGCCAAAGGGGGCAGTGAATTTACAGCGGGAGGGTGAAGACTGAAATAGCAAGCAGGGAACTTTGTCTGTCTGGGGGGAGTAGGTTTTGGACCCCTGGCAGGTAACGCGGGTTGCCAGGGAGGGGAAGAGCTCTGAGGGCTCAATGTACCCTAATACTATTACAGGAGGTCTGTGAGCAAGCACCCTACCTAACAGACTGGTAGGGTGTCCTTGTTTATGCCCCTATGGGAGCTTTGGGGAAACCCAAGGTGAGCATCGGAGGGTATAGACTTTCTCAGAGGTGTCACCAAGGTGGCTTGCTTGGGGAAGCAAGCTGCATAACTTAGTGTGATCAGGCCTCTGGGAAGTAGAGCTGATTACTCTGCAACTGAAAGCCCAGACCTAAACACCTGGGTGAGTAAAGACAACACATAGACATTGGTATATGGTTGAATGGCCTCAGTGGACTGCCACTTGTGAGGGCCCAGTCAAATGCCAGTTCAATATAGACTCATGCCTGGGTCTATAAGTTCTGGTAATGGGGGCTGAGATAAAAAACCAAGATGGTTCACGGAATTAACAGAGAAAACTAGCAAAAGGGACTGTTTGATCACAGTGAAGGCTAGTTGATGGACCGTTAATTCATATTGAATGGAATGGATCAATATGGTTCAGTGTGTTAAAGGAACAAAGGAGGTTCCTAGTGAGGATTTGGTGAGAAACTGGTTAAGGATAAGCGGAAGGACAAGAAGATTATGATGAAGGACTAGCAGATCATAATGCAGGATGGCCAAAGGACCAGAAGTTGGTGCTGAAGAACTGAAGAGCTGAGAGGATGAACTAGCTGGACTGGATGCAGAGGCTGGAAGAGCTGGTTTAGTGACTTTTGAGAATAAATTTAGATATAAAGAAGCAGTTAAAGAATAATTAAATACTGCCTGATTATGATTAAAAAAGGATTTAAAATCATGTAAGTAAAAGGAAAGAGAAGAAAAAATAAAATATAGTTTGTTAGAACTACATGTTATTTTTAGAAAAGGGATTGAAGAGGAAATGGGCCAGAAAAAAGCTTGAAGAAGAACGGAGAAACTGTGAGGGCAAAAGAGCAAATTTTGACAAGAATGACTAGGAAAGACAAAAGGACGAGCAACAGGCAGGTTTGAAGGTGCAAAACATTGAAAGAAACACAGAGAAACGCGGAGAAACGTTGAAAAATTGAAGGGTCAAAAATTGCCTAAGTAAAACATATGCAGAAGCGCTCAAGATTCATTGGGGAAACATGACGGGAATTACGGCAAAACTGTTTGAAAAGCAGAGCAGTTGTTTACCCAGGGCAAGACAGCTTCAGGTTCAAACCAGGGTCAAGGACAGGTCATCCAGGTAAACTGTTTTGGCAAAACCATTGAAGCAAGGCGTATGATTGGCTGCAAACCAGAGTCTACTTGATCAGTTTTTTAAGGGCTTTAACTTAAGAGTTAAAGCCTAAAAATGAGGAGCAGAAGCAGAAAATTCAGGGCTTTCATTGACTGAAGTAATTTTAAAGGTTTAATATATTATATAAGAAGAAAAACAAGATAGTTTAAGCTTTGAAGAACCAGAGTTCTAAGAGATGTTTTTGGTCTGAAACAAGGGGCTATAAAAGGGAGAGCTATCTGAGACTCTTGAGGGACTGGATCAAGTGGATTACAAAGGCCACAAAAGCTACAGAAGGAGCAGAAGACCAAGGATAGGAAGCCAGAGCTGGGTCAGACCGCAGGAGCTTATGATTAAGACACTAGAGCCCACAACTAAAGTGCAGGAGCCCAAGACCAATGAGCAGGAGTCAAAGACCAAGTACAAGGAGTCCAAGAGATTGTTGAAGGACTCCAAGTATTGGCACAAACCCTTTATTATTCCCTACCCTAAGGCTATATCTCAGAAGGTTTCTAAGGGGATCTTCCTTCTGAAAGTGAATAAAGCGCCTATTACAACCCCTATCCAAATTTCCCGTGTAAAAAGAGAATATAAGTCTCATGAGTCAGCTGCCCCATATTTTCTATCCTAGCCCAGGGGATGAGGAATCCTATTGCCTAGGGTGCAGGAAGTTTGCCTCTAGTAAATCTGCCCAGGAGGAGTGGGAGAAGGTGACAAGGCATTTGGAAATGTCAAATAGATGAAGAGAGTTCATTGGGGGAGAGTTTGTGAGACTATTGCAGGATTGGTATTGGCCTACAGAAGGGCTGGCTCCTGCTGAAGTACAAGTGTACAGTGGAGATGCTTGCTTGGTGATTGGGAAGGTACTGGAGGAGTTCGCCCTTATGCAAGCCAAGTATAAGCTCCTCACCAACCCTTCACCCCTGTTGGAGAATGACAACTCCTCCAAGCCGGTCCCTGGCTACAACCCAGGACACACTATGGGGACTGGTGACTAGGAACCCCACAGTGGCTCAAGCAAGTCATCAAGCAAGGGACCCCAACTGGGACCAAGAATCTATTTGATTTGCTAAGGCTGGGATCCACACCCTCCCAGCTGAGACTGTGGCCCAATTCTACGGCCACACTGATCTGTTCATCCCCATGTGCCTTGCCAAACAGCCAATCAATTAAAGGATTAGCTTAACCAACTTTTTTATATTCCCTAATTTACTATTTAATATTTAATATTTATTAATTATCATTTTATATTTAGAAGCTTCTAAGCCCACAATCACATTCAGCGGGACCATCAATGAAGGTTAGTAATTTATTTAATTTATAATAATTTTTTATTGTGTCATCTAAGGGTATCCCAAACACTTGATACTGAATTTTTGCAAATATATTTATATCACTCTTATCAAATAAATATACAAATGTAATTAAAAAAATTAAATGTAAAATGTACAAATTAGAAGTAGATTTTATTGACATATAGATTATGCTTTTATGAAAAACTTCTCTGGAATTAATTTTGCAAAACTTGTTTGATAAAATAAGAATTATAAAAATTATTTATAATAAAAATAATCTAAAGTGTAAATATACATATTGGAAAAGAGAGTTTTTTAGGCCCTTTAATGTGTTTGGAGGTATGTACCTACCCCACAATGGAGGTGGCGCACAACCTCCACTGCCACACTGTGAACAATGAATTCACCCTGATTAAGAATTCACAGCAGCTGGTAAAAGGGAGTATTGTTAGGTGAGAATGCAGGAGCAGCTTCTCTGGTGGGGCTGCAAACTCATAGATTCCCGCCAGGACCAGGGCGTCTTGGATTACGTGGTCAACCAAGTTGTACCTGGGGGATTTTCTTCCCGTCCAATGAGAACTGGGCCTTGTCTATCCCAAGAAGAATCCTGTCTAGGTTCTCTACGCTAGCGCCCATCCAAAAGAAGGAAAGATATCCCAGGTAAACCATGAGGTGAAGCCTTTGCCCAGCAAAGGCTTCAGTAAACTTGCACAGCTTATTGTATACTGCACTTACTTTCTTCTTGTGTTTGGTTTTAGCAAAAGTAAGCTCCATGGCTGAAGGGACCCCCGTCTCATTGGCGCTCCAGGCCAACCCAAAGTCAGCAAGGAGGATTTTGTCTTCTTTACAGCTGTTGCGTCTGCAACAGCCAATTCCTCCACTGCGCACCCAAAGTTCTCAAGGAGGTAAGAGAGTGTATGCTCAACCGGGAAGCAGAAGCAAGCAGCTGTGTGGGCCTGGCCCATCTCCGGTATATTCTTTAATGGGAGCGTTGCCAGGACATCCTAAACAAGCTCAATGGAGTTTACACAATAAACTCCACTGAGTGATACTGGGCCCAGGTGGATCAGTTGGGCATCCTTGTAGGCAGTAACTGCCCACTTGGATGCCCCCTTGGCATGCCTCAGTCTGGCTAGCACGTCCCTTGTCATTGGGAAGGACATGTGAATTCTGTCTTCAAGCTTCTGCAAGACAGGGAGGACATAAAAAGCTGCCTAGCCACATGATTGGCGTAGTTGGCATAAAACACGGCGGGGACAAAGGGGACCAGGATCTGGCAGATTTTACTGTCTATGTTTTCTAAAAAATGTAAAAGTTTTGCATTTTTATTAATTTTGTTTTTTAGGTTACCTTCGTGTGTTTCCTCCTTGCTGGCGGCTTCACCAGGCTTAGTCATTCTTGGTTCAAGCAATTGCGCTGGCATTTTTGTGTCCTTGGTTCTGGCTTTCTTGGCTGGCTTGAGATGTGCATACATCTCAGGGTTGTCAACCCAGATGGATGGCACAGAGAGGGAAAAAGACTTGAATCAAAGGCCTTCCAAAAAGGTCTTCTGGACATTTAAAATATGTTTCTTTGTTGTTTTGGGGATGTCTGGTATCTTGGCCATAAGTGCCTTGGCAGACACCTTGTCAATTTTGTCCCTTGTAAGGACGGCAGCCTTGACTTTTGCCTTGACCTTGTTGTCAATGCCTTTGATTTTGGCAATTGCCAAGTCAAGATCCTTCAAAAGTTTCTCCAATCTCTCATTGATTTTTTACTAACCTTTCCATATGGGTTTATAGCTTTCATCCCAATAAACTCTGTGTTATTCTGATACTATTGCCTCTTTGTTTATTCCTGTTTGTTTTCTCATCTACTACATTATCCCATCTTTTTACCCATTTTGCATATGTTTTACGCTTAACTCAATATGTGTTGTTTGCTTTGTGCTGGCATTGTTTCCTTAATTGCCAAATTATTTTTGGCACTTTACACTGCCCCTTGTGAAATTATAAACAACAATTTGGTGATCATCTAAATTTGAATTAGAAAATTATAGGTTAACTGTTTTTAGATAAAGTTGGTACTGATCTGAATTCAAAACCTTAATGATAAACTTTAAGCCAATCAGGAGCCAAGTGATAAAGTGATTGTTGTGATATAAAGGGTCATACAATAATTTTTTTAGTGAATGTGCACTAATTAATATGATTGGATGGTTGTTTTGCCATTGTGCGCCATTAACACTGTGGTGAGTTGTTGATGGACTAGTGCTCAATCAGCCGCTGGGTTAGCACTAGTCCACCAACAACTCACCACAGTGGCAATGGCACACAATGGCAAAACAACCAGCCAATCATATTAATTAGAGCACATGCACCAAAGAATTATTAAATGACCCTTTATGTCACAACAATCACTTTATCACTAGGCTCCTGATTGGCTTAAAGTTTATCATTAAGGTTTTGAAGTTGGATCAGTAACAACTTTATCTAAACACAATTAACCTATAATTTTCTAATTCAAATTTCAACAACATCAAATTGTTGTTAATATTTTCACAAGGGGCTGTGGTTTGGTGCTAAAAATAACTGTGTTCAGGATCTAGATACACACCATAGTAAATATATGATTTTATAGAAATAGACTGAACATAAAGAATAAAACCAACTATAAAGAACAAGAACATGAACATGAACAATTGAATCTCAAATTAAGAGAATATAAATAGAAAATGTTTGGCAACAGGGGGTTTATTAGGGCAGGGAAGAGTGATGCCTAGTAGGCAGAATAGTGCAGGAAGGAAGGCGTAGAGGTGGTGCTGGCCTGGGGGGTCTGGAATTGGGTGGGGCTGGAAGGTGGGGGGTAGTGGTGGCGGGGTAGGGGTAAGAGGATTGTGTGTGATGGCTGCCATGTAACGCTTGTTATATTCCTTGTCTGTCATTGGCTGGATGGGTTGATAGATGGCTGTGGCACAGGGTGGGAGGCGCTTATTCTTCCATGATTGGTTGCCCATGTTCACATGGAAAACCATTTGCACAAACAAATCAGCCACTATTTGGTGACCAAAGAGAGAATCATGATCAAGGACCCCAAGATAGAGATCATTGAAAGCCTGAGGGTGGCACTTCTGGAGTGTATCTCCAACTTTAAAGAACACAACATCACCCAGATAGATGTCTGCATGGCTGGCAGGATAGACTGAGGCCTAGTGCCTGCGTCCCAGGATGGCTCCAAGGGCAGTAGAGCTACCCTCTATCTGGTGGCTCAAGAAAACCTGGTGCTTGGAATTTGAGCCATCCCAGGAGTCAATTAATCTACTGAGGATGTGGCTGTACTTGTAGCCATTGGTGAAATCTGGGTTTGTTTGATAATATACAAAACCCTTAGCTAAAACAGCCAGAAACGCACCAATGAATGCCCCCTTCTTGACCTTCTTCCTTCCATTCTTGGTGGTGGCTTTTCCTTGCTCACCAAAATTATCAAATGCAATTGATAACTTGTAGTATGAGAAAACATGATGTCATCTGTTAGACTTGTCAAGCATCTGACCAGGGTTGATTCAATTGCGGTGTCATATGGGGAATCCTCAGCTCCATCCCATTGGTTGCCAGCAAAATTTGTAAGAACCCTAATTGAAGCCACTTTTCTGTGCATCCAGAGCTGCACCATGTGCTCAGACACCCAAATGCTATGGTGTGCAAGTTGCTTCTGGACCTGGGTCAAGGGAAGCTTGGGGTCCCGCTGGAGGTGGTCAAGCATTATTGGGTATGCCTCATTGATTTGGGACTTGGGGCCTTCTTTGGCTTCTTGGCTATCCCAATCAGATTCCCCTTATTCATTAAGTTATTGAATTCCCGCATTATTGTGGCTCAGGTGAATTGCAACTGGGCAGCAATCTGGTCCCATGACAGACCCTGTAGGTTTAGTGCCACAATTTCCTGGAGAATTTGGATGGTGATGATTTGTCTTTTGGGGTGCTGGGCCATAGGAGCTGAAGCCTGATTGGCTGTAGGGGGGCAGGTTGGCTAGCAGCAGGAAGTTGTTCCAAATCAAGGTTGCCATCCTGATTGGTTGGTTGACAGGCAGCTTGTGTGGGGGTGGTTACAGGAGCAGGGGCAGAGCTAGACGCTAAGTGACTCTCAAATAAGTCAAAGCCATAGGGGTTGGTGGTAAGGTACAGGTCAGCTTCCTTGTTACCTGCCTCAAAGGCTTGGATGTAAACGGATGCCTCCACGTTCTGAGCCTTACCTCCATTGAAGCTGGCTTGGCTGCTGCTGGCTTGGTTGCTGGCACTGTTGAAAATGTTGTTGTTGTTGTTGAAAGCCATTGTAAAAAAACCTAGGATAAGATCACTAAAAGTAGAAGTTTAAAATTTTATGATTTATTTTTGTTGTAATCTTGATTCCATATTTGGAAGGTTCTCAAAACTATTATACACAAATAAGGATCCATAAAAATGAATAAAATGCCTCTGTTTCTAAATTGGATAGCTGTTGATTGACTGTTATACTGTTATTTTTCTATTTTAGGCTGCTCATACTACACATCTTGTGTGACTTCATTTTATTTTGTGCTTGTGGAATCTTGCTTCTAGTTTGCTCAAATTTTGTTTGATTTTAGTCCTTCTGTTGGTGCCTCATATGAATCCTGATTGGATTATAATATACTCCAGAACAGCATCCATTCATCTCAATTGTTGTGTCAGTTCATTTTGTTTGTGGTTTGAACTACATCACTTGATATTTGCCCTAATTTTGTATAATGGGCTAGTGAAATTTCTTTTTTTGTTTGAAAGTTCATTTATTAACTAATTTTTTTTAAATTAATTGAATCCTGAATCTTGTGTGAGTTGGATTTTGTTCAAATCTGAAATCATTTTGTTTAAATCTGGAGTATTTTTGATTATTGCCATAGCTTTTAAAACTACTGTACCCAATGAAAAACTGGATCAATACCAAGCCTGAATCCCTGACACTCTCAAGAAGATTCCCAAGGTTCCACCTTCTAGCACCCCAGGGGGTGATGTTGCAACATATGCAGTTACTCCCTCTTGGGAAACTAATTCCCCAAGTGACTTGCCAAATGATTCCCTGACTAATAATTAAGTTGGTGGCACTATTATCATTCAGCCATTTAATTACAGGGATAAAACATTCTGAATCCTAAGAAAAACACTACTTGGACAGACCTCATGACCTAAGAGGACGTTTACTTGGATAAGCCACATGTCTACCATGACATACATGGATAGTATGTAGTTTCCCATGATACTATATAATATTACAAACTCATACAAAATAAAGTATTATTATCTTCTTAGTTTCCCATTTATCTTGTTTATTATACTTCCCAGAAGTATATACTTGACAACACATAATCAGGAAATTATACATAATAGTACATTTTATTGACAATTATTGCAAATAATAAAAATAACTTGAAATTATATAAAAATATAATAAAACACTAAAAAATACCCCAGAATTGCATTAAACTAGCCATCTGAATTAAAACATGTAGATTATATTTCTCCATAATGTAACTTTTTTATTTGAAACTAGTATTTTTATTGATTTCTCATATTGAATTGTGAACGTTTTATTGAATGTTAACTATACTAGGTTGTATTGCCATCCATGTCAATTTTGCATCATGGGCATAACTCAATGCCTTTAGTATAATAAAATTCATTGTAAATGTGGCTTTTTTCATTTTAATTTATATAAATGGACTGTGTTTATATTAGGGAGCCATTAACACTTAGTACAAATATCGATACATAGTGCATTTTACAGCCTGCATATTTGCCTATTGATAATAATTCTGTAAACTTTTTTGTAAGATTTTGTGAGGTAATAATAATGTAATGGATTAATAAATTACTTTTTATTGCCATCAATTGGCTGATTTTCTTTGCTGTGGCAATTGAGCTTTTCTGATATTTGCGCACTAGTATCCAATTGATTGGTTTTACATCCCATTGCACAGGCAATAGGAAACATGGTTGCCACCCCAACCACATCTGGTCTTGGGGTGACAACCATGTTACCTATTGCCTGTGAAAATTGTGAGGGCCAGCACAGCAAAAACAGGAACATGTTTTAAACCCCCACACCCAGCTGCAAAAGCCTGCTGGGGGATTTGAACCCCCAATCACCCACCAGGACAGGCAAGGGCCAATTCAAACTGCCCTGGTCTATTTGGGCAGTTTGAATTGACCTGGGAACGGGTCCTGTCCTGGGACCAGCTTTAATCCTGGCCTGGGGGAGCTTGCAGCTCTCATTGGCATTGGGAGACCCAGCCCCAATACTACAATTAGGCTTGGAGCACCCAATGCCGCTCTCAATTAGATCTGCTGCAGAATGCAACCAGAAGATCCTCTGAAATACTGGTTCCTGCTACTGCTCCTATTTTCACTGCCATCAATTGCATTGAGGTGCTAAAAAATAATCTTGCAGCAACTAAGGTTGCTGGTAATGCAGCCAATAAGTTGGCTATGCACAGCACCTCAGTCAAGCTGCAGGATTAAAAACTGCTTACAGGTTGTGATCAAGATAAAAATAATCACTAATCAACAGACACTGGTTCAAAACCTGAGGAATTAATTGGTACTGCCTCAACCTTATTCCCCAACCAAGTAAAATATCAGGATGATGGAGCCAGCCAATTACATACCAGCTGCCAGCAGCCTCTCCTGCTCAGACCAAGTCAAACAGATCCCAATCCTTACTTCACAAGATGCTCCCCACTACTTTCCAGAAGCCAGTAACCAAGAGTTGGAACATCAAGGGCTCACCAAAAGTAGGAAGCAATATTTTCCAAGGTAGACCAGACAAGTGGTATAAAAACAACTTACCCACATTTAAATCAAGTGCAGACAACGTCAAATAAAGTGAATGAATCTATAAGTTTTATTTGATTTATTAGGATTTCAATTTATACACCACTTGAGCAGAAGTCAAATCAGAAGACTAGAGTATCACCCTAGACCTACACTCATGGACTACCAGCCAGGTCCAGATCCTGGAATGGCTGGCATTCCCTATGACTCCCCTGCTCCTCCTATTCCTCAGCCCTACAACCATAGTAGAGCTGGGATGGTCATCCTGACCATCCTCAGTCTGGCCAAAGTTGTCATTCCCAACAGTGGTGCCTATTGCCTCTTAGCTGCTGGATTGCTTTACCAAACCTGTTCTGCTCCATTCCTCTACTGGGCCCTTGTTACATGTTATAAAGATGGGTTAAGCTCCCTTTGATACCTTGGTACATGACAGCCGCCAGCCATGACACAAATGGATGTGAAACCAACCAATTGATACTAGTACCTAAATATAAGAAAATTAACAATCTCCACAGCAAAGAAAACCAGCCAATTAATGGTAATAAACAGTAATTTATTAACCCAAACATTATTATAACCTCACAAAATCCAACTAAAAAGTTTACAGAATTATTACCAATAGATAAATGTGCAGGCTGCAAAATTCACCAAGTATCAATATTTTTACTAAGCGTTAATAGCTCCCTAATATAAACACAGTCCATTTATATAAATTACAATGAAAAAAGCCACCTTTACAATGAATTTTTATTATACAGAATGCATTGAGTTATTCACATAATAACTAAATATCATTATTTAATGCATGCCTGTAATATTCCAATAAAATTTTTGTATTTGTGATCCTTAATTTAGTATAAATCTTGAAAACATCCATGCAAATAATTATATGTTATTCATAAAATGTACAACATTTAAAAATTATGGGGAATGTTGATAATGTAAAAAGAATATATTACTGTAAATTCAGAACCTGAACGTAAAAATGCAAGATTGTCTAATCCTTGGTCCAAATTTCAAATCACTTTTGCAGGCAACTCAGCAGAGTGAAAATTAAAATATTTAATAAAATCAACCATTTAATTTGAATTTTTTGGTTTATTTAAATTGGAAAATTTCAAATCCCTTGAGCAGATAACTCAACTAATAAAAGACAAAACCCAACAAATAAATGTGGGATACATGAATCATAAATGCAGGATTCTAATGTACAATTTGAGATTTCCTGTATTTTAAACAAATCATAGACATCATGGAAAACTTAACAAATCTGAAATTGCGGGATTGTCAAATCCAAGAACCAAGTTTCAAATCAAAAATGAGGTGAATTTGAAATAAATATAATTTATGAGTGTCTCAAAAAGGAGGCTAAAGGATCTAGAGTGTATTTGTGCTGATTCTTTTAGGAATCACAGGCATTCTCAAAAATCACCCTATTCCATTTTAGGACAGCTAAAATTTAGATCATAATATTCATAAAATTAACATATATAACAATATAATTGACCAAAAAATACATTCCTCTTCTTGAGTTTAAAATTTTAATAAAATTTATTATGTCTTCTTTCAATACCAAACAAGTCAACAAGCTGTTACCTGGCCTTGACAAAATTATACAAATGCTACACTGGGTCTCTTAACAGTGAAGCCTCTGTCTATGGCTACTCCTAACCCGCAGGCCCCTCCGCAAGCACTACCCAGGAGTGTGTTCTTTCTCCTGCATCCTCAAGCATGGCCCTGTTTGCCCATCACGCACAGGCAGCTGCTTACCCAAATCCCTTATCAGCAATGGCATCTGGAACCAGCCATTTTAGCTATGGGGTCACCCAGAGAGCCCAGGAACCCAAAACAGCTAATCAGATAGCATTGACCAGTTCCCGTGATGAACACATCCCTCCCCCAGCCAATCAGCCTGCAAGATGCAGAAGAAAACCAATCACTCTGGAGATTGTTCTCAAAATGGTTTAAAAGCAAGGGAAGCTTATGTTCCTTGGGGCGATTGCGGCCGCAATGTGTTTGGCAAAGTCAACTGTGGCTGCAACCCTGTGAGCCCATGCCAACTGTGGCCCCCCTACCAAGAAGACCCCAACTGGCGCCTGTACTTTAACCAAAGGTGACACAGCCCATCCCCTTATGATGGCCATTATGGAACGTGACCCGCAGATGCCCCTGGTCCAGGTACGTCTCCAGTTGGACTCCACAGCATCTTCACCAACAAAAGAACAGTGAATTTGTGGATGCACAGAGTTGTGGTTGCTGCTAGAATCTTGTCCAATCAAGTTCTCAGTGGCCCCATTTTGGTGGATACTGACCCCTACAATTCAACAATTATTAATTTTATCAAAGGAAGGGTAATGAGGACCCGTAATGACGTAATCTTCCTGTTGTATGCTAAGATATCTGCAGATATCCAAGATTTTGGAGAGAAGTGTATCCAGTCTGACGTGTACAAGCGCGGCCCAATATTGTATTGGTTTGTTGGGGTTTTATTGGCAGTTTCCCCATTGGGCGTCAATTATTACTTGGCAATATCAAACACTGCAGATGGGTATGCCTACCAGACGGAGCTCAAGGCCATGCTGGAGGAGTGGGCCACACAAAACACTGTGCACACAGTTGTATTGAGTGCAGAGATGGAGCAGCGGGAATTGGCTACCCAAAAAATCAGGGCTGTGGGGCATACCTGCTGGTCCTACCCCATCAACTACGCCAACATGCATATTGCAGATGTATGTCTCTACAATTTTGGTTCTGCCCTAGGCACTTAAATCCTGCCACCTACAACAAACTATGCACCCAAATTGATAAGGGGTATGAGCTTTTCCCTTCTGCGTCTGTCCAGGACTTATTTGCTCTCATCATCTTCTATGCAAGTGATAGTGATAAGTCCAGAAAGGACCCCTGTCTCCCCCACACCAGTCCATCTGTTTTGTCAAGCCAGTATATGTGACAGAAGAAGAATTTGAGCAATTGAAGCAATCATCTCTTGCTGCCTCTTCCCAGTCAACAAACCCTGCCTCCCTGACCCCCCATCAAGCCACCTGCCTTCCAACCCTGACTCCCAAACCACCACCCATTCCCTCCCCACTATCTCTGATGCTGCCTCTTTCACAGGCGCAGATGAAGGCAATGTTCATTTTGCCCATTCCCTCCCCTTCCTGTCCTTTGATTAGTAAATAACTCTTTTCTTTATGAAAACTTATTAAAATTGATATCTCTCTTTCAATTCAACATTAATAAAACTTTCTTTTTACTTATCAACACTCCCCATAATTAATAAAATGTTGTACATTTTACAAATAGCTTAAAATTATGAGCATACATATTTTTCATGATCATTAATAAATTGAAGACAATAACGTAAATATAGAATTAGAATATTGCAATTAGACGTCAACTCTTGATATTTTGATATTAGTCCATAACTCAATTTATTTTGTTTAATAAAATCCATTGTAAATTTGGCCTTTTACATTATAATTTAATGAAATGGATTGTGTTTATATTAGGGCCATTAACACTTAGTACAAATATTGATACATAGTGCATTTTAAACCCTGTATACCCTATTGGTAATAATTCTATAAAATTTTCAGTCAGATTTTGCAAGGTAATAATGTAATGTGTTAATAGATTACTGTTTATTGTCATTAATTGGCTGATTTTCTTTGCTGTGGTGATTGTGCATTTTCTGATTTTTACGCACTAGTATCCAATTGGTTGGCTTCACATCCAATCACACAGGCAATAGGAAAACAAGCTGCCACCCCAACCACATCCAGCCTCTGTGTAGCGGCTTGTTTTCCTATTGCCTGTGCAATTGGATGTGAAGCCAACCAATTGGATACTAGTGCATAAATATCAGAAAATGCACAATTGCCACAGCAAAGAAAATCTCCAATTAATGAGAATAAACAGTAATTTGTTAACACATTACATTCTTATTACCTTGCAAAATCCAACTAAAAAGTTTACAGAATTATTACCAATAGGTAAATATACAGGCTTTAAAATGCACTATGTATCAATATTTGTACTAAGCATTAATGGCCCTAATACTGTAAATTCAGAACCAGAATGTAAAAATGCGGGATTGTCAAATCCTTGGTCCAAATTTCAAATCACTTTTGAATGCCACTAGTAAACTCAGATATTAATTGCAGGAACTGGAATCCAAATTGAGTGTACAGTAAGCACACTAGGAAACACCAACTCAAATCAAGAAGCTCCACCACAACTAAAATCAAATGAAAAATCCAATATTGATAACCATAATTAGATATAAAAAGTTATTAAACTTTAAAATCATCCAGACCTGGAAAGTATACAATATTATTCACTTCAAATAAGGGATATAGAAACTCTGCTACTATTCAAGGCCATATCAAGAGAAAAAAACTTCCCACAACTAAACCAACAACTCCAAATAAATACATATTTAATCTAAAATATATTTTTTATTTTATTTTTATGGACTGTCAATCACATTCCCAACCTGCTCCTGCACCAGCCCGCAGGGCAGCCTGTCCACAAGGGCGTCCCAGAGGGTCCAAGAACAGACCCAGAACCCAACTTGAAGGGAGTAATGCCAATACACAGGCCTCCCAAGGTGTCATTGCCAGCCAACCACCACGCACGTCCCAGACCCAATCAACCAGCTTGAATCCCAGGCAGAAGCCACTCTCAAGGCCTGCTACCAAAGTCTCCTACACCAGGGTCACCAGGAACACTGAGGTTACTTACACCTCTACCGTGTACCCAGCCGTCACCTGGCCCCGCACTCTTGACCCAAGAGTTGCCACTTCCTGCCCCTGCGTCTTTGACACCACCTACAAGCCATTGGCAGCCACTGTTGAGCCATCTGCGCCTATGATCTATTCCACCATTGACAGTGCCAGCGCAACCAAGTGTGATCCCACCTTCTACACAAAGGTCCCTGTCCCCTGGGTTGAGCCTGGTAGCCAGGATGTCATGGTACCTGCCAAGGGCGGCGTTGGTTGACTGATAGTGAGCGTGAAGCTCTCCTCAACTGCTTGAATGGGGGAATGGCGGTTTGGGATATTGCGTCTCAATTTGGTGTCACAGCCAGATATGTTGCCAACATCAATACCAAGTATGGCAATACCAGGCAAATTGCAGAATCCACCAAGGCTAAGTGGCAGCCAAAACTCTTGCAGCCTGTGCACATCAACGCAATCAAGCAGTGGGTAGCCAGGGATTGCCACCTGGACACGCTTGCTGTTCAATCAATGCTTGCCACAGAGTTTGGGCTTTCTGTTTCTAAAACCCTTGTTTACAAAACAATGGTTGATTTGGGCTTCTCTTGGAAGGTGCTCAGAGTTTCTCTGTACAACAGAAACAGTGAAAAGACCAATGAGGATTGACACATTTATGCTGAGACATATCTGGCACTAAAGAAGGCTGGGAATGGCTAGTTTTTCTATATTGAAAAATCATTGTTTTCCTCCTCACTCAGGTCCAGGCATGGGTGGGTCAAGAAGGGGTCCAAGATTGTGTAGCCCATTGTGCAGCTGTCTGTTCCCAGACCTATTCAATGGTTGCGCTTCTTGGTCCTTGCAGGTTGGATCAATACCAGATGATTAAAGGCTCTCATAATAGCAGGACCTTTCTTGATTTTCTCTGAGTTGTCAAGGAGTACCTTTGAATAAATTATAGCAGCACAACCAACATTGTTGTGCTTGATAATGTTGGGCTCCACAAAGTGGATCTGGTTGTGTCTGAGTTCCCCCCATCAACAAGAATAGCCACTCCTCCAGCCACCGCCTTGCAGACTGCCCAATGGGACTCCTCTTTCTCCCCCCCATATTCCCCATTACTGAATCCAATCCAGGAGGTGTTTGGTTAGATAAAGGATAAGGTGAAACAAGGACTTCCTCAGGACACCGAGGACCTATTCAATATTCTTGAGGTCAGCCAATTTGCAATGCCACCCGATGTGATGACGGCATTTTACAAGCACTCGGAATCCTTCCTCCCCAAAGCCCTAGCCTCCGAGCCAATCAGATAAATAGGTGCCCTGGTTTTATTTGTTTTTATTTTTATTTATTTTGTTTTTATTAGCACTCAAATTATTTTTTATATATAATAATGGGACGTTTGATTGTATTATGGACATTTAAGAATACTAGAAAAGGTAAGTAAAATTAATTATAATAGATAAGAGGGATTTATTTTTATATGATGCACTGAATATTATTGGCTTTTGCGGTAACAAATAAATAAATAAATAAATAATAAAAAAAGATAAAAAAAATAGTTTATTTAAATAATTGTGAATCATTTTGGTACTTTGACTTTTCTAAGCCACAAATTGGACCTTGCGTGTCATCATCTGCTCTTGGTATTTCAGTGCCACTGTAGCTTCACAACACTGCAACCAATGATTTTTATGTATTCCTTACTAATTTGTACTTAGGACGCAGTTCAAGTATATTAAATATGTTTATCAAATCATATTACAAGGGAAAGGTAATTCAAGTTGTAAACAATCATTTGTTTAGAACAATAGTGGAGCGGGCCGCATGATGCAGATAAATTCAATTCTCCATGTTTATCTTTGTGATAAATGTACCCATACTTGACAAGATAATAAATAATAAATAAAAACATTTTTAGCTTATTTTTAAATATTTGACGTGGTCGCAACTTTAACTATTATCTTGTAATATATTTAGATATATTATTACTATAATTTACCTACTAAAAAGTAAAATAAAAAATAAAATTTTAAAATAAAAATATAATTAAAAATCTTAAAAGTTTAATAGTAAAGGTTAAATATTCAAAATACACCAATTTTTTATTTAATTGTGATTTATTCAATAATAAAATATTCCATATTAAAATATTAAATATTTTTATATTAAATATTTAATATTAAAATATATAATATTAAAATATTTTACTATTAAATATTTTACTATTAAATATTTTAATATTATAAAATATTAATATTAAATGTTTACTATTAAATATTTTAAAATTAAATTTTTAACAGAAAATATTTTAATATTAAATATTTTTATATTAAATATTTTACTATTAAAATTTTACAAGTAAAAATTTAAAATAGTGAAGTATTTAGTATAAAAATATTAATATTTAAATTTTAATATTTAAAATAAAATAAATTAAAAATTAAAAATAAAAAAGTTTTTCTTTGCAAGGGAAAATTATTTATTGGGGGAATGCAAGTTGCAAGGGGAATATGTTTATTCTGGGGAATTATACCCCCAAATTAAATTTTCAGCTAATACATCTAATTGGGACCACATACTCTTCTGTATGTGGTGGATGACTCTGGCGCCAATTGCTAGGGGAGTGGCGCTCAGCACCCCGGTGGTGGCCGAACATCTTATAAAAGGCAGATGGGCAAGGGAATCAATTAGCAGGTTTTTGGGGGGGGGCACGTAGTACCTGTATAGTGTTGCCAATGCAAATGAATCATAGAGGACATGCTCAACTGTCCTGTATCCCTGTGGTGTTTTCTGTCTGTTGAGGGCTACATGGCAAATGTCAATCTGTATAGGTACATCTTCTAATTTTTCACGTTGGCTTTCAGTATGCAATGGAGCAGGATTCCCAGGCACACCGCAACGTGGATCCTTTGCAAGGTATACTTTTCTGAGAACATGCATAATTTTTTGAATGTTTGTATTAATCTATTTATATAGGACGTTTAGTTGAACTTGAAGATAGTACTGGGGGGGGCGCCCAACTTGAATCTGCCCCCCAGGCCTTGGCAAACAATATCATTAAAGGTTTAAAACTATTCACAAGGACTGCATCCCTAACTTTATTTGATAGAGCCTTAAAGTTTCATTAAAAATTGCTGATTTCAGATATTCATTTCCTATTTGAAAATTGGTCTTTATTAAACTTTTTTTGTATTTGTTGATATTTGAGAATGGGAACCTTTGAACGCTTTCATATATGTATTCATTGAAGTTCAGTTTCAAATCCCCGCCAATTTCATTCATTTCTTTTATTTTGATTGCTGATCTCAATTTGTAGGCTTCTCTTATCCATGGCAAGCACCCCCGGGTGGTTGATATTCCCTGATTTGAGCTTCACTATTAAAAAACATATTCATATTCTGCTGAACTATTTTATTTATTTGATTTTTATTTATTTGTTTTATAGGGGCCACCAGAGGCTGGTAGCCCCCATAAAACCAACTTGACGTAAAAGCCGCCACTTCCGCGACCTCATCCCCATTTCTGGTGATGACTAAAACAAATATAAGTTAAACATAAAAAAACTTACTGATTGTTTCCTCTGTGGCCCCTCAGCCACAGGCGCCACTTTGGCAGACTTCATGAGCATTGGATGCTCTTCATTAATTTTTCTAGGCTTAATTTTTCTTATATTTCTTTCAAATTGTGTTTCTTCTTGGTTTTCATTTGATAAAGCTTCTTTATTTCTTGATGTGCTTCTTCTTCTTTCTTGTGTTTCATTTTATCTATTTCCATTTGGTCGGTTTCCTCCATATTGGTGTTGATTTCCTTTTGAATTTCTGTTCCTTCAATTAGTTTAATCTTCTTATTGTTTTCTTTGGCCCCCTGCCAGAACTCCCACAAATTTTAGGCCGTGTTGTTGAATTCAAGTCTTGATAAAATAGTTCCCTGTAGATTAAGTAATTTTTTCTTTATTTCTTTCATCTATAATATTTTCCAATTTGTTCAGAGCATCTTCTTTTGGTTGGATCAGTGGCTGGCCCTCATCCCCTAGCATTCCTGTCACTATTTCTTTGATGTTTTTCTCAATTTCAACAACTTTTTGCAGGTAAGCTTCTAAACTATTGATTAAGTTATAGATTGATGACTTTTTGTTTGAATTCCATTAAAAACCTGGCTTTTATAGTACTATCTTTGACGCATACATAATTTTTGTCATCATCATTAATAAATTGAAGACAATAAACGTAAATATTGCATTAGAATATTGCAATTAGACGTCAACTATTGATATTTTGATATCATGTGCATAACTCAATGTATTTAGTTTAATAAAATACATTGTAAACGAGGCCTTTTCATTTTAATTTATTTAAATTGACTGTGTTTATATTACAGAGCCATTAACGCTTAATAAAAATATTAATAAAAAGTGCATTTTACAGCCTGTATATTTACCTATTGGTAATAATTCTGTAAACTTTTCAGTTGGATTTTGCAAGGTAATAATAATGTAATGTGTTAATAGATTACTGTTTATTGTCATTAATTGGCTGATTTTCTTTGATGTGGCAATTGTGCATTTTCTGATGTTTACGCACTAGTATCCAATTGGATATGAAGCCAACCAATTGGATACTAGTGCGTAAACATCAGAAAATGCACAATTGCCACATCAAAGAAAATCAGCCAATTAATGACAATAAACAGTAATCTATTAACACATTACATTATTATTACCTCACAAAATCTGACTGAAAAGTTTACAGAATTATTACCAATAGGTAAATTTACAGGCTGTAAAATGCACTAATTATTAATATTTGTTCTAAGCGTTAATGGCTCTGTAATATAAACACAGTCAATTTAAATAAATTTAAATGAAAAGGCCTTGTTTATAATGTATTTTATTAAACTAAATACATTAAGTTATGCACATAATATCAAAATATCAATAGTTGACATCTAATTGCAATATTCTAATGCAATATTTATGTTTATTGTCTTCAATTTATTAATGATGATGATGAAAATATCCTCAGAAATAAGTATATGCTACCACATCAAATGTACAACATTCTTTACACACAGAAACTTATAACAATGTAAAAATATATTATTGACTATGAACTGAAAGAAAAAATCAATTTTAATAGTAGTCACCAAGAAAAAAAATTATTTACTAATTAAAGGACCAGAAGTGGAGGGAATGGGCGGAATGAACATTGCCTTCATCTGCGCCTATGAAAGGGACAGCATCAGAGATGGTGGGGAGGAAATGGGTGGTTGCATGGGAGTCAGGGTTGGAAGGCGGGTGGCTTGATCTTGATGGGGGGGTTGGGGAGGCAGGGTCTGTTGACTCGGGAGGGGCAGCAAGAGCGGTTTGCTTCAATTGCTCAAATTCTTCTTCCGTCCATATGCGGGCTTGACAAAACGGATGGAGTGGCATGGGGGAGGTGGGGGTCCTTTCTAGACTTATCACTATCACTTGCATAGAAGATGATGAGATCAAATAAGTCCTGGACAGACGCGGAAGGGAAAAGCTCATAGCCCATATCAATTTGGGTGCATAGTTCATTGTAGGTGGCAGGCTTTAAGCGCCTGAGAGCGAAACCAAAATGTAGAGAATAAATCTGCAAGATGCATGTCAGCGTAGTTAATGGGGTAGGACCAACAAGTATGCCCCACAGCCCTAATTTCCTTGGTTGCCCATTCTGGCTGTTCCATCTTAGCACTAATTACAACTGTGTGCACGGCGTTTTGGGCGGCCCACTCCTCCAGCATGTCCTTGAGCTCTGTCTGGTAGGCATACCCATCTGCGGTGTTTGATATTGCCAAGTAATAATTGACGCCCAATAGGGAAACTGCCATTAAAACACCAACAAAATGATACAAGATTGGGCCGCGCTTGTACATGTCAGATTGGATGTGCTTCTCTCCAAAGTCTTGGATACTGGCCGAGATCTTAGCATACAACAGGAATATTACGTCATTACGGGCCCTCATTGCCCTTCCTTTGATAAAATTAATAATTGTTGAATTGTAGGGGTCGGTATCCACCAAAATGGGGCCACTGAGAACTTGATTGAACAAGATTCTAGCAGCAACCACAACTCCGTGCATCCATGAATTCACTGTTCTTTTGTTGGTGAAGATGCCGTGGAGTCCCAACTGGAGATGTACCTGGACCAGGGGCATCCGCGGGTCACGTTCCATAATGGCCATCATGAGAGGGTGGGCTTTTTCACCTTTGGTTGAGGTACAAGCACCAGTTGGGGTCTTCTTGGTAGGGGGGCCACAGTTGGCATGGGCTCACAGGGTTGCAGCCACAGTTGACTTTGCCAAACACATTGCGGCCGCAATCGCCCCAAGGAACATAAGCTTCCCTTGCTTTTCAACCATTTTGAGAACAATCTCCGGGGTGATCAATTTTCTTCTGCGTCTTGCAGGCTGATTGGCTGGGGGAGGTATGTGTCCATCTTGGAAACTGGTTGATGCCACTGATTGGCTGTTTCAGGGTTCTGGGCTCTCTGAGTGACCCCATGGCTCAAATGGCTGGTTCCAGATGCCATCACTGATAAGGGATTTTGGTTAGCAGCTGCCTGTGCATGATGGGCAAACAGGGCTATGCTTGAGGATGCAGGAGAAAGAACACACTCCTGGGTAGTGCTTGCGGAGGGCCTGCAGGTTGGGAGTGACCATAGACAGAGGCTTCACTGTTAAGAGACCCAGTGTAGCCCTGCATGATTTTGTCAAGGCCAGGGAACAGCTCGTTGATTTAGTTGGTGTTGGAAGAAGACATAATAAAAATTTATTAAAATTTTAAGCTCAGGAAGAGGAATGTAAGTTTTAGTCAATTTTATTGTTGAATATGTCAATTTTGTGAATATTACACTCTAAATTTTGGCCGTCCTAAAATGGAATAGGGTGAATTTTGAGAATGCTTGTGCTTCCTAAAAGAATTATCACAAATCCACTCTAGATCCTTTAACATCCTTTTTGAGACACCAATAAATTATATTTCTTTCAAATTCATTGCAATTTTGATTTGAAACTTGGTTCTTGGATTTGACAATCCCACAATTTCAGATTTGTTAATTTTCACATGATGTCTATGATTTGTTTGAAATACAGGAAATCACAAATTGTACATTAGAATCCCGCATTTCTGATTCATGTATCCTGCATTTGTTTGCTGAGTTTTGTCTTTTGTTAGTTGAGTTATCTGCTCAAGAGATTCAGAATTTGCCAATTTAAATAAACCAAAAAAATCAAAATAAATGGTTGATTTTATTAAATATTTTATTCTTCACTCAGCTGAGTTGCCCGCAAAAGTGATTCAAAATTTGGACTAAGGATTTGACAATCCCGCATTTTTACGTTCAGGTTCTGAATTTACAGTATAAACACAATCAATTTATGAAAATTGTAATGAAAAAGACCTAGTTTAAGGTGGATTTTATTATACAGAATGCATTGAGTTATTCACATAATATCAAAATATCAAGAGTTGATGTCTAATTGCAATATTCTAATCCAATATTTACGTTTATTGTCTTCAATTTATTAATGATGATGAAAAATATGTATGTGTTGAAGATAGTACTATAAAAACCAGTTTTTCAATGGAATTCAAACAAAATGTCAAATATCTATAACTTGATCAACAAATTAGAAGCACAACTGAAAAAGTTTGTTGAAGTAGAAAGAAATATCAGGGAAATAGTGACAGGAAAGCTGGGTAACAAGGGCCAGCCACTTATCCAGTCAAAAGAAGATTCTCTGGATAAATTGGGAAATATTATAGATGAAAGAAATAAAGAAAAATTACTTAATCTACAGGGAACTATTTTATCAAGTCTAAAGTTCAACAACACAGGATACAATTTGTGGGAGTTCTGACAGGAGGCCAAAGAAAACAATAAGAAGATTAAACTAATTGAAGGAACAGAAATTCAGAAGGAAATCACCACCAATGAAGAGGAAACTGACCAAATGGAAATATATGAAAATGAAACACAAGCAAGAAGCAGAAGCGCTTCAAGAAATACAGAAGCTTTATCAAATGAAAACCAAGAAGAAACACAATTTGAAAGAAATATAAGAAAAATTAAGCCTAGAAAAATTAATGAAGAGCATCCAATGCTCATGAAGTCTGCCAAAGTGGCGCCTGTGGCTGAGGGGGCCACAGGGGAAACAATTAGTAAGTCTTTTTATGTTTTACTTATATTTATTTTAGTCATCACCAGAAATGGGGATGAGGTTGTGGAAGTGGCGGCTTATACGCCAAGTTGGTTTTACGGGGGTTACCAGTCACCTGTGGCCCCTGTAAAACAAACAAATAAAAACCAAATAAATAAAATAATTCAACAAAATATGAATTTTTTTATTATTGAAGATCAAGATAGGAAATATTGGCAACAGCACTCATGTTGACACTAAAAATATTGACAGTGGCCATGTCAACACTTTTAATGTCAACACTATAGTATAGTGACAACCTGTTTTTACTTAATGTTGTTTCCTGGATGTCAACACTTTTTTAATTAACAAAGCACTTTACCCTGAACATTTTTAATACAAAAAATTATTTTTAAAATACAATATTATACTAAAATGACCCCAGAGTGTTCAAAAATGCAATAAAAAATGCCATAAGTAATAAGAATAAGGAGATATAAGCAAGTAGTTTTCAACTTACTATGTAATTTACACTCTTTATTATAAAATTATTTTTTATTCCCATAAAAATTAAAATTCCAATGAACCAAAAATAAATATATTTTATATATCATTATAACTGCAAAATATAAGAAAATTCTATATTTAATTTATTATACTTTATATAAGCATAACTGAAAATATCTCATCTCTTAAAGATAAATTAACAAAAATATAAGATATGTATTACTAAACCATACTGAAACTAAACATAAAGCTTGCCATTAATACCTAAAAAGATTATTAATATCCAAAAAAATTAAAAAATTAAAATTTTAAAAGTAAAAAATATATAGGCAAAGCAAAGCAAAGTTTATTTGGCTAATTTAAGCCACCAGCAAGAGCAGTAGCAACATCTTCAAGGTACTTCTTTATCTCCGCCACCTTGTACTTCTTCTTCACTACCTTCTGCACGTCCTCCTGGTAGTCTTGCTCCTTGGACTTTATCTTCTTGGGGGCCACCCAGTTGGCCAGGTTGCAGAACTTGGAGACAGTCTGGGCCTGCTCCTCTTGTAGCTTGGAGAAGAACTTGCTGAACTTGGGGTTGGTTCCAAACTTCACCTTCAGGGTCTTATGCCAAACCTAAAGGCTAGAGGTGGTCTTCATCTCCCCCTTGAGGCAGGCGCCTTGACAGTTCCAAGGGGCAGTGGCCCTGTTCTACCTCTCCAGGCAGTCACCTTCTTGCCCACCCATTGCCGCTCAAAGTACTCCAGGTAGCCTTCAAAGATGGTGGAGTGCTTCTTGATATAAGCATCCTCCAGGAGGGCCTCAAAGCCAAGCCCAGTATGCTCTGGGCGCACAAAAGCCAAGGCAGAAAACTGGGTCAGGGCAAAGCGGCACTTCCCCTTACCATTGTTAAGATACTTGTCAAAAAGGTCCTTCTCACTCTTGAGATTATTGACAAGGGCCTGCCTAAAATGGAAGAAGCAGCCCTGGACTTCTCCATCAAAGGTGGCCTGGAAGGCTCTGAACTGAGCCTGCTCAAAGTCCATTATTATAACCTTTGGCCTAAGTGAGCGCGCATGAGCTAGCTGCTCAGCAGCTAAGGTTGCCTCATCCACCTCAGCGGAGGAGGGATTTGCCCTTGTGGTGTGGGTGGGAGGGGGGAGCTGGTTGACGGGAAGGGAGCTCAAAGCATCCTGGAAGATCTTGAAGGCTCTGGCATAGACCTCTGTCTTGGCACCAGGAAGGAGAAAGAACACAAGAGGGATAACCTGGTCATTGAACTGCCCATGCAGGACCAAAAGCTGCTTAAAGAGAGGGGGGCAAGTAGAAAATATGCCATCACACAGCCAGGTGGTAGCAGTGTTCAGCTGCTCCAGGTTTTGGGTTGTGGCGTAGGCTACAATCCTATCCTCCACTTCCTGCCCATTGTCATGGAGAAGGAACATCTCACCATCCTCTGTCTTCTTGAGGGCATCTGTGAGGACCAGGTCCTTGATGTTGGTGGCACTCTTGGCCAGGGGGTTTGAGGCTTGACACTTATCACTCACAAACTTGACCAACTGATTGTGGGTTGGCACCATCTTCAAGTTGGTAGGGGACAGGTATTTGCAAGCAAGCACAGCCAGCTGGGTGGCAGAAAAGTCTTTGGAGGTGGGCATAATCTGCACTAGATACCACTTTAGGAGGCGGGAGATGGTGGTGTTGGGCATGATGTAGGTATGCTTGCCCTTTATGGTTTGGACCAGATCCCAGCGCTCAGTGTTGAGCTGCACTGGGCAGAAGCGGTCCTCGCAGGTGTAATGCTGGCTCTTAAAGCCCCGGTTGGCATTGTTGCAGCTGAAGATATACCCATTGGCCATCATGGCCAGCCCACCCTTTACACTCATGATTGGGAAGTATTTGGGCAAGGAAGAGGGAACCTTGAACTTGCCATCAACGTTGCAGATGTTGTAGGCCACAAGAGGGTCCCAATGGCCAGCAGGAGCATGGTGGAAGCCAGGGAAGTAATCAGGGTGGGGCTTCAAATCATCCCCAGATAAGCTTGAAGGGGGAGAGTTTGGTGGGTGTGTGAAAGCAGAAGGGGGCTTGTTGTGGTGCTCCTCATGTAGGGCTGTGTTTGCAACAAAAAGGGACAATTACAGCATTTGCCGTAATTGCCCCATTTGCCCTTCCCCATCTACTTCTTTCGGATTCCCCCAACGTAGGGAATCCAAAATTTCATAAAAAAAAGAAGGCCCCAGATGGCCTTCTGTTTTCCATACAGCCAGAAAAAAGATATATAATAAAATAAAAAATAATTTTTAAACAAATTAAATTTTTGAATTTATTATTGCAAATTTTTAAAATAAAAAGTAAAAAAATTATTTCAAAAAAAATCCAGAAATTAGATTTCCGGATGTTATCTTTTATAAAACAATTTTGAGAGAATCTTCTCAAAGAAGATTCTCTCAAAATTGTTCTGGATTTTGGACAGGTGGCTTCTTTTTGGAAAAGAAGCCACCTGTCCAAAGTCTGACACAGCCCTATCCTCATGTGCAGGAGACTTATCCTTGGGTGGGGTCTTTTTGTCTTGCCGCTGCTTCTTGGTTGGCTCCTTGTCAGAAGCCAAGTTGTAAAAACTGTGCTCTGTAAGAGAGCCATCAGTTTCCTCTCCCCCAGTGGAGTGAGCAGGGCTCTTCTCAGGGCAGGGCTTGAGGGATGGTTTGGGGGTGGCCTTCTTTGACAAGACAGGCTTCTTTTTGGTGGCTTTGGTGGGCTTGGAGGGACGCTTAGTACCCTTTGGCTGTTTGGAAGTGTTCTTGTCCTAAAATAATAAGTAAAATGGTTTAAAATAAAGCAATATATATAAAAAACAAACAAAACAACTTAAAAAGCATAATATATAAAAAGTAAATCTTAGATGGCTTTTCTTGGAATTTAAAAGTTAAAATCTTTGTATAGTTTTTATTTTATTAAAGTTTTAAATACAAAAATTAAAAGTTAAGATATTTATGTGAAAGCATTATATTTAGATATAGATTTTATTTTAAAAATTGGAAAATATGAAAGAGAAAAGTCAAAAATACAACATATCAAAAAATGAGAAGTTTTTATCATATAAAACATAAAGTTTTATATGTGAGAACTGAAAAGCGTCAACATTATGAGTGACAATTAATAAAAAAAGCTGAGTTCTCACTGTCAATTACAAAAATTGTAGACATTATTTTTGACAACATTGTCACTGTCAACATTTTTTTGAAAAGTTACTATGAAAAAACATAGTACACTTAATTAAATTTACGCGGGCTAGCAAAAAATTAACTGTTTTCTGTGTGTTTTTGTTCACATATAAAAATAAAAAACATATAAAAATAAGTTAAAAAAGTATCAAGGTTCTTTATTTCTTTATTAAAAATTATATTTTGGAAGTGTTAATATGATATTTTACCATTGCGCTTATATGAAGTTGTTAAGAAGTGGTATTCAAGTATTGAAAAGGGTAAAGTGTCAATAACATCACTTATGACATTCTTTATATGAGGTGGCATATTAATTTAAGCTTAATTGCGCCACTCTAATTTGCTTAACTCCACCCCAGGGGATGATCACAAGCAAATAAACAACATTTACAAGTGTTGGCATTATTTTTAATAATAAATTATATAGTAACTTATATAGTAAGTCACGCTTAAATTATTGGATCACCGTTAGCACCCAATCCACTTAATATATTAAAGCCAGAATAAGTGCCACATAAATATTTATAACATGAACCTTTCAACAATCAAATATATGCGCACTGTGTTTTTCAATATAATAATTCAATAAATTTTTTTTAAATGTGCACTTATTTTTTTTACTGTAAATGTTTCAGTTTTGTTATTAAAAATAAGTTTGGCTTAAAAAGTTTTGACATTGACACTTTTATGTCGTGAAAACAAATAAAAAATAAACTAATTTTTATTAGTAAAAGTAAAGGAAAAATCAGGTAAATCAAGTTTTTTATTAAGCTTAATATTGATTGTGTTGAGATGGCCACAATTTTGTCGTGTTTTCTGGGTTTGCACCCCTGAACGCTTTAAAAAAAGAATTAAGCTAGCACAACTAGCAAAAAACATAGGAGATTTAGAGTTTTGAGTCAACAGTGGCCATGTTAACAAAGTGTCAACATGACCACTGTTGACATTTTTAGTGTCAATATGACCACTGTTGACATTTTTAGTGTCAACATGGGCGCTGTTGCCAAAATATTCACCACCTGCGGGGTGCTTGCCATGAATAAGGGAAGCATATGAACTAGGATCAAATATCAAAATCAAAGTAATGAATGAAATTTGCGGGGATATCAAACTGAACTTTGATGAATACATATACAAAATCATTCAATGATTCCCCTTCACAAACATCAACAAATATGAAAAAAAATTAATAAAAACTGACTTTCAAATAGGAAATAAATATTTGAAATCTGCAATTTTTAATGAAGTTTTTAAGGCACTATCAAATAAAGTCAGGGATGCAGTTCTCGTGAATAATTTTAAACCTTTATTTATTTTGTTTGCCAAGGCCTGGGGGGCTGATTCAAGTTGGGCGCCCCCGGAACCCTCTTCAAGTTCAACCAAACATCCTATATTAATAGGTTAGTTCAAACATTCAAAAAATTATGCATGTTCTCAGAAAAGTATACCTTGCAAAGAATCTACGTCGCAGTATACCTGGGAATCCTCCTTCACTGCATATTAAAAACCAATGTCAAAAAGTTAGAGGATGTACCTATTCAAATGGATATTTGCCGCGTAGCCCTCAACCACCAGAAGACAACACAGGGATACAGGACAGTTGAGCACAGCCTCTATGACTCATTTGCATTGGCAACGCTATACAGGTACTATGTGCCCCCCAAAAAACCTACTAGTTGATTTGCTCACCCGCCTGCCTTTTATCAAACAATCAGCAACCACCGGGGTACAGGGTGCCACCCCTCTAGCAATCACATCCAGGGTTTTCCACCACGTACAGAAGAGTACATGGATCTAATTAGATGCATTAGCTGAAAATTTAATTTTGGGGTATAATTCCCCGGAATAATCACATTCCCTTTGCAGTTAGCATCCCCCAATAAACATTTTCCCCTAGCAAATTAATTTTTTTACTTTTTATGTTTTAATATTAAATTTTTTTAATATTGTAATATGTACTATTAAAATTTTACTATAAAAATTTTAATATAACATTTAAATATTAAAAAATTTAGTATCTTAAATTTAAAATTAAAATTTTAATAATACATATTACAATATTAAAATTTTTAATATCAAATATTTTGATATTAGATAAAGCACAATTTAATAAAATTGTTATATTTCAATTATTTAAACTTTGATATTGTACTTTTAAGATTAATAATTATAATTTTACTTTTAATATTTTAATTTTAAATTTTAGTATGTAAATTATAATATTAATATATCTAAATATATTACAAGACATTAGTTAAAGTTGCAACCATGTCAAATAATAAAAATAAGTTAAAAATATTTTTATTTATTAGCTTGTTGAGTACAGATTTATTTATCACATAGATGAACATCAAGAATTGAATTTATCTGCACCTAGCAGCTTGCTCCACTATTGTTCTAAACAAATGATTGTTTAGAACTCAAATTACCTTTCCCTTGTAATGTGATTTGATAAACAAATTCAATATATGTGACCCATGTCCTACTGTAAATTCAGAACCTAAATGTAAAAATGCAGGATTGTCAAATCCTTGGTCCAAATTTTGAATCACTTTTGCGGGCAACTCAGCTGAGTGATAATTAAAATATTTAATAAAATTTACCATTTAATTTGACTTTTTCTGGTTTATTTAAATTGGCAAATTTCGAATCTCTTGAGCAGATAACTCAACTAACAAAAGACAAAACTCAGCAAACAAATACAGGATACATGAATCAGAAATGCGGGATTCTTATGTATGATTTGAGATTTCCTGTATATCAAACAAATCATAGACATCATGTGAAAATTAACAAATCTGAAAGTGCGGGATTGTCAAATCCAAGAACCAAGTTTCAAATCATAATTGTGATGAATTCAAAAAAATATAATATATGGGTGTCTCAAAAAGGATGCCAAAGGATCTAGAGTGAATTTTTGCTGATTCTTTTAGGAATCACAGGTATTCTCAAAAATCACCCTATTCCATTTTAGGATGGCTAAAATTTAGATTGTAATATTCACAAAATTGACATATATAACAATAAAATTAACTAAAATATACATTCCTCTTCTCAAGTTTAAAATTATAATAAAAATTTTATTATGTCTTCTTTCAACAACAACCAAGTCAACAAGCTGTTTCCTGGCCTTGACAAAATTATACAAATGCTACACTGGGTCTCTTAACAGTGAAGCCTCTGTCTATGGCCACTCCCAACCCTCAGGCCCCTCCGCAAGCACCACACAGGAGTGTGTTCTTTCTCCTGCGTCCTCAAGCATGGCCCTGTTTGCCCATCACACACAGGCAGCTGCTAACCCAAGTCCCTTATCAGCAATGGCATCTGGAACCAGCCATTTTAGCCAAGGGGTCACCCAGAGAGCCCAGGACCCCAAAACAGCAAATCAGATGGCATCAACCAGTTCCCGTGATGAACACATCCCTCCCCCAGCCAATCAGTCTTCAAGACGCAGAAGAAAATTGATCACTATGGACATTGTTCTTGAAATGGTTTAAAAGCAAGGGAAGCTTATGTTCCTTGGGGAAATTGCGGCCGCAATGTGTTTGGCAAAGTCAACTGTGGCTGCAACCCTGCGAGCCCACGCCAACTGTGGCCCCCCACCAAGGAGACCCCAACTGGTGCCTGTACCTCAACTGAAGGTGATACAGCCCATCCCCTTATGATGGCCATTATGAAACGTGACCCGCAGATGCCCCAGGTTCAGGTACGTCTCCAGTTGGGACTCCACGGCATCTTCACCAACAAAAGAACGGTGAATTCATGGATGCACAGAGTTGTGGTTGCTGCTAGAATCTTGTCCAATCAAGTTCTCAGTGGCCCCATTTTGGTGGATACTGACCCCTACAATTCAACAATTATTAATTTTATCAAAGGAAGGGCAATGAGGGCCTGTAATGACGTAATATTCCTGTCGTATGCTAAGATCTCGGCCAGTATCCAAGACTTTGGAGAGAAGCGCATCCAATCTGACGTGTACAAGTGCGGCCCAATCTTGTATCATTTTGTTGGGGTTTTATTGGCAGTTTCCTCATTGGGTGTCAATATTTACTTGGCAATATCAAACACCACAGATGGGTATGCCTACCAGACAGAGCTCAAGGCCATGCTGGAAGAGTGTGCCACACAAAACACTGTGCACACAGTTGTATTGAGTGCAGAGATGGAGCAGCGGGAATTGGCTACCCAAAAAATCAGGGCTGCGGGGCATACCTGCTGGTCCTACCCCATCAACTACGCCAACATGCATATTGCAGATGTATGTCTCTACAATTTTGGTTCTGCCCTAGGCACTTAAATCCTGCCACCTACAACAAACTATGCACCCAAATTGATAAGGGGTATGAGCTTTTCCCTTTCTGCGTCTGTCCAGGACTTATTTGATCTCATCATCTTCCATGCAAGTAATAGTGATAAGTCTAGAAAGGACCCCTGCCTCCCCCCAAGCCACTCCATCCGTTTTGTCAAGCCAGTATATGTGACAGAAGAAGAATTTGAGCAATTGAAGCAATCAGCTCTTGCTGCCTCTTCCCAGTCAACAAACCCTGCCTCCCTGACCCCCCATCAAGCCACCTGCCTTCCAACCCTGACTCCCAAGCCACCACCCATTCCCTCCCCACTATCTCTGATGCGCCCCTTTCACAGGCGCAGATGAAGGCAATGTCCATCCTGCCCATTCCCTTCCATCCTTTGATTAGTAAATAAATCTTTTCTTTGTGATAACTTATTAAAACTGATATCTCTCTTTCAATTAATAATTAATAGTATTTTCTTTTTACATTATCAACATTTCCCATAATTAATACAATGTTGTACATTTTACAAATAGCTTAAAATTATGAGCATACATATTTTTCATCATCATTAATAAAATGAAGACAATAACGTAAAGATAAGATTATAATATTGCAATTAGACGTCAACTCTTGATATTTTGATATTATGTCCATAACTTGATTTAATTTTTTTAATAAAATAAATTTTAAATTTGGCCTTTTCCATTATAATTTAATGCAATGGATTGTGTTTATATTTGGGCCATTGGCGCTTAGTACAAATATTGAAAATTAGTGCATTTTATAGCCTGTATATTTACCTATTGGTAATAATTCTATATACTTTTCAGTCAGTTTTTGTGAGGTAATAATAATGTAATGTGTTAATAGATTACTGTTTATTTTCATTAATTGGCTGTTTTTCTTTGCTGTGGTGATTGTGCATTTTCTGATATTTCCGCACTAGTATCCAAGTGGTTGGCTTTACATCCAATCACACAGGCTTAGGAAAACAAGCCGCCACCCTGACCACATCTAGACTTGGGGTGGCGGCTTGTTTTCCTATTGCCTGTACAGTTGGATGTGAAGCCAACCAATTGGATACTAGTACAGAAATATCAGAAAATGCACAATTGCCACAGCAAAGAAAAATAGCCAATTAATGACAATAAACAGTAATCTATTAACAAATTACATTATTATTACCTCACAAAAACTGACTGATAATTTTACAGAATTATTACCAATAGGTAAATATACAGGCTGTAAAATGCACTAATTTTCAATATTTGTACTTAGTGTTAATGGCTCTAATATAAACACAATCCATTTCATTAAAAAATAATGGAAAAAGCCAAGTCTACAATGGATTTTATTAAACAAAATGCATTGATTTATGGACATAATATCAAAATATCAAGAGTTGACGTCTAATTGCAATATTTTAATGATATATTTACGTTTTTTATCTTTAAATTATTAATGATGATGAAAAATATGTATGCGCTGAATATAGTACTATAAGAACCAGTTTTTTGATGGAATTTGAACAATATGTCAACAACTATAACTTAATCAACAAATTAGAAGCACACCTTCAAAAGGTTGTTGAGATAGGAAGAAATATCAGAGAAATAGTGACAGGCAAGCTGGATAACAAGGGCCAGCCACTGATTAAGTCAAAAGAAGATGTCCTGGATAAGTTGGGAAATATTATAGATGAAAAGAATTAAGAAAAAATTACTTAATCTACAGGGAACTATTTTATCAAGACTTGAATTCAACAACACAGCCTAAAATTTGTGGGAGTTCTGGCAGGGGGCCAAAGAAAACAATAAGAAGATTAAACTAATTGAAGGAACAGAAATTCAAAAGGAAATTAACACCAACAAAGAGGAAACCAACCAAATGGAAACAGATGAAAATGAAACACAAGCAAGAAGCAGAAGCGCATCATGAAATACAGAAGCTTTATCAAATGAAAATCAAGAGGAAGCACAAGCTGCAAGAAGAATAAGATATATTAAGCCTAAGAAATTTAATGAAGAGCATCCCCCGCTCATGAAGTTTGCCAATATGGCGCCTGTGGCTGAGGGGGCCACAGGGGGAAACAATCAGTAAGTTTTTATGTTTAACTTATATTTATTTTAGTCATCACCAGGGATGGGGATGAGGTCACAGAAGTGGCGGCTTTTACGCCGAGTTGGTTTTATGGGGGCTACCAGTCACTGGTGGCCCCTGTAAAACAAATAAATAAAAATCAAATAAATAAAAATAGTTCAACAGAATATGAAAACTTTTTTTAATAGTGAAGCTCAAGATAGGGAATATCAACCACCCGCGGGGTGCTCGCTATGGATAAGGGAGTTCTATGAACTAAGATCAACAATTAAATCAAATAAATAAATGAAATTTGCAGGGATATAAAACTGAACTTTGATGAATACATTTATGAAAGCGTTCAAAGGTTCCCCTTCACAAATATCAATGAATACAAATTTTTTTAATAAAAACTGACTTTCAAATTTGAGAATGAATAATTAAAAACTGCAATATTTAATGAAATTTTTAAAGCTCTATCAAACAAAGTCGGGGATGCAGTCCTCATGAATAATCTTAAGCCTTTATTGATATTGTTTGCCAAGGCCTGGGGGCTGATACAAGTTAGGCGCCCACTGGAACCCTCTTCAAGTTCAACCAAACGTCCTATATCAATAGGTTAGTACAGACGTTAAAAAAACTGTGCATGTTCTTGGAAAAATAACCTCTCAAAGGATCCACGTTGCGGTGTACCTGGGAATCCTGCTCCATTGCATACTGAAAGCCAACATGAAAAAATAGAAGATGTACCTATACAGATCAACATATGCCGTGTAGCCCTAGACCGCCAGAAAACACCTCGGGGATACAGGACAGTTGAGCACGTCCTCTATGATTCATTTACATTGGCAACTCTATACGGGTACTACATGCCCCCCATAAAACCTGCTAGTGGATTCCCTCACCTGTTTGCCTTTTATACAACAGTTGGCCACCACCGGGGTGTTGAGCGCCACTCCCCTAGCAATTGGCGCCAGAGTCATCCACCACATACAGAAGAGTATGTGGTCCCAATTAGATGCATTAGCTAAAATTTAATTTTGGGGTATAATTCCCCAGAATAAACACATTTGCCTTGCAATTTGCACTTCCCTAATAAATCATTTTCCCTTGCAACTTAAAATTATTTATTTATTTTTTATTTTATTTTAAATAATAAAATTTTAATACTAAATACTTCACTATTAAAATTTTACTGGTAAAATTTTAATTGTGAAATATTTAATATTAAAATTTTAATATTAAAATATTCACTGTTAAAATCTTTAATATTGACATATTTAATATCAAATATTTTGATATTGAATAAATCACAATTTAATAAAATTGTTATATTTTGATTATCTAAACTTAAATAATTAATTTTAAAGATTTATAATTAAATTTTGTTTTTTTATTTTAAATTTTAGTGTGTAAATTAAATATTAATATATCTAAGTATATTAAAAGACTTTAGTTATAGTTGCCAATACGTCTAATAAAAAAAAGAATTAAAAATGTTTTTATTTACTACTCGTTGAGTACAGGTCCATTTATCACAAAGATAAACATGGAGAATTGAATTTATCTGCATTATGCAGCCCGCTCCTTTATTGTTCTAAACAAATGGGACATTATTTTTCATATTATGCCTAAGCGCTGGACTGATTATTTTATAACTTAATTACATTATTTATATTCAAATTATTCAGAAAGGTTAAAATACAATCAATATCAAATCTTTAATTGATTTGAGCTTAGATATTTTTTAAAAAAAATAATTTATCAATTTTAGAATTAAAAATTGCACCTTATAATATTGCTAGAAATATCTTAAGTGCTACTACATACTACAAGCTAAAAATATTTATGATGAGTTTCATGGGAGAGTAATAGCAGCCCCAAAGCTATAAATGCTATTAACCTATCTTTTGCTCATCATAAATATTCTTAGTTTGTTTCAGAAAAAAATGTTGTTGTTTTTGAAAGACTGATAACTCTATTTAAAATACACCCTCTAGTAAGCTGCCCTACTTCATGAACTTGCCCTAATGCACCACTAGCATCTTATGATATTTTTGTTTCTCTGGTATCATCACGTGATTTCAAATGATAAGTTATCTCAGAATATTATGAGAAACTTTCAAATGTTAAAGGTGAAGTATACAACTTTCCATCCTTCATAAAATATGAAAGATTAATGTGCAAATTTCTAACTTTGAGCTCTTTTCTTATAGGCCTAACCTTTCTCTCATAAATATAAAAGAATGACTTTTGAGAAATATTTGAGCCTGATAGCGCTGATTTATATAATTCTTTTCTTTTTTCTTCTTGCTCAAAAATATTTTTAATATCATTTATATTCTTAATATGAAGCTGATTTTCTTTCTCTTTTAATGTTTTTGATATTATACCAAAATGACCATCAACAATGCTTTTTCCATGACATTCTACAAATCTATTGTATTTAATAGACCCTTTAATGTATTGTGGTGCCTCTTCAAATAGATAATATAAGAATTCATAGGATCTAAAATAGTTTCCATTATCAGTCTATACTTTGATATTCTTTATTTTTTTAAACTTATCTGATTTAAGAAGTCTTATTAGACATTCACCTGAAAACAAATAATCATGAGATAATATTTGAGATAAAAAATCATGGTATTCATATTTAACTTTATTGTTTTCTTTAAATACTAATGCAAACCCCAATAAAGAAATAGGTCTTTTGGAATAAAAACAGTTATTGGTTTCAATTGGACCACCACCAACTTTTAAATTCTCCTTAAAATCTATAACTATAATACATGATTCATTATCTAATTCATTGATATCTTTCTTATATTCCCTATTTTGATGAGCATAAAAGACTTGGTGCTGATTAATAGCTTTTAAGTCACTGTTTATAGATTCTGGCAATAATAAGTTTTTACTTTCACATTCTTCTTTTTTTTCTAAGAATGATTTTAAGTTACAAATATTACACATGTCAGTTTGTTTTTTACTCTTGATTATATTTTTTGGTATTAATTTATAATAAGTTGAAAGTGATATTGAAATTTCATTTTTTATTTTCATATTTTCATATATTTCTTTTTTTGTTTTTAATAGAGAATATTTTATTTCAGTTGAATATTCATTCATTTCTTTTTCAATGTCTTTATAAATTTTTTCTGGTGATTTTTTGTAAACTGGCTTGTTTCAAAAGAATTTTCCAGTAGGTTTTTAATTATTTTTTGATTATTTCTTTTTTACTGAATGGTTTTTTTTTGCTTTTTTTATTTAAGCTTACATTTTATTTTTATTTATTTTTCTTGAGTATTCAAACTAACTTTTGGTTATATTAAATCCCATATCAGTAAGCTCTTTTAAAGAGTAACTGGAAGTAACCAGAGATCTCAAGGCTGGGAGATGCTTTTGGGGAGCAGATTTCAGAAGATCCTTTAAGCCATCAATTATCCCTTTAGTTTCTGATTTTGAATCAAAGGAATGAACTCTGTTTTTCCAAACTCAGTTTGAGTGAGGAAGTGATTGATGAAGGAATTAAGATTGCCTCCAGAAACAAAGAGGAATGCTTTCTTTAGCATAGAAATTCTTTCTCTTTTTGTTGATGCTCCCAATGAGAAAAATGGCTGCATGGCAGAGGTGAAGTTAACAGATTCCATAATATTGGATTTATGATTGATGATAAAGAGATGCTTTGTAGAGATGCCTTGCAAAAGAGTACTGGTTGGAGGGATGATATCTTTTTGTAAAGATAGTTTGAAGTAAACCTTAGGTGATGCTTTATCTCTTATATACCAAGCCTTATGACACCATTCTGAAAGAAATGATGTGATAGCTTTTATTAAAATTTCAACTTAAATTTATATTCCTAAAATAAATGAAATACCCGTTTTTCATGCACAAGTGATATATGTGGAGCAGCTAAGCATCATTGTTAAATCATATCCTCTTTGTAATCACTGTGAATAAATTAAAATGATGTATTAACTTAATTACAACTCTTCCGCATATTTTTAAAATGATAAAATACAGTAGTTTTAAAAAGCTATGGCGACAAGCAAAATGAACTCAGATTTAAACAAAATCATTTCAGATTTAAACAAAATCCAAGTTGCGCAAGATTCAGGATTCAAATAATTTAAATATTGTTGTTTAATAAATGAAATGTCAAACCAAAAACAAAATTTCACTTGCCCATTATATGAAATTATATCAAACATCAAGTGGTGTAGTTCAACCCACAAACAAAATGAACTGACGCACAAGTGAAACGGATGGATGCTATTCTGGAGTATATTATAAGCTAATCAGGATTCATATGAGGCATCAACAGAAGGACTAAAATGTACCAAAATTTGAGTACTCTAGAAGCAAGATTACACAAATACAAAACAAAATGAACTCACACAAGATGTGTAGTATGAGCAGCCTAAAATAGAAAAATAACAGTATAACAGCCAATCAACAGCTATCCAATTTAGGAACAGAGGCATTTTATCCATTTTCATGGCTCCAGATTTGTATGGAATGGTTTTGAGAACCTTCTGAATATGGACTTGAGATTGCAATAATAATAATTCATTAAATTTTAAAATTTCTACTTTTAGTGATTTTATCCTAAAATTTTTACAATGGTTTTCAATAGCAACATCTTCAACTGCGCCAGCAGCAGTCAAGCCAGCTTCAATGGAGGCGAGGCTCAGAACGTGAAGGCACCTGTTTATACCCAAGCCTTTGAGGCAGGTAACAAGGAAGCTGACCTGTTACTGTCCCCCAACCCATATGGCTTTGACTTGTTTGAGAGTCACTTTGCGTCTAGTGCTGCCCCTGCTCCCACCCCCACCCCCACACAAGCTGCCCATCAACCAACCAATCAGGATGGCAACCTCAATTTGGAACAACTTCCCGCCATTGCCCAACCTGCCCCTCCCTCAGCCAATCAGGCTTCAGCTCCCCCCGCCCAGCGCCCCAAGCAACAAATCATCACCGCCCAAATTCTTCAGGAAATTGTGGCACTCAACCTGCAGGGTCTGTCCTGGGATCAGATTGCTGACCAATTGCAATTTACCCAAGCTACTTTCATGCAGGAATTCAACAACATGATGAACAGGGGGAATCAAATCGGGGCAGCCAAGAAGCCCAAGAAGGCCCAAGAGTCCCAGATAACTGAGGCATACCCAATAATGCTTGACCTCCTCCAGCAGGACCCCAAGCTTCCCTTGACCCAGGTCCGGAAGCAACTTGCTCACCATGGCATTTGGGTGTCTGAGCGCATGGTGCAGCTCTGGATGTATGGGAAGGTGGCTTCTGTATGGGTTCTTACCAATTTTGCCGGCAACCAATGGGATGGCGCTGAGGATTCCCCGTATGATCCCGCCATTGAATCCACCCTGGTCTGTTGCTTGACTAGTCTGTCAGATGATGTCATTTTCATCTCCTACTACAAGCTATTGCTAGCTTTTGATGACTTTGGTGAGCAAGGAAGAGCTGCCACTCAAAAAGGAAGGAAGAAGGTCAAGAAGGGGACGTTTATTGGTGCATTTCTGGCTGTGTCGGCCAAGGGTTTTGTCTATTATTGGAAAACCCCTGATTTCTTCAATGTGTACTCTTACAGCCACATTCTCGGTGGATTGCTCAACTCCTGGGATGGCTCAAATTCCAAATACTGGGCTTTCTTGAGCCACCAGATGGAGGGAAGCTCCACTGCCCTTGAGGCCATCCAGGGATGCAGGCACCAGGCCTCAGTCTACCCTGCCGGCCATGCCAACGTCCATCTGGGAGATGTGGTCTTCTTTAACATGGGGTCCACACTACGTGAGCGCCACCCTCAGGCTTTCAACAACCTCTATCTTGGGGTCCTTGATCACAATTTTCTCTTTGGTTGCCAAATGGTGGCTGACTTGTTTGCGCAAATGGTTTTCCATGTGAACATGGGCAGCCAATCACGTAAGGATAAGCGCCTTTCACCTTGGGCATCTGCCACTTACCAGCCCATCCAGCCAATGACCAGTGAGGAGTACAACAAGCAGTATATGGCGGCCATCATGCAAAATCCTCATGCCTCCACCCCCACCACCAACACCCCTAACCCGCAAGCCCAACCCACCCAATCCCAGACCCCCCAGGCCAGCACTGCCTCTACGTCTTCCTTCCCGCGTTATTCTGCCTCCTAGGCATCACTCCCCCCTTCCTCAATAAACCCCCTGTCACCAAACATTTTATATTTATATTATCTTTTTTTGAATTTCAATTGTTCATGTTCTCTTTGTTAATAGTTGGTTTTATTCTTTATGTTCAGCTTATTTCTATAAAATCATATATTTACTATGGTGTGTATCTGGATCCTGAACACAGTTATTTTTAGCACCAAACCACAGCCCCTTGTGAAAACATTAACAACAACTTGGTGATCAGCTAAATTTGAATTAGAAAATTATAGTGTTAACTGTTTTTAGATAAAGTTGTTACTGATCCAAATTTAAAACCTTGATGATAGACTTTAAGCCAATCAGGGGCTGAGTGATAAAGTAATTGTTATGACATAAAGGGTCATTCAATAATTCTTTGATGCATGTGGCCTAATTAATATGATTGGCTGGATGTTTTGCCATTGTACACCATTGCCGCTGTGGCAAGTTGTTGATGGACTAGTGCCCAATCAGCTGCTGAGTTAACACTAGTCCATCAACAACTTGCCACAGCGGCAATAGCGTACAATGGCAAAACATCCAGCCAATCATATTAATTAGGCCACATGCATCAAAGAATTATTGAATGACCCTTTATGTCATAACAATTACTTTATCACTCAGCCCCTGATTGGCTTAAAGTCTATCATTAAGGTTTTAAATTTGGATCAGTAACAACTTTATCTAAAAACAGTTAACACTATAATTTTCTAATTCAAATTTAGCTGATCACCAAATTGTTGTTAATATTTTCACAAGGGGCTGTGCAAAGCGCCAAAAATAATATAGCAATTAAGGAAATAATGCCAACACAAAGCAAACAACACATATTGAGATGAGCGTAAAACATATACACAATGGGAAAAAAGATGGGATAATGTAGTAAATGGGTAAACAAAAAGGAATAAACAAAGAGGCAATTGTATCAAATAATACAGAATTTATTGGGGCAAGAGCTATAAAAACATATGAAAAGGGTAGTAAAAAATCAATGAGCAAATTGGAAAAACTTCTGAGAGACCTTGACTTGGCAATTGCCAAAATCAAAGAAATTGACCGCAAGGTCAAGGAAAAGGTGATGTCTGCCGTCCTTGAAGGGGACAAAATCAAAAAGGTGTCCACCAAGTCACTCATGACCAAAATACCGGACACACCTGAAAAGACAATAGAGCGCCTACTTAATATTCAAAAAACAGTGGTTGAGGGGCTCCAGCTCAAGTCCTTTGCACTCTCTGTGCTGTCTGTCTGGACGGATGACCCTGAGATGTACGCACATCTCAAATCCGCCAAGAGGGCCCGCAAGGAGGACACTGAGACGCCTGCACAGCTGCTTGAGCCAAGGATGGCAAAGCCTGCCAAAGTTGCCGGCAAAGAAGAAGCCCAAGAAGGTACCAAAGAAAATAAATTTAATAAAAATTCATAAATACTTACCTTTTTTTAGAAGAAGTTGATGGCAAACTCCGCCAGGTCCTAGTTCCTTTTGTTCCCCCGCATTCTACTCAAATTTTGCCACTTACGTGGCAAAGCAGCTTTTCCTGTCCCCCCCTGTCTTGTGGGAGCTCAAAGATAGGATACACGGTGCATTCCCAATGTCCAGGGAGGCATTGGCTGGGCTAACATATGAAGAGGGGGCATCCAAGTGGGAAGTTACTGCCTACAAGGATGCTCAACTGGTCTGCCTGGACCCGGTTAACCTCAGTGGAGTTTACTGTGTAAACTCCATTGAGCTTGTTTGGGACGTCCTGAAGACACTCCCATTCAAGAATATACCAGAGATGGCCAGGCCCATGCGGCTGCTTGCTTCTGCTTCCCGGTGGAGCACACCCTGTCCTACTTGCTGGAGAACTTCAGGCGCGCGGTAGAAAAACTGGCTGTTGCAGATGCAACAGCTGTGAAGAAGACTAAAATCCTCCTGGCGGACTTTGGGCTGGCCTGGAGTGCCAACAAGACGGGGGTCCCAGAAGCTATGGATCTTACCTTTGACAAAGCAAAACACAAGAAAAAATAAGCGCAGTATACAATAAGCTGTGTGAGTTTACGGAAGCCTTTGCTGGGTAAAGGCTTCACTTGGTGGTTTACCTGGGGTTCCTGTTTTACTTCAGAATGAGCGCCAGCATGGAGGACCTGGACAGGTCCTTATGGGGATTGACAAGGCCTGACTTGCTCTCAACGGGAAAAAATTCCCCCAGGTTACAACTCAGTTGACCATGTTATCCAGGACGCCCTGGTCCTGGCAGGAATCTATGGGGTTGCGGCCCCGCCTGAGAAGCTGCTGCTTCACTCCCACCTCACCATCCTCCCTTTTACCAGCAGGCAAGAATATTTTAACCAGGGTGTATCCACCGTCCACAGTGTGGCGGTGGAGGTTGTGCTCCACCTCCATTGTGGGATGGGTACATACCACCAAACTCACTATAGGCAATCTTAATAAATTCTCTCTTCAAATAATTACATTGCAATTTATAATATTTTTATTACAATAAATTTTTTCTAATTCTTATTTTAGCAAACAAGATCTGCAGAGTATATCCCAGAGAAGATCTTAACAAAAGCATAATAATATATTTCAATAAAATCTACTTCTGATTTGGACACATTACATTAACTTTTTTTGATTATTATATTTATTTTCCAAATGTGATATTAATGTGTTTGCGTAATCCAGTATCAAGCATTTGGGATACCCTTAGATGGCATAATAAAATAATATACAATAAAATAAATAAATTACTTACATCTATTGATGGATCTTCTGAATATGATTGCGGGCTTAGAAACATCTAAATATAAAATGATTTTTAATAAATCTTGAATAGTAAATTAGAGAATATAAAAAAGTCAGACAAGCTAAGCCTTTAATTGATTGGCTGGTTTGCAAGGCATGCTGGGATAAACAAATCAGCGTGGCCATAGAATTTGGCCACGGTCTCAGCTGGGAGGGTATGGATCCCGGCCTGCAGCAAATCAAAAAAATCTCTCTGTCCCAGTTGGGGTTCCTCGCTTGACAACTTGCTTGAGCCACCCAAAGGCTTCCTCAATTGGATTTAGGAAGGGCAAATAGGCGGGGAGGAAGAGAAGGCGCATATTTGCTGTGGCCAATTGCTGGGGGCCCACTGCAATGCTTGTGTCAATTGATGGAAATTCTTCAAGAATATCTGCCACCTTGTGGAGACCAACATTGTTCAGCACAATTACGTTGGTGAAGCCTGGGCTTGTGCGCCTCAGGTGCTCCTGGACCAATCAGAGGAATGATAGGAAGGTCCGGCTATTGTGAGATCCCAATATCATTTGGTAGAGCTCAACCCCCTTTGGACTGAGGAGAGCCACCATCAAATAGGCTGTGGCGCAGACTGCAGCACACCAAGCCATCCCGTCATTGGAGCCTCTGGGGACATACCCATACTCATTGCGCATTGACAAGGCAAATGCTGATTTGTTGATGTAGTAAAATTTGACCAGCCCCTTGGCTTTTAGGGAAGTATATGCCTCTGCGTATTTTCTCTGGGTCTCAATATTGGCTGGGCTGTTTCAATTGTATGGGGAAATCCTGAGTTTTTTCCAGGAAAATCACATTCCCTTGACCAAATGATAATAGAAGGCAATTGAGGCCTCAACCCCAAAAGCAGACTTGACCATGGCCTGTATATTTGCCAGTTCAAGATGGCAATCTTGGGTTATCCACTGGCAGATTGCCCATTTGTGCTCCTTTGTGAGCATGGTTGACACACACAAGGATTTCTCCGCAGCAAGGACTCAACCTAAGTTGAGGAACTTGTTGAAGGTCTTTGAGGCGTACTTGGGATCCACCCCAACAATGGCTGCGGCCACCTTGTAATTGCCTGATTCATGCATTAGATTAAGCAGGATGATGCGTTGGATGTCAGGGATGCGCTTCTGAGCAGGCTTTTTAGCGGTGGGGATTGACTCATCAGCATTGGGCAAGGCTCAGGGCATAGGCACCTTGTTGTAGAAGGCTGCAACTTTCTTGCGCACCAGTTGTCCCTCATCAGTTTGAAAGAACTCAGGCTCCTTGTTGTCCTCCTGATTGCCATCGCTTATGTATGGCTCATAGCTAGTATCAAATACAAGCTTCATCTTCTCCAGCATGGCTGACGGGAAAAACTCTTGCCAGTACACAGCGTCAAACACATATAAAGTAAGTTCTACCTCCTTGTTTCTAACCATTTTGGTAGTGGTGACCTTGGTGGGCTTCCAGGTCAGCTTGGGGACCCAAGGGTTTATGCTCTGCACCCTAGCAGCTTGTGCTCTTTGAACCGGCTGTGTCAGTGCAGCGTCACTATGGAACTCTCCTCTTCTGCCTCCCTCCTGAGTAGGCACTTGTGTTTTACTGAGTCTATTCTTTGACCCACGGGGGCAACTGCAACCACAGCGCACAACAGGTGCATTGGTACTCTGGTGCTGTGTTCCTTCCATTTTAAAATTTAATAAAATACTACATAAATTTTAATTGAGTTACTCCCTAATTTTAATTTTTGCTTTTATCTGAATATGGATATTTAATTAGAGGTTTTCCCATCCAATATCCCAATTATAGATTTTTTGTTTCTTAATTAGTTGCTTTAGGTTTTACAACACCCATTTTAGAATACTCAAAAAAATCCACCCATTTTTCTGGATTTTATGCCAAATATAAGCACCCAACACAATATTTTTAAAATTTATGTTTCAGATCCTGTGTCTTATTTTAGATGCCTTGGTATCATTCTTGATTACAATCCATTGCACAAACTGTGTGAGTGATTTTGTTTGTGGTTTGAGTTCCTATTGTGTTTCTTTTTTGGATTGAGTTTTGACGCATCATGTGTGGGTGTATTTTGTCACTGATTCACATAGTAAACATATGTACACCAAAGGCCAACTCACACCGTTTTGTTTGTGAATCCATGTATTTTGGATTGCATTTTGAATGGTTTTGCTTTGCGCGTGAGTACTTTGTTGCTGTGTTGACCCATTTTGCCTATTAGCACCAAAAATCCCTGTTAACAGAGTGTATATTTTAACCTGCTAGTTGAATTTTGTTTAAATCTGAAATGATTTTGTTTAAATCTGAGTTCATTTTGCTTGTCGCCATAGCTTTTAAAACTCTGTATTAAAGAATTATATTTAAAAGATGCTTAATTTGAGGTTTGCAGCTCACTTGAACCTCAAAATTCATCTAAACAGCAAATAAATTAACATCCTAACTTCAAAATACCATAAATCCTAAATAATTGACCTTTTTAAATAAAATAAAATGCAAAAATAATGCTCTTGATCCTACCTTTAATTTTTTTAAATAAAAAAGTATATATTAATTAATGAAAATATTAACTTTTTTTAGCTTAAAGCAATATATTTTATTTCATTATCAAAATAATATAATAAAATATGGCATATGCTCTTTTGAATTGCTTTTGCTTCAATATTTAATATAGTATAAATATTATTATTTCAACACCAATAAAAATAAGATTCTTAGCTTCATTTTGATAGTTTACAGTGTGGAAAAATATTAAATTTTTGTTGAGTTATTACTGTTTTAAATATAAACATTTGTAATTTGATTTTTTAAAATTGAACTGTGTTATGCTGCGACTTGGGCAGCATGTGTATTAGAAAACGGCCTAATCCCTATAATAATGACCCATATGCTTACTATGTAAATTGGTGATAAAATACACTCAAGCACAGTGGGGCAAAACTCAAGCAAAAAAAACACAATAGTAACTCAACACATAAATAAAACCACTCAGTTGTTGTGTGAAATGGATTGTAAACAAGAATGATATCAAGTTATCTAAAATGAGGCATGTGATCTAAAACATAGATTATAAAAACTTTGTGCTGGGTGTTTGAATATGGCTTAAAGTTTAGAGGAATTGGATAAAAATTAGTTTGAATATTCTAAAATGGGCGTTGTAAAACTAAAAACTACTAATTAAGAAATAAAAATCTATAATTGGGATATTGGGTGGGAAAAAATATTAATTGAATATCCATATTCAGATAAAAGCAAAAATTAAAATTAGGAAGTAACTTAATTGAGTTTTATTTAATATTTTATTTAATTGTAAAATGGAAAGAACACAACCATAGAGTATCAATGCACCCATTGTGCGCTGCAGTTGCCCCCACGGGTCAAAGAATAGAGTTAGTGCAACCCAAGTGCCTACTCAAGGAGGAGATGGGAGAGGAGAGTTCCATAGTGACGATACACTGATACAGCCAGTTCAAGGAGCACAAGCTGTTAGGGTGCAGAGCATCAACTCTTGGGTCCCCAAGCTGACCCAGAAGCCATAAAGGTTACCACAACAAAAATGGTTAGAGACAAGGAGGTAGAACTTACTTTGCATGTGTTTGACACTGGGTACCGGCAAGAGTTGGTCCCGTCAGCCATGCTGGAGAAGGTGAAGCCTGTAATTGATACTGGCTACAAGCCCTACGTCAGTGATGGCAATCAGGAAGAGGACAAGGAGTCTGAGTTCTTCAGAACTGATGAGGGACAGTTGATGCTAAAGAAAGTTGCAGCCTTCTACAACAAGGTACCCATGCCTTGCAAGCCAGTCCTTGAGCAGGATCCCAATTCAACTACTCCTGCTAAGCCTGCCCAGAAGCGCATCCCTGACATTAAACACATCATCCTGCTTAAGCTAGTGCATGAATTAGGCAATTAAAAGGCAGCCACAGCCCTTGTTGGAGTGGATCCCAAGTATGCCTCCAAGACCTTCAACAAGTTCATTAACACGGGTTGAGTCCTTGCCGCGGAGAAATCCATGCATGTTTCCACCATGCTCACAAAGGAGCACAAATGGGAAATCTGCCAGTGGATCACCTGGGACTGCCATCTTGAACTGGCAAATATACAGGTGATGATCAAGTCCAGTTTTGGGGGTGAGGCCTCAATTTCCTTTTACTACAATCTGCTGAAGGGGATGTGCTTTTCCTGGAAAAAGCTCAGGTTATCTCCATACAATTGGAATAGCCCAACCAACATTGAGACCCGAAAAAACTACGCAGAGGCGTACATTGCCCTCAAAGCCAAGGAGACAGTCAAATTTTACTATATTGACAAATTGGCATTTGCCTTGTCTATGTGCAATGCATATGGCTATGTCCCCAAAGGCTCAAATGACGGGATGGCTTGGTGTGCTGCAGTCTGTGCCACAGCCTATTTAATGGTGGCTCTCCTTGGTCCAAAGGGGGTTGAGCTATACCAAATGATATTGGGTTTGCATAACAGCAGGACCTTTCTATCATTCCTTTGATTGGTCCAGGAGCACCTGAGGTGCATGAGCCCAGGCTTCACCAACGTCATTGAGTTGGACAATGTTGGTCTCCACAAAGTGGCTGACATTCTTGAGGAATTCCCAATGATTGACATCAGCATTCCTGTGGGCCCCCAGCAATTGGCCGCAGAAAATTTGTACCTTCTCTTCCTTCCTGCCTATTTGCCCTTCCTAAATCCAATTGAGGAAGCCTTTGGGTGGCTCAAGCAAGTCGTCAAGCAAGGAACCCCAACTGGGACAGAGGACCTTTTTGATTTGATACAGGCCAGGATCCATACCCTCCCAGCTGAGACCATGGCCAAATTCTATGACCACACTGATTTGTTCATCCCCGCTTGCCTTGCCAAACAGCCAATCAATTAAAGGCTTAGCTTGTCTGACTTTTTTATATTCTCTAATTTACTATTCAAGATTTATTAAAAATCATTTTTTATTTAGATGTTTCCAAGCCCACAATCACGTTCAGAAGGACCATCAATAAAGGTTAGTAATTTATTTATTTATAATCATTTTTTATTGTGTCATCTAAGGGTATCCCAAACGCTTGATACTGGATTACGCAAACACATTAATATCACTTTTGGTGAATAAATATAAAAATCAAATTAAAAAAGTTAAGTGTAACATGTATAAATTAGAAGTAGATTTTATTGACATATATTATTATGCTTTTATTAAGACCTTCTCTGGGATATATTTTGCAAATCTTGTTTGCTAAAATAAGAATTAGAAAATTTTATTATAATAAAAATAATATGAATTATAATGAAATTTATTGGAAGAGAGAATTTATTAAGAGCGCCTGTAGTGAGTTCTTCTGTATGTACCCACCCTGCAATGGAGGTGGCGCACAACCTTCACCACCACACTGTGGACAGTAGATACACCCTTATTAAAATATTCACGGCGGCTAGTAAAAGGGAGTATGTCATGTGCAAATGAAGGAGCAGCTTCTCTGACAGGGCTGCAAACCCGTAGATCCCAGTCAGGACCAGGGCGTCCTGAATGACGTGATCCACTGAGTCATACCCGGGAGGACCTTCTTCCCGTCCAGGGAGAGCCTGGACTTGTCAATTACTAGGAGGACCCATCAAGATCCTCCACGCTGGTGCCCATTCTGAAGTAGAAAAGATAACCCAGGTAAACCACCAGATGAAGCCTTTGCCCATCAAAGGCTTCCATAAACTTGCACAATTTATTGAAAACTGTACTGATATTTTTTCATGCTTGGTATTTGCAAAGGTCATCTCCATGGCTGCAGGGACCCCTGTCTTGATGGCACTACATGCCAGCCTGAAGTCTGCCAAGAGAACTTTGGTTAACTTGACAGCTGTTGCGTCTGCAACAGCCAATTTTCCCACTGAATGCCCAAAGTTGTCCAGCAGGTAAGAGAATGTGTGCTCCAAGGGATAGCAGAAGCAAGCAGCCAAATGGGACCACTCTATCTCTGGTACATTCTTGAATGGGAGCGTTGCCAGGACGTCCCAAACAAGCTCAATGGAGTTTACACAGTAAAATCCACTGAGGACCACCAGGTCAATGTGGACCAATTGGGCATCCTTGTAGGCATGCGTAAGTTCAGCCAATGCCTCCTGAAACATCAGAAAGGACCTGTGGACCCTGTCTTCAAGCTCCTGCAAGACAGGGGGGACAGATAGAGCTGTTTTGCACATGAGTGGCAAAATTTGAATAGAAGGTGGGTGGGACAAAAGGAACCAGGACCTGGCGGAGTTCACCATCAATGTTCTCTAAAAAAGGTAAGTATTTTGAAATTGTTATTAATTTTATTTTTTTAGATTACCTTTGCAGGTTTCTTTCCTTGCCAGCGGCTTCAGCAGGCTTTGCCATTCTTGGCGCAAGTAATAGCGCTGGAAATTCAGTATACACGGCTCTTGCACACTTTGCAGGTTTGAGATGTTCATACATCTCAGGGTCATTGACCCAGATGGACGGCACAGAAAGGGCAAAGGACTTTAATTGAAGGCCTTCAACAACATGCTTCTGGATATTTAAAAGCTGTTCAATTGTTGTTTTGGGTGTGTCTGGCATCTTGGCCATGAGTGCCTTGGAGGACACCTTTTCAATTTTTTCCCCTGTAAGGAAGGCAGCCTTGACTTTTGCCTTGACCTTGCGGTCAATGTCTTTAATTTTAACAATTGCCAAGTTGAGATCCTTCAAAAGCTTCTCTAATTCTCTCATTGATTTTTTACTAACCTTTTCATATGTTTTTATAGCTTTTGCCCCAATAAATTCTGTATTAATTTGATACTGTTGCTCCTTTGTTTATTCCTTTTTGTTTTCCCATTTACTTCATTATCCCATCTTTTTTCCCATTGTGTATATGTTTTACGCTCATCTCAATATGTGTGGTTTGCTTTGTGTTGGCATTATTTCCTTAATTGCTATATTATTTTTGGCGCTTTGCACAGCCCCTTGTGAAAATATTAACAACAATTTGGTGATCAGCTAAATTTGAATTTGAAAATTATAGGTTAATTGTTTTTAGATAAAGTTGTTACTGATCTAAATTCAAAACCTTAATGACAAACTTTAAGCCAATCAGGAGCCAAGTGATAAAGTGATTGTTGTGACATAAAGGGTCACTCAATAATTCTTTGATGCATGTGCACTAATTAATATGATTGGCTGGATCTTTTGATATTGTAATCCATTGCACTGTGGCAAGTTGTTGATGGACTAGTGCCCAATCAGAGCTGGGTTAGCACTAGTCCATCAACAACTCACCACAGTGGCAATGACACACAATGGCAAAACAACCAGCCAATCATACTGTGAATTCAGAACCTGAATGTAAAAATGCAGGATTGTCAAATCCTTGGTCCAAATTTTGAATCACTTTTGCGGGCAACTCAGCTGAGTGATAATTAAAATATTTAATAAAATCAACCATTTATTTTGATTTTTTTGGTTTATTTAAATTGGCAAATTCTGAATATCTTGAGCAGATAACTCAACTAACAAAATACAAAACTCAGCAAACAAATGCAGGATACATGAATCAGAAATGCAGGATTCTAATGTACAATTTGAGATTACCTGTATTTCAATTGAATCATGGACATCATGTAAAAATTAACAGATCTGAAAGTGTGGGATTATCAAATCTAAGAACCAAGTTTCAAATCATAATTGCAAGGAATTTGAAATAAATCTACTTTATTGGTGTCTCAAAAAGGATGCTAAAGGATATAGAGTGGATTTGTGCTAATTCTTTTAAGAATCATAGGCATTCTCAAAAATCACCCTATTCCATTTTAGGACGGCTAAAATTTAGATGCTTGATTACAGTTGATTTCAGAAGATGCTAATAATAAAGTAGAATTATATATTACAATATATAATTCTACTTTATTATTAGCGTCTTCTGAAATCTACTGTAATCAAGTATCCTTAGTAGCAATACATGAATACATAGTTAGTAAACTAATGGTTTATCTTTTTCCCCTCTCCTTCTTCCTTGAAATTTTTTAAAAGTTTTTGGCCCCTGGCGTAGCCAGGGGCCATTAAACTTAGAAAAAATTTCTGCGTCATCAGTAGGGTAGCTCATAAATCATTATATGGTTTTATGGTTACTATATTAGTGATTTAAAGTGCAAAATATTGCATCATTTCCAGTTTAGATAATTTTTATTTCACTTTTTTTATGTCTAAACATGGGTGTTTAGATTGAATTTTTAGTTTGATTTTAGTTGTGGTGGAGCTTCTTGATTTGGGTTGATTTGTCCTAGTTACTTATTGTACATTCAATTTGGATTCCAGTTTCCGCAATTATTATTTGAGTTTACTAGTGGCATTCAAAAGTGATTTGAAATTTGGTTCTTGGATTTGACAATCCCGCAATTTCAACTAACATAGTAAACTTAATGAAAATGGTTGATGAATTTGAACACTTCAAATCTGATTCCAGCTAATTCATTTTGTCCATTGGAAATATGAAGTTCAACCTGAACTTTGCAAAGTGTCTATGAGTTCCCGCATTTTTAAAAATTCAAATAAATACTCAAAAAAATCAATTTAATTAAAAAAAGGCTATCCTGCAAAAGTGATTTGAAATTTGGACCAAGGATTTGACAATCCCGCATTTTTACGTTCAGGTTCTGAATTTACTGTATTAATTAGTGCATATGCATCAAAAAATTATTGAATGACCCTTTATGTCACAACAATCACTTTATCACTTGGCTCACAATTGGCTTAAAGTTTATTATTAAGGTTTTGAATTTGGATCAGTAACAACTTTATCTAAAAACAGTTAACCTATAATTTTCTAATTCAAATTTAGCTGATCACCAAATTGTTGTTAATTTTTTTACAAGGGGCTGTGTTTGGGTACTAAAAATAACTGTGTTCTGGATCTAGATACATGGCATAGTAAATATATGATTTTATAGAAATAAGCTTAACATAAAGAATAAAACCAAATATAAACAAAGAGAACATGAACAATTAAATTCAAAATAAAGATAATATAAATAGAAATGTTTGGCAACAAGGGGTTTATTGGGGCGGGGAAGAGTGATGCCTTGTAGGCAGAATAGCGCGGGAAGGAAGACATTGAGAAAGTGCTGGCCTGGGGGGTCTGGGATTGGGTAGGTGGGGCTGGAAGGTGGGGGGTGGTGGGGGTAGGGGTAGGAGGATTGCACGTGATGGCCGCCATATAACGCTTCTTATATTTCTCATCTGACATTGGCTGGATGGGCTGGTAGGTGGCAGTGGCACAAGGTGAGAGATGCTTGTCCTTCTGTGATGGTTGCCCATGTCCACATAGAAGACAATTTGGGCAAACAAGTCAGCCACCATTTGGCAGCCAAAGAGAAAATTGTGGTCAAGGGCCCCAAGATAGAGGATGTTGAAAGCCTGAGGGCGGCGCTCCTGTAGTGTATCTTCAATGTTAAAGAAGACAATATCAGCCAGACGGATGTCTGCGTGACCAGCTGGGTACACAGAGACCTGGTGCCTGTGTTGCTTGATGGCCTCAAGGGCAGTGGAGCTACCCTCCATCTGGTGGCTCAAGAAAACCTGATACTTTAAATTTGAGCCATCCCAGGAGTCAAATAATCCACCAAGGATGTGGCTGTACAAGTAGCCATCAATGAAATCTGGGTTTGTCCAATAGTAGACAAAGCCCCTTGGCTGAAACAGCCAGAAAAACACTAATAAATGTTCCCTTCTTGACTTTCTTTCTTCTATTCTTGGCAGAGGCTTTTCCTTGCTCACTGAAATTGTCAAACACAATTGATAACTTGTAGTACAAGACAAACATGACGTCATCTGATAGACTAGTCAAGCATTAGACCAGGGTTGATTTGATTGTGGTGTCATATGGGGAATCCTCAGCGCCATCCCATTGGTTGCCAGCAAAATTTGTAAGAACCCTAATTGAAGCCACCTTTCTGTGCATCTAGAACTGCACCATGCGCTCAGAGACCCATATGTTATGGTGTGCAAGCTGTTTGCAGACCTGGGTTAGGGGAAGATTGGGGTCCTGCTGGAGGAGGTCAAGCATTATTGGGTATGCCTCATTGATTTGGGACTTGGGGGCCTTCTTTGGCTTCTTGGCTATCCCAATCAGATTCCCCTTATTCATTAAGTTATTTAATTGCCGCTTTATTGTGGCTCAGGTGAATTGCAACTGGGCAGCAATCCGGTCCCATGACAGACCCTGTAGGTTTAGTGCCACAATTTCCTGGAGAATTTGGGCGGTGATGATTTGTCATTTTGGGGCGCTGGGTCACAGGAGCTGAAGCTTGATCAGCTGTAGGGGGCAGGTTGGCTAGCAGAAGGAAGTTGTTCCAAATCAAGGTTGCCATCCTTATTGGTTGGTTGACAGGAAGCTTGTGTGGGGGTGGGTACAGGAGCAGGGGCAGAGCTAGACGCTAAATGACTCTCAAACAAGTCAAAGCCATATGGGTTGGGGGTCAGTAACAGGTCAGCTTCCTTGTTACCCACCTCAAAGGCTTGGGTATAAACAGGTGCCTCCACGCCCTGAGTCTCACCTCCATTGAAACTGGCTTGGCTGCTGGCGCCGTTGAAGATGTTGCTATTGAAAACCATATGTAAAAAAACCTAGGATAAAATCACCAAAAGTAGAAATTTTAAAATTTAATGATTTATTTTTATTGTAATCTTGAGTCCATATTTGGAAGGTTCTCAAAACCTTTTCATACAAATCTGGAACCATTAAAATGGATAAAACGCCTCTGGTCCTAAATTGAATAGCTGTTGATTGGCTGTTATACTGTTATTTTTCTATTTTAGGCTGCTCATACTACACATCTTGTGTGAGTTTATTTTGTTTTGTGCTTGTGGAATCTTGCTTCTAGAGTACTCAAATTTTGCTACATTTTAGTCCTTCTGTTGATGCCTCATATGAATCCTGATTAGCTTATAATATACTCCAGAACAGCATCCATCCATTTCACTTGTTGTGTCAGTTCATTTTGTTTGTGGTTTGAACTACACCGCTTTATGTTTGATATAATTTTATATAATGGGCTAGTGAAATTTTGTTTTTTGTTTGACAGTTCATTTATTAACCAATTTTTTTTTAAATTAATTGAATCCTGAATCTTGTGTGACTTGGATTTTGTTCAAATCTAAAATCATTTTGTTTAAATCTGGAGTATTTTTGGTTGTTGCCATAGCTTTTAAAACTACTGTACCAACCCATACAATTCAACCATTATTAATTTTATTAAAGGGAGGGTAATGAGGACGCTAAATGACATCATCTTCTTGTTATATGTTGAGATTTCTGCAAGAATCCAAGATTATGGAGAAAAGCATATCAAATCTGACATCTATAAGTGCGGCCCAATCTTGTATTAATTTGTTGGAGTTTTGTTGGCAGTTTCCCCATTGGTTCTCAATTATTACTCAGCAATATCAAACACTGCAGATGAATATGCCTATCAGGAGAGCTCAAGGACATGCTGGAGGAGGTGGCTACCCAACAAGCTGTGTACACAGTTTTACTGAGTGCTGAGATGAGCAGCAGGAATGGGCAACCAAAGAAACTATGGCTGTGGGGCATACCTGCTGGCCCTACCCCATCAACCACGCTGAAATGAATCTTGCAGATGTATGTCTTTACATTTTGGTTCAGCTCTCAGGCGCTTAAAGCCTGCCACATACATTGAACTGTGCACCTGAATTAAGAAGGTTTATGAGCTTTTTCCTTTCATATTTGTCCAGGATTTACCTGATCTTGTCATATTCTATGAAAGTGGTAGTGATAAGTCCAGAAAGGACTCCTGCCTCCCCCCACACCCATCCATTTGGGTTTTCAAACCCACATACATGACAGAAGAAGAATTTGAGCAATTAAATCAATAAGCTCTTGTTGCCTCTTCCCAGTCAACAAAACAAGCCTCCCTATCTCCCCCATCAAGACCAAGCCACCCGCCTTCCAACCCTGACTCCCAAACCACCACTCATTCCCTCCCCATTACCTCTGATGTCGTCCCTTTCACAAGCATATGATGGCAAAGTACATTCTGCCCATTCCCTCCCCTACTTGTCCTTTGATGAGTAAAATAAAGCCTTTCTTTGTGACAACTTATTAAAATTGATATACTTTCTTTCAATTCATAATTAATACTGTAAATTCAGAATCTGAACGTAAAAATACGGGTTGTCAAATCCTTGGTCCAAATTTTGAATCACTTTTTTCCAGGATGACTTTTTTTAATTAAATTGATTTTTTTGAGTATTTATTTGAATATTTGAAATTGTGGGAACTCATAGACACTTTGCAAAGTTCAAGTCAAACTGCATATTTTCAATGGACAAAATGAATTAACTGGAATCATATTTGAAGCGTTCAAATTCATCAACCATTTTCATTAAGTTTACTATGTTAGTTGAAATTGCAGGATTGTCAAATCCAAGAACCAAATTTCAAATCACTTTTGAATGCCACTAGCAAACTCAGATATTAATTGCAGGAACTGGAATCCAAATTTAATGTACACTAAGCACACTAGGAAACACCAACCTAAATAAAGAAGCTCTACCACAACTAAAATAAAACTGAAAATTCAATCTCAATAACCATAATTAGACATAAAAAGTTATTAAACTTTAAAATCATCCAAACCCAGAAATTATACAATAATATTCACTTCAAATCACGTATATAGAAATTCTGTTACTATTCAAGGCTATATCAAGAGAAAACAACTACCCACAACTAAACCAATAACTCCAAATAAATACATATTTAATCTAAAATATATTTTTTATTTTATTTTTATGGTCCGTCAATTGCATTCCCAACCTGCTCCTGCACCAGCCCGCAGGGCAGCCTGTCCACAAGGGCATCCCAGAGGGTCCAAGAACAGACCCAGAACCCAACTCAAGGGGAGTCATGCCAATACACAGGCACCCAAGGTGTCAGCGCCAGCCAACCACCTCCTGCATCCCAAGCCAGAACTACCAGCTTGAATCCCAGGCAAAAGCCACTTTCAAGGCCTGCTACCAAATTTTCCTACACCAGGGTCACCGGAAACACTGAGGTTACTTACACCTTCACTGTTTACCCAGTTGTCACCCAGCCCCGCACTCTTGACCCAAGAGTTGCTACTTCCTGCTCTGCGTCTTTGACACCACCTAAAAGCCATTAGTCACCACTGAGGAACCATCTGCGCCTAATGTGTATTCAACCATTGACAGTGCCACTGCAAGCAAGTGTGATTCCACCTTCTACATAAAGGTCCCTGTCCCCTGTGTTGAGCCTGGTAGCCAGGATGCCGTGGTACCTGCCAAGAGCTGATGTTGTTGATAGATAGTGAGCGTGAAGCTCTCCTCAACTGCTTGAATAAGGGAATGGCGGTTTAGGATATTGCGTCCCAATTTGGTGTCACAGCCAGATACATTGCCAACATTAACATCAAGTATGGCAACACCGGGCAAATTGCTAAATCCACCGAGGCTAAGCGGCAGCCCAAACTCCTTCAGCCTGTTGATATTGATGCAATCAAGCAGTGGGTAGCCAAGGATTGCCACCTGGACACACTTGCTGTCCAATCAATGCTTGCCACAGAGTTCAGGCTTTCTGCTTCTAAAACCCTTGTTTACAAAACAATGGTTGATTTGGGCTTCTCTTGGAAGGTGCTCAGAGTTTCTCTGTACAACAGAAACAGTGAAAAGACCATTGCTGATTGACGCATTTATGCCAAGACATATCTGGCACTAAAGAAGGCTGGGAATGGCTAGTTTTTCTATATTGAAAAATCATTGTTTTCCTCCTCACTCAGGTCCAGGCATGGGTGGGTCAAGAAAGGGTCCAAGATTGTGTAGCCCATTGTGCAGCTGTCTGTTCCCAGACCTATTCCATGGTTGCGCTTCTTGGTCCTCGCAGGTTGGATCAATACCAGATGATTAAAGGCTCTCATAACAGCGGGATCTTTATTGATTTTCTCCGAGTTGTCAAGGAGTACCTTTGAATAAATTATAGCAGCACAACCAACATTGTTGTGCTTGATAATGTTGGGCTTCACAAAGTGGATCTGGTTGTGTCTGAGTTCCCCCCCATCAACAAGAATAGCCACTCCTCCAGCCACCGCCTTGCAGACTGCCCAATGAGACTCCTCTTTCTCCCCCCCATATTCCCCATTACTGAATCCAATCAAGGAGGTGTTTGGTTAGATAAAGGATAAGGTGAAACAAGGCCTTCCTCAGGACACCAAGGACCTATTCAATATTCTTGAGGTCAGCCAATTTGCAATGCCACCTGATGTGGTGGCGGCTTTCTACAAGCACCCAGAATCCTTCCTCCCTAAACCCCTGGCCTCTGAGCCAATCAGATAAATGGGCTCTCTGGTTTATTTTGTTTTTATTTTTATTTATTTTGTTTTTATTAGGTCTCAAAAATTATTATTTATATATAATAATTTGACGTGTGATTGTATTATAGACATAAGAATACATATAAAAGGTAAGTAAAATTAACTATACTAGGTATGAAGATATATTTTTATTATAATGCACTGAATATTATATTAACTGTTGCACTAAAAAATAAATAAATTAAAAAAGATAGAAATAGATTAATTTTATTTAAATAATTGTGAATCCTTGTTGGTACTTTGGCTTTTTTAAGCCACATATTGGACCTTGCGTGTCATCATATGATCCTTGTTATTTCAGTGCCACTATAGCCACACAACACGACAACCAATGATTTTTATATAATCCTTATTAATTTGTACTTAGGACACAGTTCAAGTATATTGAATATGTGTATCAAATCATATTACAAGGGAAAGGTAATTTGAGTTGTAAACAATCATTTGGGTCATTATTATAGGGGTTAGGCCGTTTTCTAATACACATGCTGCCCAAGTCGCAGCATAACACAGTTCAATTTTGAAAAAATCAAATTACAAATGTTTATATTTAAAACAGTAATAACTCAACAAAAAATTAATATTTTTCCACACTGTAAACTATTAAAATGAAGCTAAGAATCTTATTTTTTTATTGGTGTTAAAATAATAATATTTATACTATATTAAATATTGAAGCAAAAGCAATTCAAAAGAGCATATGCCATATTTTATTATATTATTTTGATAATGAAATAAAATATATTGCTTTAAGCTAAAAAGAGTTGATGTTTTCATTAATTAATATATACTTTTTTATTTTTAAAATTAAAGGTAAGATCAAGAGCATTATTTTTGCATTTTATTTTATTTAAAAAGGTCCATTATTTAGGATTTTACGGTGGTTTGAAGTTAGGACGTTAATTTATTTGTTGTTTAGATGAATTTTGAGGTTCAAGTGAGCTGCAAACCTCAAATTAAGCATCTTTTTAATCATAATTCTTTAATATTTTATCATTTTAAAAATATGCGGAAGAGTTGTAATTAAGTTAATACATCATTTTAATTTATTCACAGTGATTACAAAGAGGATATGATTTAACAATGATGCTTAGCTGCTCCACATATATCACTTGTGCATGAAAAACGGGTATTTCATTTATTTTAGGAATATAAATTTAAGTTGAAATTTTAATAAAAGCTATCACATCATTTCTTTCAGAATGGTGTCATAAGGCTTGGTATATAAGAGATAAAGCATCACCTAAGGTTTACTTCAAACTATCTTTACAAAAAGATATCATCCCTCCAACCAGTACTCTTTTGCAAGGCATCTCTACAAAGCATCTCTTTATCATCAATCATAAATCCAATATTATGGAATCTGTTAACTTCACCTCTGCCATGCAGCCATTTTTCTCATTGGGAGCATCAACAAAAAGAGAAAGAATTTCTATGCTAAAGAAAGCATTCCTCTTTGTTTCTGGAGGCAATCTTAATTCCTTCATCAATCACTTCCTCACTCAAACTGAGTTTGGAAAAACAGAGTTCATTCCTTTGATTCAAAATCAGAAACTAAAGGGATAATTGATGGCTTAAAGGATCTTCTGAAATCTGCTCCCCAAAAGCATCTCCCAGCCTTGAGATCTCTGGTTACTTCCAGTTACTCTTTAAAAGAGCTTACTGATATGGGATTTAATATAACCAAAAGTTAGTTTGAATACTCAAGAAAAATAAATAAAAATAAAATGTAAGCTTAAATAAAAAAAGCAAAAAAAAACCATTCAGTAAAAAAGAAATAATCAAAAAATAATTAAAAACCTACTGGAAAATTCTTTTGAAACAAGCCAGTTTACAAAAAATCACCAGAAAAAATTTATAAAGACATTGAAAAAGAAATGAATGAATATTCAACTGAAATAAAATATTCTCTATTAAAAACAAAAAAAGAAATATATGAAAATATGAAAATAAAAAATGAAATTTCAATATCACTTTCAACTTATTATAAATTAATACCAAAAAATATAATCAAGAGTAAAAAACAAACTGACATGTGTAATATTTGTAACTTAAAATCATTCTTAGAAAAAAAGAAGAATGTGAAAGTAAAAACTTATTATTGCCAGAATCTATAAACAGTGACTTAAAAGCTATTAATCAGCACCAAGTCTTTTATGCTCATCAAAATAGGGAATATAAGAAAGATATCAATGAATTAGATAATGAATCATGTATTATAGTTATAGATTTTAAGGAGAATTTAAAAGTTGGTGGTGGTCCAATTGAAACCAATAACTGTTTTTATTCCAAAAGACCTATTTCTTTATTGGGGTTTGCATTAGTATTTAAAGAAAACAATAAAGTTAAATATGAATACCATGATTTTTTATCTCAAATATTATCTCATGATTATTTGTTTTCAGGTGAATGTCTAATAAGACTTCTTAAATCAGATAAGTTTAAAAAAATAAAGAATATCAAAGTATAGACTGATAATGGAAACTATTTTAGATCCTATGAATTCTTATATTATCTATTTGAAGAGGCACCACAATACATTAAAGGGTCTATTAAATACAATAGATTTGTAGAATGTCATGGAAAAAGCATTGTTGATGGTCATTTTGGTATAATATCAAAAACATTAAAAGAGAAAGAAAATCAGCTTCATATTAAGAATATAAATGATATTAAAAATATTTTTGAGCAAGAAGAAAAAAGAAAAGAATTATATAAATCAGCGCTATCAGGCTCAAATATTTCTCAAAAGTCATTCTTTTATATTTATGAGAGAAAGGTTAGGCCTATAAGAAAAGAGCTCAAAGTTAGAAATTTGCACATTAATCTTTCATATTTTATGAAGGATGGAAAGTTGTATACTTCACCTTTAACATTTGAAAGTTTCTCATAATATTCTGAGATAACTTATCATTTGAAATCACGTGATGATACCAGAGAAACAAAAATATCATAAGATGCTAGTGGTGCATTAGGGCAAGTTCATGAAGTAGGGCAGCTTACTAGAGGGTGTATTTTAAATAGAGTTATCAGTCTTTCAAAAACAACAACATTTTTTTCTGAAACAAACTAAGAATATTTATGATGAGCAAAAGATAGGTTAATAGCATTTATAGCTTTGGGGCTGCTATTACTCTCCCATGAAACTCATCATAAATATTTTTAGCTTGTAGTATGTAGTAGCACTTAAGATATTTCTAGCAATATTATAAGGTGCAATTTTTAATTCTAAAATTGATAAATTATTTTTTTTAAAAAATATCTAAGCTCAAATCAATTAAAGATTTGATATTGATTGTATTTTAACCTTTCTGAATAATTTGAATATAAATAATGTAATTAAGTTATAAAATAATCAGTCCAGCGCTTAGGCATAATATGAAAAATAATGTCCCATATGTTTACTATGTGAATCAGTGACAAAATACACCCACACATGATGCGTCAAAACTCAATCCAAAAAAGAAACACAATAGGAACTCAAACCACAAACAAAATCACTCACACAGTTTGTGCAATGGATTGTAATCAAGAATGATACCAAGGCATCTAAAATAAGACACAGGATCTGAAACATAAATTTTAAAAATATTGTGTTGGGTGCTTATATTTGGCATAAAATCCAGAAAAATGGGTGGATTTTTTTGAGTATTCTAAAATGGGTGTTGTAAAACCTAAAGCAACTAATTAAGAAACAAAAAATCTATAATTGGGATATTGGATGGGAAAACCTCTAATTAAATATCCATATTCAGATAAAAGCAAAAATTAAAATTAGGGAGTAACTCAATTAAAATTTATGTAGTATTTTATTAAATTTTAAAATGGAAGGAACACAGCACCAGAGTACCAATGCACCTGTTGTGCGCTGTGGTTGCAGTTGCCCCCGTGGGTCAAAGAATAGACTCAGTAAAACACAAGTGCCTACTCAGGAGGGAGGCAGAAGAGGAGAGTTCCATAGTGACGCTGCACTGACACAGCCGGTTCAAAGAGCACAAGCTGCTAGGGTGCAGAGCATAAACCCTTGGGTCCCCAAGCTGACCTGGAAGCCCACCAAGGTCACCACTACCAAAATGGTTAGAAACAAGGAGGTAGAACTTACTTTATATGTGTTTGACGCTGTGTACTGGCAAGAGTTTTTCCCGTCAGCCATGCTGGAGAAGATGAAGCTTGTATTTGATACTAGCTATGAGCCATACATAAGCGATGGCAATCAGGAGGACAACAAGGAGCCTGAGTTCTTTCAAACTGATGAGGGACAACTGGTGCGCAAGAAAGTTGCAGCCTTCTACAACAAGGTGCCTATGCCCTGAGCCTTGCCCAATGCTGATGAGTCAATCCCCACCGCTAAAAAGCCTGCTCAGAAGCGCATCCCTGACATCCAACGCATCATCCTGCTTAATCTAATGCATGAATCAGGCAATTACAAGGTGGCCGCAGCCATTGTTGGGGTGGATCCCAAGTACGCCTCAAAGACCTTCAACAAGTTCCTCAACTTAGGTTGAGTCCTTGCTGCGGAGAAATCCTTGTGTGTGTCAACCATGCTCACAAAGGAGCACAAATGGGCAATCTGCCAGTGGATAACCCAAGATTGCCATCTTGAACTGGCAAATATACAGGCCATGGTCAAGTCTGCTTTTGGGGTTGAGGCCTCAATTGCCTTCTATTATCATTTGGTCAAGGGAATGTGATTTTCCTGGAAAAAACTCAGGATTTCCCCATACAATTGAAACAGCCCAGCCAATATTGAGACCCAGAGAAAATACGCAGAGGCATATACTTCCCTAAAAGCCAAGGGGCTGGTCAAATTTTACTACATCAACAAATCAGCATTTGCCTTGTCAATGCGCAATGAGTATGGGTATGTCCCCAGAGGCTCCAATGACGGGATGGCTTGGTGTGCTGCAGTCTGCGCCACAGCCTATTTGATGGTGGCTCTCCTCAGTCCAAAGGGGGTTGAGCTCTACCAAATGATATTGGGATCTCACAATAGCCGGACCTTCCTATCATTCCTCTGATTGGTCCAGGAGCACCTGAGGCGCACAAGCCCAGGCTTCACCAACGTAATTGTGCTGAACAATGTTGGTCTCCACAAGGTGGCAGATATTCTTGAAGAATTTCCATCAATTGACACAAGCATTGCAGTGGGCCCCCAGCAATTGGCCACAGCAAATATGCGCCTTCTCTTCCTCCCCGCCTATTTGCCCTTCCTAAATCCAATTGAGGAAGCCTTTGGGTGGCTCAAGCAAGTTGTCAAGCGAGGAACCCCAACTGGGACAGAGAGATTTTTTTGATTTGCTGCAGGCCGGGATCCATACCCTCCCAGCTGAGACCGTGGCCAAATTCTATGGCCACGCTGATTTGTTTATCCCAGCATGCCTTGCAAACCAGCCAATCAATTAAAGGCTTAGCTTGTCTGACTTTTTTATATTCTCTAATTTACTATTCAAGATTTATTAAAAATCATTTTATATTTAGATGTTTCTAAGCCCGCAATCATATTCAGAAGATCCATCAATAGATGTAAGTAATTTATTTATTTTATTGTATATTATTTTATTATGCCATCTAAGGGTATCCCAAATGCTTGATACTGGATTACGCAAACACATTAATATCACATTTGGAAAATAAATATAATAATCAAAAAAAGTTAATGTAATGTGTCCAAATCAGAAGTAGATTTTATTGAAATATATTATTATGCTTTTGTTAAGATCTTCTCTGGGATATACTCTGCAGATCTTGTTTGCTAAAATAAGAATTAGAAAAAATTTATTGTAATAAAAATATTATAAATTGCAATGTAATTATTTGAAGAGAGAATTTATTAAGATTGCCTATAGTGAGTTTGGTGGTATGTACCCATCCCACAATGGAGGTGGAGCACAACCTCCACCGCCACACTGTGGACGGTGGATACACCCTGGTTAAAATATTCTTGCCTGCTGGTAAAAGGGAGGATGGTGAGGTGGGAGTGAAGCAGCAGCTTCTCAGGCGGGGCCGCAACCCCATAGATTCCTGCCAGGACCAGGGCGTCCTGGATAACATGGTCAACTGAGTTGTAACCTGGGGGAATTTTTTCCCGTTGAGAGCAAGTCAGGCCTTGTCAATCCCCATAAGGACCTGTCCAGGTCCTCCATGCTGGCGCTCATTCTGAAGTAAAACAGGAACCCCAGGTAAACCACCAAGTGAAGCCTTTACCCAGCAAAGGCTTCCGTAAACTCACACAGCTTATTGTATACTGCGCTTATTTTTTTCTTGTGTTTTGCTTTGTCAAAGGTAAGATCCATAGCTTCTGGGACCCCCGTCTTGTTGGCACTCCAGGCCAGCCCAAAGTCCGCCAGGAGGATTTTAGTCTTCTTCACAGCTGTTGCATCTGCAACAGCCAGTTTTTCTACCGCGCGCCTGAAGTTCTCCAGCAAGTAGGACAGGGTGTGCTCCACCGGGAAGCAGAAGCAAGCAGCCGCATGGGCCTGGCCATCTCTGGTATATTCTTGAATGGGAGTGTCTTCAGGACGTCCCAAACAAGCTCAATGGAGTTTACACAGTAAACTCCACTGAGGTTAACCGGGTCCAGGCAGACCAGTTGAGCATCCTTGTAGGCAGTAACTTCCCACTTGGATGCCCCCTCTTCATATGTTAGCCCAGCCAATGCCTCCCTGGACATTGGGAATGCACCGTGTATCCTATCTTTGAGCTCCCACAAGACAGGGGGGACAGGAAAAGCTGCTTTGCCACGTAAGTGGCAAAATTTGAGTAGAATGCGGGGGAACAAAAGGAACTAGGACCTGGCGGAGTTTGCCATCAACTTCTTCTAAAAAAAGGTAAGTATTTATGAATTTTTATTAAATTTATTTTCTTTGGTACCTTCTTGGGCTTCTTCTTTGCCGGCAACTTTGGCAGGCTTTGCCATCCTTGGCTCAAGCAGCTGTGCAGGCGTCTCAGTGTCCTCCTTGCGGGCCCTCTTGGCGGATTTGAGATGTGCGTACATCTCAGGGTCATCCGTCCAGACAGACAGCACAGAGAGTGCAAAGGACTTGAGCTGGAGCCCCTCAACCACTGTTTTTTGAATATTAAGTAGGCGCTCTATTGTCTTTTCAGGTGTGTCCGGTATTTTGGTCATGAGTGACTTGGTGGACACCTTTTTGATTTTGTCCCCTTCAAGGACGGCAGACATCACCTTTTCCTTGACCTTGCGGTCAATTTCTTTGATTTTGGCAATTGCCAAGTCAAGGTCTCTCAGAAGTTTTTCCAATTTGCTCATTGATTTTTTACTACCCTTTTCATATGTTTTTATAGCTCTTGCCCCAATAAATTCTGTATTATTTGATACAATTGCCTCTTTGTTTATTCCTTTTTGTTTACCCATTTACTACATTATCCCATCTTTTTTCCCATTGTGTATATGTTTTACGCTCATCTCAATATGTGTTGTTTGCTTTGTGTTGGCATTATTTCCTTAATTGCTATATTATTTTTGGCGCTTTGCACAGCCCCTTGTGAAAATATTAACAACAATTTGGTGATCAGCTAAATTTGAATTAGAAAATTATAGTGTTAACTGTTTTTAGATAAAGTTGTTACTGATCCAAATTTAAAACCTTAATGATAGACTTTAAGCCAATCAGGGGCTGAGTGATAAAGTAATTGTTATGACATAAAGGGTCATTCAATAATTCTTTGATGCATGTGGCCTAATTAATATGATTGGCTGGATGTTTTGCCATTGTACGCTATTGCCGCTGTGGCAAGTTGTTGATGGACTAGTGTTAACTCAGCAGCTGATTGGGCACTAGTCCATCAACAACTTGCCACAGCGGCAATGGTGTACAATGGCAAAACATCCAGCCAATCATATTAATTAGGCCACATGCATCAAAGAATTATTGAATGACCCTTTATGTCATAACAATTACTTTATCACTCAGCCCCTGATTGGCTTAAAGTCTATCATCAAGGTTTTAAATTTGGATCAGTAACAACTTTATCTAAAAACAGTTAACACTATAATTTTCTAATTCAAATTTAGCTGATCACCAAGTTGTTGTTAATGTTTTCACAAGGGGCTGTGGTTTGGTGCTAAAAATAACTGTGTTCAGGATCCAGATACACACCATAGTAAATATATGATTTTATAGAAATAAGCTGAACATAAAGAATAAAACCAACTATTAACAAAGAGAACATGAACAATTGAAATTCAAAAAAGATAATATAAATATAAAATGTTTGGTGACAGGGGGTTTATTGAGGAAGGGGGAGTGATGCCTAGGAGGCAGAATAACGCGGGAAGGAAGACGTAGAGGCAGTGCTGGCCTGGGGGGTCTGGGATTGGGTGGGTTGGGCTTGCGGGTTAGGGGTGTTGGTGGTGGGGGTGGAGGCATGAGGATTTTGCATGATGGCCGCCATATACTGCTTGTTGTACTCCTCACTGGTCATTGGCTGGATGGGCTGGTAAGTGGCAGATGCCCAAGGTGAAAGGCGCTTATCCTTACGTGATTGGCTGCCCATGTTCACATGGAAAACCATTTGCGCAAACAAGTCAGCCACCATTTGGCAACCAAAGAGAAAATTGTGATCAAGGACCCCAAGATAGAGGTTGTTGAAAGCCTGAGGGTGGCGCTCACGTAGTGTGGACCCCATGTTAAAGAAGACCACATCTCCCAGATGGACGTTGGCATGGCCGGCAGGGTAGACTGAGGCCTGGTGCCTGCATCCCTGGATGGCCTCAAGGGCAGTGGAGCTTCCCTCCATCTGGTGGCTCAAGAAAGCCCAGTATTTGGAATTTGAGCCATCCCAGGAGTTGAGCAATCCACCGAGAATGTGGCTGTAAGAGTACACATTGAAGAAATCAGGGGTTTTCCAATAATAGACAAAACCCTTGGCCGACACAGCCAGAAATGCACCAATAAACGTCCCCTTCTTGACCTTCTTCCTTCCTTTTTGAGTGGCAGCTCTTCCTTGCTCACCAAAGTCATCAAAAGCTAGCAATAGCTTGTAGTAGGAGATGAAAATGACATCATCTGACAGACTAGTCAAGCAACAGACCAGGGTGGATTCAATGGCGGGATCATACGGGGAATCCTCAGCGCCATCCCATTGGTTGCCGGCAAAATTGGTAAGAACCCATACAGAAGCCACCTTCCCATACATCCAGAGCTGCACCATGCGCTCAGACACCCAAATGCCATGGTGAGCAAGTTGCTTCCGGACCTGGGTCAAGGGAAGCTTGGGGTCCTGCTGGAGGAGGTCAAGCATTATTGGGTATGCCTCAGTTATCTGGGACTCTTGGGCCTTCTTGGGCTTCTTGGCTGCCCCGATTTGATTCCCCCTGTTCATCATGTTGTTGAATTCCTGCATGAAAGTAGCTTGGGTAAATTGCAATTGGTCAGCAATCTGATCCCAGGACAGACCCTGCAGGTTGAGTGCCACAATTTCCTGAAGAATTTGGGCGGTGATGATTTGTTGCTTGGGGCGCTGGGCGGGGGAGCTGAAGCCTGATTGGCTGAGGGAGGGGCAGGTTGGGCAATGGCGGGAAGTTGTTCCAAATTGAGGTTGCCATCCTGATTGGTTGGTTGATGGGCAGCTTGTGTGGGGGTGGGGGTGGGAGCAGGGGCAGCACTAGACGCAAAGTGACTCTCAAACAAGTCAAAGCCATATGGGTTGGGGGACAGTAACAGGTCAGCTTCCTTGTTACCTGCCTCAAAGGCTTGGGTATAAACAGGTGCCTTCACGTTCTGAGCCTCGCCTCCATTGAAGCTGGCTTGACTGCTGCTGGCGCAGTTGAAGATGTTGCTATTGAAAACCATTGTAAAAATTTTAGGATAAAATCACTAAAAGTAGAAATTTTAAAATTTAATGAATTATTATTATTGCAATCTCAAGTCCATATTCAGAAGGTTCTCAAAACCATTCCATACAAATCTGGAGCCATGAAAATGGATAAAATGCCTCTGTTCCTAAATTGGATAGCTGTTGATTGGCTGTTATACTGTTATTTTTCTATTTTAGGCTGCTCATACTACACATCTTGTGTGAGTTCATTTTGTTTTGTATTTGTGTAATCTTGCTTCTAGAGTACTCAAATTTTGGTACATTTTAGTCCTTCTGTTGATGCCTCATATGAATCCTGATTAGCTTATAATATACTCCAGAATAGCATCCATCCGTTTCACTTGTGCGTCAGTTCATTTTGTTTGTGGGTTGAACTACACCACTTGATGTTTGATATAATTTCATATAATGGGCAAGTGAAATTTTGTTTTTGGTTTGACATTTCATTTATTAAACAACAATATTTAAATTATTTGAATCCTGAATCTTGCGCAACTTGGATTTTGTTTAAATCTGAAATGATTTTGTTTAAATCTGAGTTCATTTTGCTTGTCGCCATAGCTTTTTAAAACTACTGTATTTTATCATTTTAAAAATATGCGGAAGAGTTGTAATTAAGTTAATACATCATTTTAATTTATTCACAGTGATTACAAAGAGGATATGATTTAACAATGATGCTTAGCTGCTCCACATATATCACTTGTGCATGAAAAACGGGTATTTCATTTATTTTAGGAATATAAATTTAAGTTGAAATTTTAATAAAAGCTATCACATCATTTCTTTCAGAATGGTGTCATAAGGCTTGGTATATAAGAGATAAAGCATCACCTAAGGTTTACTTCAAACTATCTTTACAAAAAGATATCATCCCTCCAACCAGTACTCTTTTGCAAGGCATCTCTACAAAGCATCTCTTTATCATCAATCATAAATCCAATATTATGGAATCTGTTAACTTCACCTCTGCCATGCAGCCATTTTTCTCATTGGGAGCATCAACAAAAAGAGAAAGAATTTCTATGCTAAAGAAAGCATTCCTCTTTGTTTCTGGAGGCAATCTTAATTCCTTCATCAATCACTTCCTCACTCAAACTGAGTTTGGAAAAACAGAGTTCATTCCTTTGATTCAAAATCAGAAACTAAAGGGATAATTGATGGCTTAAAGGATCTTCTGAAATCTGCTCCCCAAAAGCATCTCCCAGCCTTGAGATCTCTGGTTACTTCCAGTTACTCTTTAAAAGAGCTTACTGATATGGGATTTAATATAACCAAAAGTTAGTTTGAATACTCAAGAAAAATAAATAAAAATAAAATGTAAGCTTAAATAAAAAAAGCAAAAAAAAACCATTCAGTAAAAAAGAAATAATCAAAAAATAATTAAAAACCTACTGGAAAATTCTTTTGAAACAAGCCAGTTTACAAAAAATCACCAGAAAAAATTTATAAAGACATTGAAAAAGAAATGAATGAATATTCAACTGAAATAAAATATTCTCTATTAAAAACAAAAAAAGAAATATATGAAAATATGAAAATAAAAAATGAAATTTCAATATCACTTTCAACTTATTATAAATTAATACCAAAAAATATAATCAAGAGTAAAAAACAAACTGACATGTGTAATATTTGTAACTTAAAATCATTCTTAGAAAAAAGAAGAATGTGAAAGTAAAAACTTATTATTGCCAGAATCTATAAACAGTGACTTAAAAGCTATTAATCAGCACCAAGTCTTTTATGCTCATCAAAATAGGGAATATAAGAAAGATATCAATGAATTAGATAATGAATCATGTATTATAGTTATAGATTTTAAGGAGAATTTAAAAGTTGGTGGTGGTCCAATTGAAACCAATAACTGTTTTTATTCCAAAAGACCTATTTCTTTATTGGGGTTTGCATTAGTATTTAAAGAAAACAATAAAGTTAAATATGAATACCATGATTTTTTATCTCAAATATTATCTCATGATTATTTGTTTTCAGGTGAATGTCTAATAAGACTTCTTAAATCAGATAAGTTTAAAAAAATAAAGAATATCAAAGTATAGACTGATAATGGAAACTATTTTAGATCCTATGAATTCTTATATTATCTATTTGAAGAGGCACCACAATACATTAAAGGGTCTATTAAATACAATAGATTTGTAGAATGTCATGGAAAAAGCATTGTTGATGGTCATTTTGGTATAATATCAAAAACATTAAAAGAGAAAGAAAATCAGCTTCATATTAAGAATATAAATGATATTAAAAATATTTTTGAGCAAGAAGAAAAAAGAAAAGAATTATATAAATCAGCGCTATCAGGCTCAAATATTTCTCAAAAGTCATTCTTTTATATTTATGAGAGAAAGGTTAGGCCTATAAGAAAAGAGCTCAAAGTTAGAAATTTGCACATTAATCTTTCATATTTTATGAAGGATGGAAAGTTGTATACTTCACCTTTAACATTTGAAAGTTTCTCATAATATTCTGAGATAACTTATCATTTGAAATCACGTGATGATACCAGAGAAACAAAAATATCATAAGATGCTAGTGGTGCATTAGGGCAAGTTCATGAAGTAGGGCAGCTTACTAGAGGGTGTATTTTAAATAGAGTTATCAGTCTTTCAAAAACAACAACATTTTTTTCTGAAACAAACTAAGAATATTTATGATGAGCAAAAGATAGGTTAATAGCATTTATAGCTTTGGGGCTGCTATTACTCTCCCATGAAACTCATCATAAATATTTTTAGCTTGTAGTATGTAGTAGCACTTAAGATATTTCTAGCAATATTATAAGGTGCAATTTTTAATTCTAAAATTGATAAATTATTTTTTTTAAAAAATATCTAAGCTCAAATCAATTAAAGATTTGATATTGATTGTATTTTAACCTTTCTGAATAATTTGAATATAAATAATGTAATTAAGTTATAAAATAATCAGTCCAGCGCTTAGGCATAATATGAAAAATAATGACCCATATGTAAACCAAAAGTCAACTCAAACTGTTTTGTTTGTGAATCCATGTATTTTGGTTTGTATTTTGTTTATATTTGTTTGTAGTGTGAGCACTCTGTTGCTGTGTTGACCCCTTTTATCTGTTAACACCCAAAATTCCTGTTAACAGAGTGTATATTTTACACTGATAGTTTGAATTTGCTTAAATTTAAGTTTAATTTGTTTAAATCTGAAGTATTTTTTATTGTTGTCATAGCTTTTAAAATTACTTTATTATATTTGAGTTATGGGGTTTGGACCTCCTGTGACCCCTATTAATTTTCAAGAGTGAAAATAAAAATATCCTTATAGCTACAAAATACTACTCATACTAACCTGTTGCTGTAGCTTGCCCTGAGAAATATACCTTAATCACTGCTAAATTAATATTTGAGAAAAATATCACCCAGTTTTACTCATCCACAATATTGCTCTCTGATCAAAGAGCTTATTTTCAAAGCCAGTTAATAGCAGAGCTCATGAAAAAGTTTAATGTAAATTAAAGATTTTCCTCTGCCTATAATTATCTCTGCAATTATTCAAATAAAAGAGTTAAAAAAATTTGATTGATACCTTGGAGAAGTGCACCAAGTAAAAACTATCCCCATTAAAATATGTCCTGCCTACTGCTATTCTATGAAATTATCATACTAAAGTACATGCTGCAATCAAAGCCACTCTATTTAAGGATTTTTATGATGTCAAAAAACTTCTGTTAAAAAGCACTTACTGCCTAATTAAATAATCATACACAACTATCAGGACAACATCTGAGCCAAAGCAGAGTAAAATACAGTAGTTTTTAAAGCTACTGTAAATTCAGAACCTGAACGTAAAAATGCGGGATTGTCAAATTCTTGATCCAAATGTCAAATCACTTTTGCGGGTGTCAGGAAATCCTGATTCATTAGGATTTACTGATCCATATCCCTATTACTGAAGCTGTGGGTTGATTTTGGACACAACACAGCCAAAGTGACACAGTATTCCGGAATACGGAGAAACTATAATAAGGTTGATATAGTTTTCAACTCAGAAGACACCTGAGACATTCTGGGTCTCAGGTCACAGGCCAATCCAGAAGCTTCTATAATTAGATGCTAAGGATTCCAGATTCCTAATAGGGACGCAGACCCAACCCAGAGATTGATTGAGGGATTACAACATCCTGTTTCACTGAGAGTTGAGACAGAAGACTGCCCGTGCAAAAATTACACTTTACACTGAGCACAAGGGCAGGTCAGCCAAATTGGGTGTCAACTTAGTTGCCGTAACTAAGTCAAGGAATATCTGGGCTGAAGAGGAGAAATCTGCAGCCTAGAATATTACCTCATCCCAAACCATTATTCAGGGTTTGTGATCCAACTCTAGGGGATGAAACTAGTAGCTTGGGGATGATAGGCTAGCTAGTAAGAGTTGTCCGCAGCTAGATGCCAGTTTGGCTGCTAGCTGTCAACTATAAAGGGGCCTTCCAAGATCACTTGGAAAGCAGACAAATTAATACCCATCAACATCCCTACTACTCTGAATAGTAGCAGTGTCAAAGTACAATAAGAGCAAATTATTGATACTTGCAAATTCCTGCCAAAATCACCACAGACAGTGTTGTGTCTTCAAAGGACCACAGGACTTCCACTTCAATCAGATCAACCAACAACAGAACACAGCCTGTTGTCATATATATCTACACCAATAGAAGCACATCTGTCTTCATACAGATATCCCATCCCAACATGATTAACTCACCTAATAAAAACAATCACTCTTCTTCTTCAAGAACCAGAAATCTTGACAGCAGGCAACTCAGCTGAGTGAAAAATAAAATATTTAATAAAATCAATCATTTATTTTGACTTTTTTTGATTTATTTAAATTGGCAAATTTTGAATCCCTTGAGCAGATAACTCAACTAACAAACAACAAAACTCAGCAAACAAATGTGGGATACATGAATCAGAAATGCGGGATTCTTATGTACAATTTGAGATTTCCTGTATATCAAACAAATAATAGACATCATGTATAAATTAACAAATCTGAAATTGCGGGATTGTCAAATCCAAGAACCAAGTTTCAAATCATAATTGTGATGAATTTGAAATAAATATAATTTATGGGTGTCTCAAAAAGGATGTCAAAGAATCTAGAGTGGATTTTTTCTGATTCTTTTAGGAATCATAGGCATTTTCAAAAATCACCCTATTCCATTTTAAGACGGCTAAAATTTAGATGCTTGATTACAATAGATTTCAGAAAATACTAATAATAAAATAGAATTAAATATTACAATCTATTTTTATCATGTTGCCTTTTCCTTGATGTGTTGATGGTTCATTTGCTGTTGATAATGTGCTTGCAATTAATTGGATAGCTTCCCCTCCAGTTGCCTTGGCAATAGGAAATCAAGCTGCCTCCCCAAGACTAACTGGTCACGGGGAGGCGCCTTGATTTCCTATTGCCAAGGCAACTGGAGGGGAAGCTATCCAATTAATTGCAAGCACATTATCAACAGCAAATGAACCATCAACACATCAAGGAAAAGGCAACATGATAAAAATAGATTGTAATATTTAATTCTATTTTATTATTAGTATTTTCTGAAATCTATTGTAATCAAATATCCTTAATAGCAATACATTAACACTTTTGTAGTAAACTGATAGTTTATCTTCCCCCCTCCTTTCATCCTTGAAAATAAGCTTTGTTGGCCCCACGCTACGCTGGGGGCCAAAAAACTTTTAAAAATTTCTGCGTCATCAGAAGGGTAGCTCATATATCATTATATGGTTTTGTGGTTGCTATATTAGCAATTTAGAGTGCAGAATATTGCATCATTTCCAGTTTAGACAATTTTTCATTTCACTTAATTTCTTGTCTAAACATGGTTATTGAGATTGAATTTTTAGTTTGATTTTAGTTATGGTGGAGCTTCTTGATTTGGGTTGATTTGTCCTAGTTTCTTACTGTACATTCAATTTGGATTCCAGTTCCCGCAATTAATATCTGAGTTTACTAGTGGCATTCAAAAGTGATTTGAAATTTGGTTCATGAATTTGACAATCCCGCAATCCCAAAAAACATAGTAAACTTAATGAAAATGGCTGATGGATTTGAACACTTCAAAATTGATTCCAGTTGATTCATTTTGTCCATTGGAAATATGCAGTTTGACTTGAACTTTGCAAAGTGTCTATGAGTTCCCGCATTTTCAAATATTCAAATAAATACTCAAAAAAATCAATTTAATTAAAAAAGGCAATCCTGCAAAAGTGATTCAAAATTTGGACCAAGGATTTGACAATCCCGCATTTTTACGTTCAGGTTCTGAATTTACAGTATGCTACTAAGCAAAAAAAATATCTGTAAGAAAAATCAGCTTAGATGCAACCAAAACATCTCATATGAAAGCAAAATAGCTCAGATAAAAAACTGAAGTGAGCTCAAATTTACTTTTAATCATATTAAACTTTAGTGGTTTTTAATTGTGTATGCATTTGAGTTGATTTTGCTTACAGATGAGTTGATTTGGCCTAGTGTCATAGCTTTAAAAACTACTACTTAGTTGCGGGAGTCCTCAAGATAAAAAAAGCTTAGAATAAGAACACATAATGACACTTATATTTAAGGTTGGCCAAAGAGCTCTGAAGATAAAAAGTGAGCTCAATAACTCTTATTTCATCAATTTCAAGACCAAATAGTCTGATTTCTATCAGATTTACTACATTGTAACTAACTTCAACTACTATTTAAATAATAGTGAAGGAGTGCAATTCTCACAGCAAATGAATGAAAGCCATCTCAAACCCTATCACACTTAGTTTAACAGGGAAGTGTGATAAATCAACGTCAAATTTGGTGAATTTGAATAAATCAGTTAAAGATATATGTTGCCTATAAAAGTGAATTTGCTTCAATTTAAATAAATTGTTTTTATTCACTTACTTTTTTATAGTTTATCGCTAAATGTGTGAGTTAAAATTGAAAGAGAATTGACATATTGGTTGGTAATAAGGTTGTAATATGGATTGATTCACTATGCTTTTATATGATTGTATGTTTAATCTCAATCTAAAAATTGAATTGACTATAAAAAAGAGAGCTTGATCAATTTGAAGAGATCACATTTGAAGTATATATATAAATATTAGTTTAATAAAGAGATAGTTGGCTTAAACATTTTGAATTTATTTATTTGAAGTAAAACAATAGAATATTCCACTCAGATTTATCAGCTGATCCAAGTAGCACAATTATTTTGGAGTAAACCTTGCTTTTCATTGTATCATCCCAATAAGAAGGTCAGTGGAGTAAACTGGAAATAATAAAATTAAGACTCAATAAAATAATTTTTATGAATTTAGATTATCTAGATAAATTTTTCATACAATTCCAATCAAAATGTCACTAACCATGATGACTCTAGTTGATCTAGATGGTGAGATAAACAAAGTACTGAAATCAGGCTCACATCATAATCAAAGCTCTGGTCACAATATAATCCATTCAAATTACAATTAATACACATCAAAAGAGCTAAAAATCATCTATGTGAATACCAAGCCAATCTTAATGCTTAATAGCTTATTTTAAAGTTACATATCAGCTTTATATTTTGGTATAGTTTATAAAATCAAATATTAAATTTAAATTTTATTATTTTAATTTTGCTAAACTTCTAGTAATACTCTACTTATTTCAATTTATATCTTAATATTTAAGCCTGTAATAGGCAATTCGTATTTTAAATAAATAAATTTAATCAAGGTTTTAAGAAAACCTTTAAATAAGATTATTAAATTAAATATATGATAATTAATCCCAACCTAAAATTACAATAAAATATATTGAATTGATTTATTAGATTCAATTTTATACCTATCCCTGGACGGGCCATCCACGTAGTAATTTATAATGCTGATTTTCCTGCAATTACTCCACCATCCATAACTATGGTACTTCCAACAATGTAAGTTGATGCGCGAGAGGCCAAAAATAAACAGAGCCCTGCTATTTCATGAGGCTGACCAGTTCGTCCAAGAGGGATATTGTAAGCTGCGTTTTCACGGCCTACTACCTGAATTAAGCCTTTAGTCATGCTTGTTTCATAAAACCCAAGTGCTATTGCATTGACAAGGACATTATCAGAAGCTAGTTGCCCAGCAAGGGCTTTGGTGAGATGATGAACTGCTGCTTTGGAGGCATCATATACAAGAGATTGTCTCCCAATAACTATGCCTTGAATAGACCCAATATTTATAACTCTCGAGGGTACATCAACACTCCCCCCGGCTTTAAGCTCGGGCAAGAGGCTAAATTAAATTAGTTTGTTTTTTAAAAATACAACACCCAATGGTTAAAAACAATAAAGATTTAACATTAAGATCCATGACACGATGGTACGAGGCTGGAGAAATATCTTCCAAACTTGACCCCCAAGAAGCTTGCTCGAATTAGAATAAATTGTCATTATTTGCTCACCTCCTGCGTTGTTCACTAAGACGTGAATAGCTTAAAAGGTTAAAATAATTCTATATAGGGCAACCTTTCTCCCTTTTCTTCATTTCGTCTACCATTTTTTGAAGAGATTCCATATTAGCAAGGTCACATGGAATAGCAATGCATTTTTCCTTTTCCTAAATAAAGAACAGACCAGTTAAACTGATATGTGAAAAGTATATACCCAAATTGTTAAGTCGGGAACAGGTTTTCTCTAAAGCTTCTTTTTTGCGACCAGTTATGTAGACCTTTGCTCCATTAACCACAAAGCCCTAGCTCAAACAGAATAAGTTTTGGAAAAAAGACTATACAAAATATTTTAACCAATACTTCTGTAATGAGTTTTCCGACTCTATTTTTAATATAATTAGCACAACTAAAGCATATTGTTTTCTGACTTACCCACGTCCACCGCCAGTTACAAGTACAACCTTGTCTTTCACGCCAAATAAGTTGTTAATTTCCATTATGCCCCTAAAATTACAGTCAGCAGCTGATACAAAATATTTTTATGAAAGAAAGAAAAAATTTCTAATTAAAGTATGCCATGGGAAAAGCTTTTGTGGATGAATTTCTGGGGTTTAGACTATACTTGCCTTAATCTAAATTGATCAAATAAGAGTATTAGTTTGATTTGCTTGTTACTTTTATGTGACTGTTATGAATTAGGAGATCACGCTGTGCCCAATCCATCTGATGGATTTATGACTACTTGTGTACACTCAGTTATCAGATATGGACGTCATCCAGGTGTTGTGATGAAAGCTAAAATTTAGCCAATATCGAATATCGATTCAATAGACATTATTTTATACACCATGGTGATTAATATAATAAACACGCTTGATTAATTAAACTTAACTTCTCTGTTATTTGTTATTCCTCATAATTTTTTGGGGCTGTTGAGTATATACTTCTGAGAAGTATAATAAACAAAATTAAGAAGAAAATTAAGAAGAGAATGATACTTTATTGGTATGTGTCAGGATTGACAATTTGTTACCCCTTGAAACCCGGGCCAAAGGGCGGGATTCAAACCCTGAACCCAAATTCCTGCAGGCCGCTGGCCCTATGGACTGAGAGTCCGCCAGCGTTTTTCTGAGATTGAGCCCCCGCAAGCTGAAGCCCCTGTAAGTCCTAAAGCCAGAATACCAGTACAGGTTCAATTATGATGGTTCCCAAGGAGAAGTTTCTTGGATTGCCTAATGGAGGCAGAGAAGGTGCCTCTGTGAACTTCATGAGCTTGAAGTCCTCTCAAGTAACCAATCAAACTCAACTGCCAAGGAAAAACCCAGGCTTTGGGCCTGACCCCTTGACCACAGCCAAAATCAAGAAAATTAAGTGACTAAATTGGACGTTCTGACCAATGAGAGAACATCCAGCTGAGGTGCCATTTTGCCGCTCCTACACCTGGGCCTTATGGCCACCTGCCTGCATTTTTCCCAATATTTTGATGAAGCCCTTATGGGAAATACTAAGTTTAGAGGCGGGATGATATATATACCTATAGATTCTGTGCTCAAACCTTATCACTATTTTTGAATAAAGATTATGTTATTTTGGCTCACACAGCTATTGCCTTATTTTGTATTTGCTATCTACCAATTTAGTTTGAGATCTCCTGGCCCTCCTGCCCCACTGCCTGCAGTTTTCTGTCCTCCTGGTGTACCCTTTGGACCCGTTCATTTTACTGGCTATCCTCTGAAATCTGAATACAAGGACTACACCCTGGAAAAGATACTTGAACTTGATCCTTTGGCCTGCATACAATCTGCAGTTAGATACAACCAACAAGGTCTGTGGATATTTTCAACACCTGAGTTGTTCAGAGGGAAATTCAACTATCTCCCTGCTTACAAACTACCCATGGAACCCCCCATGACCCCAAGACCTATGCCTGCTTCCTCACCCAACCCTCTAACCAATCATACTGGTAAGCTGTTTGGGATTGTGTACATCACCCTCACAGGGGTGATTGACACTATAATCCTGGCCGCTGGCCTGTGGTCCTGGGTGGGAAGTCTGTCTCCTACTTTTTTAAGTTAGCTCCCCTCTTGTGGTGAGCATTGCCCGCAAAAAACCCAGCCCAAGTTACCCCTGGAAACAGCGGGCCGGCTGCCCAAGACTGGATCCCTGACATTATGGCAATCTTTATTAAACCTGGTATCCTGAGCCCCAAGATGTTGCTATTTCTTGGGGCATCTTGTATGCTTTTTCTATTGATAATCACTTATTACACCTATAAGATGACCACAAACCTGATCTCTTCCATGTGGAAGAATGCAAACCCAAATGACCCAAAGAGAACCAACACCACTACCGCTGACACCAACAAAGCTCCCTCCTCCCAAGTGCAAAATGTGATCATGAATCAGTCCCTCACAAAGGTAGAGATGCCTCAGATGGGAACGCTTACGCTTGAGGAAGCTCGACGTGCCATGCCGGTCCTCCACCTGCATTTCCAAACCAACGCCCCCTCTTACGCCAGTGACACCAAGAAGATCCTTGGGGTTGCTTCAATGCTATTGGGGGATGCCTTAGAATGGTTTAGCAAGGCTATGGCTGAAGACGTAGAATTCTGCTTAAACTACGCCAAGTTTGAGGCTGAGTTAATGGCCACTGGGAAAGATTGCAACACTAGATACTACGCCCTGAATTCCCTGTTAGAAATTTGACAAGGCCCCCAACCCATCCAAGCATATATTGAAAAATTCCTCAAACTGAAAACCTGCACCCAACTTGAGGACAAACTGGCAGCCATTATCTTCCAAAAGGGAGTCAATGTCAGGACTGAGAATTTAAGTCTCAACTGATATTTTCTATTTTGTTGATATTTATGCCAAGACTTCTATTTGTTTGTTTTTTTCTCCTTTACCATCTTTGGTTGCCTATATTTCCGCAAATACTGAACCATTTCAGCCCAAACTGGTGTCAGCCGAAAGCCCTCAATTCCAGCTTTCTGAATCTTTCTTGTGACAATATACTTCTGATTCAAAATTATGAGTTAATCTCGCTTAAACATAATTCTCCTATCATCTCCTTTTCATAGAATTGGGTATAAAAACCCTCACAGTTCTATTATTCCAAGCAATTCAATCTCCTCCTGTTTAGGCTCATCAATAAAACTATTGTCTCAATCATAGCTGTATCTCTTGTATCCTTGGGAAATAGTAATTTGTTGGTGATGGTTGAGCACAGGCTTTGATACAACTGCAGCTGTTGTTGAAAAAGTCTGAAGTCTTACAGTCAACCTAGCAATGAAGGACCTGTTGAAGCATCACCCGCCCACCCTCAGCCTAGACAAGCCAATTCCCCTATGCAAGGATCTTAGCATGAACCAAGAGAACATTGGCCCCTCCCAGACCCGCCAACCCCAAACACCAACCCCCAGCAGAACAGGGATGACACCTGAAGAGCTCCAAAAACATTACTGCAAAGGACTCTGTTTCCACTGCCACAAGGCAGGCTACTTGACCAGAGCCTGCCCTAAGAAGAACACTGCCCCAATCTCACTGGCGCAAATAAACACTTCTTCCCAGTCTTACAAATTCATCCAAGTGACCATAGAATTAGCGGGAAACAAGTGCCAGATTGAAGCTTTTATTGATACAGGAGCAGATGAAAGTTTTATCAATGCCAGCCTCAGAGCGTAGCCTACAAGTAATCATGGGAAACAGCTCTTTAGACACCGGCTATGAGTGTGAACAAGAACTTCCGTTGATCATTGGACACAATGTATACCAGTTGTCTCTGATCCTCTTGTTAGGACTACCCCACCCCCTTATACTGGGTGACTCCTGGTCCAACAGACATGGCCTGATCCTGAACTATTGCAAGCAAACTGCCATGTTGGGCCAACCTGAATCCTGTGACACTGTTCTCTTTTGCATGAGCCATGACCAATCCCCTACCAACAAACTCTTGACCATAAAGATAGAAACTAGTGTTGGGATACTTCCTACCCCCTACAGAGATAGAACCATGTGTTTAGTGAAGAAGCAGCCATAAAACTACCCAGCCATTCAATCTACAATCCCGCCATAGACCTATTACCAGGGACCCAACCGCACCACAGCCCCATCTACAGCTGTAACCACCGCAAGCAAGTAGCCTTGAAAGCATACCTCAAGGATATTACAAAAAAGGGTTCATCTGAGTGTCAAAACCCCCCTGCTTGTTGCCCATGCTGTTCTTAGGGAAAAAAGATGGTGGGATGCGTCCATGCGTAAATTACCAAAAACTAAACAACATTACGGTGAAGAACCGCTATCCCATCCCCAATGCCAACAATCTCTGTGATGTACTGACTGGAGCCCAGGTGTACTCAAAAATTGACCTTAGAGATGTGTTCAACCAAATCCAAATAAAGGACAGAGACAAGTACAAGATGGCCTTCAAAACCCAATATGGGCTGTACAAGTACCTTGTAATGCCCTTTGGCCTCTGTAACGCCCCCAACACTTTCCAAATGATGATCAACACTGTACTAGGGGAATACCTTGACCATTTTTGTGTGGCATATCTGGACAACATTCTCATCTACAGCAATATTCACGAGGAACACCTGCACCACCTGGACCTTATACTAGAAAAACTCTTCCAAGCAAACTTACACGCTAAGCTTAAGAAATGTGAATTCTTTCAGTCTGAAGTTGAATTCCTGGGATATGTAGTGAAGACCAGCAACTTTGCTATGGCACAGGATAAAGTAGAAGCAATAACATATTGGCTGGTGCCCAAAAGCAGGAAAGATGTGAGAAGTTTTTTGGGCCTGGCAAATTATTGCAGGGATTTCATCCAAAATTTTTCTCACATTACCCTCTCCCTGACCCACCTTTGCTCTGACAAGGTCACCATTGCCTGGACTCGGAATGTACCACCGCCTTTGAAACCTGGAAACTCACCTTCACCTCTGCTCCCGTCCTGGCCATGCCAGATCCCTCCAACCCTTTTGTTCTGGAAACCAACACATCAGACTTTGCGGTGGGTGGGGTCCTTCTTCAGGAAGGAGGGGATAGTATGCTACATCCTGTAGCATATTACTCCAAGAATATGCTACCTGTGGACGGAAACTAACCAATATATGACAAGGAGATGCTACCTATAATGAAGACCCTGAAATATTGGCGCTGATACCTATGTGGCACTGAATATCCAGTAAAAGTCCTGACAGACCACAAGAACTTGGTCTACTTCTTCAAACCACACCAGCTTAACCAACAACAAGCAAGATGGGCCTTAGAACTGGCTGACTACACTCTGACCATAGACTACAAGCCAGGAAAAGTGAACGTGGTACCTGACGCCCTAAGTAGAAGAAATGACCTGGTGCCTACCCACCTAGAAACTTGCAACCACAACACCCAAGTCCTCTTGGACACAACAAGTATAGACATTCACCTGGGATTGATGAAAATCAGAACCAGCAAACGAGAAGTACTAAGGGCCCAAACACTAGACAAATTCACCAGAATCATGATCTCTGACCTCTCCAAATCCTTGGATAGCGCCCACTACCAAAAAGGCTACTCATTGAAGGAAACCACACTAATGCTCCACAACAGGATCTTTGTACCATAAGGGGACATCAGAACCAACGTCTTGAGAGACTACCACAATTCTGAGATGGCTGGACATCCAGGTAGGCTCAAGACCCTCTGGATCATCAGAAGGAACTTTGCTTGGCAAAAAATGGATCAAGACTTAAGCACGTACCTGAAGGGGTGTGAGACCTGTGGGCGGACTAAAACTGGCAGAAACAAACCTGAAGGACTGCTAATACCCTTGAATATACCCCATAGACCTTGGAAATCTGTCTCCATGGACTACATTGTGGAAATAACTCCATCTCTCTCTTTCAATGCAATCCTGGTCATGGTAGACTGCTTCACCAAGCTGGCATACTTTGTATCAACCACCACCAATTGTAAGGCAGTAGAGACAGCCCAACACTTTCACAACTGCATCCTCACGCAACATGGAGCACCTGAGGAAATTATCACAGACAGAGGACCCCAATTCATGTCAAACTACTGGACACAGGTGATGAAAGACTTGGGAATCAAGTGATGTTTATCTACCTCTTACCAACCACAGACGGACAGCCAAACTGAACAAGTAAACCAGATCCTTGAACAATACTTTCAATGCTATGCCCACACTGATCAGGACAATTGGGCCAAAATGCTCCCCATGAACCAGTTTGCCTACAACAGTAAAGACCACACCTCCACAGGCATGTCCCCATTCAAAGCCAAGTATGGGTTTGACCCCACCTGGGACCCCCAGATTGGCAAGAAGGAATCAAACACCACTGGGTGCTCCTGGATTGAACAGATTCATGACACACAAAAAACATGCTTGACCAACCTGAACTGCACAGTGCAAACATACAAAGCCTTTGCTGACCGCAAACAAACCCCAGACCAACCCTTAAAAGTTGGAGACAAAGTATACCTAGACTCCTGGAATGTACCCCTGCACGTGCCCTGCAGGAAGTTAGATCACAGAAGAAGTGGCACCCACAAGATCACCAAAATAAGTGGTGAGGTTGCCTTCAAGCTAGACCTACCCCCTCCTGGAAGATTCATGATGTGTTCTACCGCTCCCTTTTGTTCAAAAAAGATGGGAACTTGCTTTCCCACCAACAGATCAAGACAGCCCCCCACCCATCCAAATAGGCCGCTCCAAGGAATATGAAGTTGAATACATACATGGTGACAGAATCCACTACCAAAAACCCCAGTACTATGTCAAATGGAAAGGATACCTGCTAGGGGAAAGCACTTGGGAGCCACTGAGCAACCTAGCTAATGCCCAAGAAGCCGTTCAACTCTATCTGAACAAAAAGGACCAGAAGCAAGGGCCCTTGGGAGAAGAAGGGGATGATGTCAGGATTGACTATTTGTTACCCCTTGAAACCCGGGCCCAAGGGCGGGATTCAAACCCTGAACCCAAATTCCTGCGGGCTGCTGGCCCCATGGACTGAGAGCTTGCCCACCCGCGTTTTTCTGAGATCAAGCCCCAACAAGCTGAAGCCCCTGCTAAGTCCCAAAGCCAGAATACCAGTACAGGTTCAATTATGATGGTTCCCAAGGAGGAGTTTCTTGAATTGCCTAATGGAGGCCAAGATGATGCCCCTGTGAACTTCATGAGCTTGAAATCCTCTCAAGTAACCAATCAAACTCAACTGCCAAGGAAAAGCATGGGCTTGGAGCCCAACCTTGTGACTGCAGCCAAAAATCAAGGAAATTAAGTGACTAATTTGGATGTTCTGACCAATGAGAGAACATCCAGCCAAGGTGCCATTTTGCCGCTCCTGCACCCGGGCCTCCTGGCTACCTGCCCGCATTTCCCCCAATATTTTGATGAAGCCCTTATAGAAAATACTAAGCTTGGAGGTGGGATGCTATATATGCCTATAGATTCTGCGCTCAAACCTTATTGCCATTTTTGAATAAAGATTATGTTATTTTGGCTCACACAGCTATTGCCTTATTTTGTATTTGCTATCTACCAATTTAGTTCAATATCTCCTGGCCCTCCTGCCCCACTGCCCGCAGTTTTCTGTCCTCCTGGTGTACCCTTTGGACCCGTCCATTTTACTGGCTACCCTCTGAAATCTAAATACAAGGACTACACCCTGGAAAAGATACTTGAACTTGATCCTTTGGCCTGCATACAATATGCAGTTAGATACAACCGACAAGGTCTGTGGAGATTTTCAACATCCAAGTTGTTCAGAGGGAAATTCAACTATCTCCCTGCTAACAAACTACCCATGGAACCGCCTGTGACCCCAAGACCTATGCCCAATTCCTCACCTGACCTTCCAACCAACCATACTGGTAAGCTGTTTGGGATTGTGTACATCACCCTTGCAGGGGTGATTGACACTATTATCTGGGCCACCGGCCCGTGGTCCTGGGTGGCAAAGTCTGTCTCCCACCTTTTTAAGCTAGCTCCCCTCTTGCAGTGGGCATTGCCCGCAAAAAACCTGGCCTGAGTTATCCCTGGAAACAACAGGCTGGCTTCCCAAGAATGGATCCCTGACAATATGAATATAGAGGTTACTATAGTATCATGGAAAGCCACATACTGTCTACATATGTCATGGTAGTCATGAGGTTTGTCTAAGTAATTGTTTTATTTAGGATTTAAAAGATTTGATCCCCATATTAGATGAGTGATTGATAAGAGGGCTACTGACTTAGTAGGTAGTTGGGGAATTACTCAGGAATTAATTTCTCAAGAGAGAGTAATTGTAGATGTTGCAGCATCTCACCCTGGGTGCTAGAAGGTAGAGCCTTAGGAAGCTTCTTGAAAGTATCAGGGATTCAGGCTTGGTATTGATCAAGATTTGCATCAGAAACAGCTACTGTGAATTACATTGTGCAGTTCTTGCCTTGCATAAGAAGAATTGGTAATGGTAGATACATTTCATAGTGATGCAGGCACCAATTTCTTTGATGAGGTAGGCGTTTTTGGGTTTGACCTCCATGGCAACTCCTGGTCCTCTTAGTCCTGGTTTCAACTTGTACAAATCATGGTTGAAAACCCTAATCTTATCTCTGACTTGGAATTTTTCCTGTTGGATAGGAATTGCTTCTCTTTCCACTCTTTCCTTTTTTTGGTATTGTCGTAACTGTGCTTTTTTAGCAGAGTTACATGAGGAAAAATATTTAGAAGCTAGATAATAATCTTTATTAGAAGATAGTGATTATATAGTTTGTGTGAATCAATGGATAGCAGGAACATGATTGATGATCACACGGCTGGATGAAACAAGGGGGTGGCTTGATCCTGATAATGAGTCAAGCGCCAAATTGAGGTATCCACTGTAAAGGATCATCATATGTTCATGTTGTTGGATTTGCTAATTCAAGTTGACTTCCTAGTCTGGCTTTGGGTGACCAGATAATTGGATTGCAGGTCACAAACCCGCTTGGTTGGAACCTTGCTGGTGGGTCAAGCCTGTGGTTTTGACACCCCCCGGCTGAAGGTCGGCCTCCTCTTGGGGCAGGTTGTAAGGGAGGTTGTCAGGAGCCCAGGCGCCGTTTCAAATCAGTTGTTGCTCAGTGGCAGGCAGGGCGGTTTCTTGTTGTTTCTGTCTTGCTTTGGAGGGTTGTAGGCAATTGTGGTGTAAGGTCTTGTCTTGCTTGCGTTTCCCAAGCCCTTGCACAAGGTAAGTGTTATTGTTGTTTACCTTTAGAATGATTGCTGGCCCTACTTTCTTGGGTTGTAGTTTGCTCTTGTCAACATTCATGACCCAGACTTTGTCCCCAACTTCATGTCTATTGCAGATGGGAACAAATGTCTTTTGTAAGCGTTCTTTTTCTTTGGCTGCTTGTTTGCTGTTGGCCTATACTACTTGAGGATCTGAGCAAGGGGGACTTGACTTGAAATTTCCTGTTTGGGTCCTGTCAATGCTTGAATGATATTTGGCTGTGTGCCGTATACCAGTTCAAACGGGCTTTTTCTGGTGGAGCTGTTCACTTGGATTTGGCACACAAGTAATGCAGTTGGTAGCTGCTTATACCAGTCTTCAGGTCTCCCGGCAGTGAGTTTGGCTAGGGCTTGCACAAGGCTATCATTAAGCCGCTCTACATGTCTATTGGCCTGTAGATGGTATGGTGTTGTGACAGTGTGTTTGACCCCATTTTTGGTGAGGTACACATTGGTGTCTTTGGAGGTCAATTCTTTGCCTCCATCGGTTATCAGGAGTTCTGGCTTTCCAAAACTGCTGATTATTCTCTTGCCAATGAATTGTTGGATGTTGTTGCTGGTGTGTGCCTTCACCGCTTGGGCTACTGGCCACCTGGTTGCAAAGTCAATGGCTATGATGATGTATTTTTTGTTGTTGTGCTTTCCTGGCATGGGGCCCACAATGTCAAGAGCCCATACTTTGAACGGTAGTTGGGTTTGAATTGGGAGTACAGACTTAGGCGGGGTTTTGCTTTTGGCAAACTTTTTGCAGACCTTGCACTGTTCTAACACTTCCTGGACATTGTGATATAAGGTTGGCCACCAGGCTTTATGATTTAGGAATTTGTATAGATTTTGGCTCTTAGTATGTCCAAGATCTCTGTGGTAGCAAAGAATGGTATTGACGTGTTGATGTGTGGGATGTAGGGAATGGTTGTGCCATCTGACATTTTTCTGTGAAGAGTCCTGTATACGTCAGCAAAGAGATGTTCATTCTTGATGACTGTTTCTTTGGTGATATTGGTTGTTCCTGTAGGGAACCCTTTGTTTTTTGTACGTAGCACTAGGAGAGGCCAGTCTGGGTCAAGCCCATTCTCTTCCATAGACGCGCGGACATGCAGACGGGACAGGGCGTCTGCCATGGCAAGCTCAGCCCCGGGCTTATATTGGATGAGCATGTTAACCCTTTCTAATATTTCCATCCACCGCGCTTGACGGTGTAACAGGTTTGCTTGAGTCTTGAAATAGATGAGCAACTTGTGATTGGTTAGTGCTGTGAATTCTTCCTGCCGTTCCAGGTAACAGCGCCATTTGACTAGGCAGTGTACAATGGCCAGTAGTTCTTTGTTGTGGATTGGGTATCAAAACTTGCCATCCGTCAGTTTGTGCAACTTGTAGGCTACAGGCAGGAAGTCACCGTCACTATTCTTAATTTGTAGTACTCCCCCAATGGATGCATCTGAGGCGTCAGTTTCCATCTGGTACTCTCTGTCTCATTTGGGATATTGTAAGATGGGAGCTGTTGTGAGCTTTTCTTTGAGACGTCTAAAACAGAGGTCACATTGGGGGGTCCATACAAACTTAGATTTGGCGCCCGTTATGGCGGATAAGGGGGCAGTCAAGACGCCACAGTCAGGTATAAAGCGTCGTACATAGGCCACCATTCCCAAGAAGGTGTGTAGTTCTGACTTGTCCTTGGGAGGTGGCATCCTGCAGATGGCTTTTATCTTTTGACTGTTGTGTTTGATGCTGTCTTTTGAGACTATGTGTCCCAAGAAGAGTAGTTGCTCCCAGAAGAACTGGCATTTGGAGGGCTTGGCCAACAGTTTGTGCCGTGCCAAGGTTGCAAAGACTTCCTCCAGGTCTTTGTGGTGCTGCTCCACCAAGGAGCTGTAGACAATAATATTGTCCAGGTACACTAGGGTATGTTTGCCTATGTGTGGCGCAAACACTTTGTTCATGAAGGTTACAAAAGTGAACGGGGCATTGGTCATGTCAAAGTTGAGTACCACACATTTGTAAGAACTGTACTTAGTACAAAAGGCTGTCTTGGGGATGTCTTCCTCCTTGATACAAATCTGATTGTAGCCTTCAGTTAGATTAATCTTGGATAAGACAGTGGCTCCTCCCAAGGCGTCAAAGAAGTTGTCAATCAGTAGCAGTGGGTAACTATTCTTAATGGTGACTTTGTTTAGGGTGTGGTAGTCTGTGACCAGGCGTAAGGTACTGTTCTTTTTAGCCACAAAGAATTCAGCGGCCCCAAAGGGAGACTGTGAGGGGCAGATAAGTCCTTTTTCCAGTGCCTGCTTGAGATAGGCACACAGGGCGTCGTCCTTGTTTGGGGTCAGTTGATAGATGGGACGTGCCTTGGGTACAGCCCCCTTGAGTTGGATGGAGTGTTGGATGTGCTTCTCAGTGGGTAGCCCAGGTAACGCTTCTTTAAAGATTTCTGGGTGACAGGCCACAATGTTGCAATCTTGAGGTGTGGAGGTATCCTGGTGGTCCTTAAAGTGTATGATTTCATACTGGCAGGAATCCCAGTCAATTGCTTTCAAGTTTTTCTTCTTGTCCAAAGTCTCTGTGATGCGTACAAAGACGTGGCCACGTAGGAGTTGGTCCACAGAGTCTGGGTAGATCTGGTGGTTGACACCTTCACACTTGATGGTCAGCACTGAGGTTGCCCAGTCTACGTGAGGATTGTTCTTTTGCAGCCAGTCTAGTCCCAGCACAATGTCAAACTTTGGGAAGTCAATGACGGGACCTTGAATGGCGGAGTGGAGGTTCTCAAGCATGACAGAGAAGGGGGTAGTTTCCTTTGTCACAGCAATGTGGTGTTCATCAACCAGGACCACATTTTTAATATGTGAAGGATTAGTGGCCAGCTTGAATTTATCCACAAAGCTGCTGTTTACTAAAGTTTGATCTGCACCCAAGTCCAGGAGTGCTGAGCCTGTGTAACTACAAAAGCGGAAAGGGTAAGACATCAATTTATTGAGATGTCTGGCAATGGTGTATAGTACCGGGTCTTCTGAGGGTACTTGGATCATTGGACATTGGTCCACGTCCTTGGATCAGTATTCATTGTTGGGCAAGTCAGGAGTTGTGTGGGGAGAGCTTGGCTTGCTTAGTGCTCTCCCTGGGCTTTTCCCCCATCTTGGTTGCCTTGGGTGGCAGTGACACGGAAATGGGTATGATTTGACTGGCTGTTATTTACATTTCCATTTCCATTAGAACCTGTGGGTTTATGGTTGTTGTTGCAGTTGACTCCAGGAGGTGATTGAGAGGAGCGCCTGCTTGGATGGGTGTCCTTGGGCCTTTCTCGTTTCCCAGTCTGTTCTTTGTGTAGAGCATTGGATGTTTGTTATGCTTTTTCCGCTTCACGGTACATGCTTTGCAGGTTGGTTACCTGGTCCAGGTTCACATGTCTCATAACATGCAACTTGAGGGCATTGTAGTACATGAGGTGTGTTGCTGGAGTATCAAAGGCCATGTCAGATGGGGCACAGAGACAGAGTTCCTTGTAGGTGTGGATGAGTTCTTTAACAGTGCCTGTCTGGGTCAGGTTCTTTACTTGGCGTATGATCATGAGCGCTGTATCCTTAAGCACAAACCTCACCAAGAAGTCCTGTTTGAAGGTGTCCCAGTTCTTGTCAGTGTGCTCTTTGTGCCACTTGTCACACCAAGTGTCAGCGTCATGGGTCAGGCAAATGGAAATCTCCACAATCCAGAATTGCTGTAGGCATTCCATTTGAGCCAGCTTGCTTTGGGCGGACTGGATCCATGCGGCAGCATTGTTGTTGTTGGCCCCATCAAAGGCCTCTAAGGCGGCGCTGCAAAGTCTTTGTCCAACATAGACAGACATGGTGGTTTTTTCAGCTGGTCGCGGCATCAAGGAAGGTGCCTGAAAGAACCCTTGGGCAGACAGGGTGTTGAAGGCAGGTAGCGGGATCACTGTGTTTTGGTAGAGGACAAAACCATCAGGTGTCTTGGTACCAGGAGTATACAGAGTCCAGTTGGGCAGGAGGCCAGACATAATTCTGTCAAGGATTTGTTGGCCGCAGCGTGTGCGGGCAACAGGCAGAATTTTTCAAGATAAGGTAGGATGGAGAGCCTACCTGTGCTACAATGTTGTAACTGTGCTGTTTTAGCAGAGTTACATGGGGGGAAAATATTTAGAAGCTAGATAATAATCTTTATTGGAAGATAGTGATTATATAGTTTGTGTGATTTATGGATAGCAGGAACATGATTGGTGATCACACAGCTGGATGAAAGAAGGGGGTGGCTTGATCCTGATAATGAGTCAAGCGCCAAATCAAGGTATCCACCGTAAAGGATCATCATCTGTTCATGTTGTTGGATTTGGTAATTTGAGTTGACTTCCTAGTCTGGCTTTGGGTGACCAGATAATTGGATTGCGGGTCACAAAACTGCTTGGTTGGAGCCTTGCTGGCGGGTCAAGCCTGCGGTTTCAACAGCATCTTGGTTCTTTCTGACATTTTTTTACATCAGGGTCACTATATTTTGGTACTTTCTTGGTAAAATTAATCAGGGCTGTAACTTAGTACTGACAATTGTGGTTTTATTCTCATAGACAAGTTCATATTGGCTTTTGCCCATATTGCAATTGACCTGGGTTTAACATACCACTAACGCTGTAGAGAGCATGTCAACCCAGAGTCAAGGGTTGTTAGCAAATAGTTTAATAAGTGCCTCTACAAGAGCACTGTTCAATCTTTCTTACCTTTTCATTTGATTGTGGACAATAAAGACAGGCAAATATATGCTTTATTCTGTTCTTAGCAAGGTAGTTATTGGTGTCAATGACAGTGAGTTCTGTATATCCATCTGTGAATAGAAGTTCAGGTTCTCAAACCTGGTTATGATTTTCTTGCCAATAAATTGTCTCAAATCATTTACTTTGTGTTTTTGTGGCTTTTGTCACAGGCCACCTTGTTACATAGTTAATGGCTGTGATAATTTACTTTTTGCCTTTATTTGTCTTCATGAATAGGTCCCATAATTTACTGTATCCACACCTTCAAGGGTTGTGTGATTGACACCAGTATTACTGATTTGGGGGGGTGCCTTGGAGCGGGTGTACTTTTCACAGACTTTGCATAGTTCCAGTCTGTTGTGATCTGAGGCGCGGCAAAGAGTCACAAAGGGAAATCCTAACATTAGGATTGGATTTGCACTAAGTCTCTTTTAGAATGGCAGGTAAGGATATGTGATTACCTTGTGGCCCTGATTGAATAATTATCTGCTAGACGTGGCTAGAGAGGCGCCAAAGTACATGGAGACACAAAGACAAAAATTTGAATAGAAATTAAATTTTATTGGGTATAAAGATTGGGATTATATACTGTGTAGCTTTACCACAAAACAGTACATGGACAGTAGGATCACTTGCCACAAGCATGAGTGAGACAAGTAAGTTGTGCAGAATCAGGAAACCAAACAATTTAATTTCCTAATTAAGAGCTAGCCTCATTTAAAAGGGCAAAAGCAAAAGAGAGAAATTTGTCCTCAAAATAACCCATCAAAGGCAAAATCAAAACATGGTGAATGACAGCATTCACAAAACAGTACTTCTTTGATATTGTCCAGCATGTTGGGCCACTAGTAGCCTGTCTTGAAATACTCATGCAAGTTCTGGCTACAGGTGTGTCCCAGATCTCTGTGGTATTGAAGGATTGTGTCAACCTTTTGTGTTGACGGTATGTATGGCACTGCATTTTGCTTGATAATATGTGGTGTAAAGTGCCTTGTAAGTTTTTGAATATGTGTTTGTTATTAAGGACTTTCTCTTGGACATCCAAAGGTGTACCAGGTGGGAATCTCTCTTTGATATTTCCCATGATTAACATGGGCTAATTAGGGTCCTCTCTGTTTGGGCAGAGTAGATGCTTATGGTATAGCCTTGATATAATGTCTGTGACAGAAATTGCGGGATAGTAAGAAGCTGTCTCTAAGTGGTGGGGAATGACCACCCAAATCCATATAGAGTTAATAATTAACCACCAACGTAGCTTCAAATACTGTTTTGTAAAATTTCCAAATGGGATACTAGGATTAAGTGAAATAATTAATCCTAATCAAAGTGGCCCAAGATAAATAGTCTGTGAAAGCACCAAAGTATCTTCAGAATAAAATTCAGGAAATTGGGATGCAACACAATTTTAATTTTCAAAGACAGAGGGGACAACTCCAAGATCAACAGGCATTGAATTAACATTGGGCGGTACTGACAACAAAGTTCCAACTGCAGGGCCCCATCTTCCAGTAATGATCCAGCTTAGAATAAGATTGTAGGGGATGTAGCACAAAAGGCCAATGACAGGATGAATTTTTAAAAAGTAAATTAGATCAAGGGATATTTGATTTAGATTGAGTAAATTTTTGGGAGGACTCCACTCTTAAGAGTTGAAACAGTGAAAATTATTCAATATATCAAAAATCAACTAATCAATACCACCTGGATCCTGGGCTCCTATTTCTTCCACATTTTCAAGTGAGTATCTAGTCCAGTTTGCAAAGAAATCATGGGTGACCAATTTCTGACAACCATGCTGATTAATAAGCTTATATCTGGTAACCCTCAAATTACGTCAATTTATCAATGTCAGTTTTCAAGGAGGACTCAGTTTCAGCTAGCAGACTGGAGCAGCCATAACCCATTTTTGACCAACTGTTTGATTTAAATCTGTTAATTGGTTCAATTTTGTTAATATTTTGTTGGCTTTTTGAGCCTTCCTACTTAACCAGATAATTCCCTGGCATTATGGAACCTACTGTGACATTACCCTCTGCTTTAGTCCTGGTCACAATACCCCCATCTGGGAGATGGAATAAGGAGAAATTCTTGTGGGTGGGGGGAGTTTCATTGTGGCTAAGGTAATCTTGGGGTGGCTAATAGCAGTGGGATTGCTCTGGTAGAACTCTTGGATCAGATCTGGGGAATTGGAACAATCATAATGGGAAATCCATGAGTTTTTAGAATCTGGATAACCCTTCCATGACACCAAATACTCCAAACGGCGTTGATTCTTACAGGAAGCCAGAATACAATTTAGCTCATACTTAAGCTCTCCTTCTACAAGAATGGGCTGGTAAGAAGGAGTCTCTGTACCTTTGAAGGGAGTAAGGAGACATTCATGGAAGGTGTGGAAAATCTTGAAAGCAGGAGGTAAATCTAGCTGATAGGTGGAGGGATCAATCTGAAGTTCTACCTTGAAGGGACCAACTTGCTTGAGACCCAAATTACAACATGGAACTTTAAGTTTCATATTGCAAGCATTGACCATGACTAGATCACCTGGCCTGTAAGTTGGACCTTCCTGGCGCTTGCAATCTGTGTATTCCTTGTAAGTTGTCACAGCAGCAGCAAGAGTAACCTGAAGCTCTTTATGAATTGCTTAAATGCAGAAGCTTGATCAGTTGAAGCTTTACTGTTGCTAACTAAGCAGGGACCCATGTTGGATGAAGGGTTTTAGCCTACATTGGCATAAAATGGCAAAACCTGAGAAGATGTGTACAGAGCATTATTATATGTGAACTCTGCCATGGGTAGGTTATCACACCAGTCATCTTGTCTCACATTTGTGTAGCAGCGTAGGTAGACCTCCAAACTCTGGTTTACCTCTCTGTTTGTCCATCAGATTGGGGATGGAAAGCCGTGGAATGGTACAATTTAATACCTAGAATTCCAGCCAAAGTTTCCCAGAACTGAGCAATAAATTGGGGCCTGAGGTCACTCATAATTTCCATTGGAATGCCATGCAGGGAAAAGATTCTATTCACAGACAACCAAGCTGTTTCCACCAAAGTAATTGTGGTTGAGCAGGGAACAAAGTGTGCCATTTTTATGAAGCAATCAACCACTACCATGATTGTATTAAACCCATTGGAATTCAGGAGTTCTCTGATAAAGTCTACCAACACCAACGTCCATGGTCCTGCAGCTGGCTGCAGTGGAACCAACAAACTGGTTGTCTTGTTCCTGCTTGCCTTGGACCAAACACATACCAGACAGTCTCAAACGTAAGCTGCCACCTGCACCGTCAAACCTTTCCAAGAAAACTGTTGGCAAATTAACTACACTGTTTTATTCTTCCCTGGGTGGCCTGCTGTGGGACAGGTGTGATTAGCCTCCATGATTTCATCTCAAATAGTTCCCACTGGGACCCACAAGCAACCTTGATGGTATAGAATTGGACCTATCTTGTGATAAACCTGTGGCTGGCCAACTGGATGAATACATGCTAGTTCCAGCAACCTATCATAACCTTTGGACAGGGGCTGTAAAAACTTGACTTTGGAATATAGGTCTAAGTCTGTGCCCTTGTTCAAGGACATGGTGGCAAGCGTAGCTGGCAGAGGTAGTAAAAAAGAAACCACAGCCTTGTCTGGAATCATCATGTGCATGTTAAACTCAATGTCCATACTAGCATCTGAGAGATGAGAAGGATTTCTACTCAACGCATCCGCCAAGTGATTTTCAGAACCCTTAATGAACTTATGACAGAACTTGTATCCTATCAAGTCCCCATGCCATCTTGATTGGCAACCCAACAAAACCCTGGGTTGTCAATAGTAAAGAAGAGCTTTATGGTCAGTTCTTACTACAAATGGGTGATGTGCTGAAATGAGATGGTGATGCCAATGCCTTAAAAATTCCACAACTGCCAACAATTCCTTGTTGTAAAAAATGATTTGTGTTCTTGAGCCTCCATTTTCTGGGAGAAATACCCTACAGGTCTCTCTATCCCATCACTAGCGGTCTGCAACAACACACTGATCACAGCATATTTGGATGCATTTGTAGAGATCACAAAAATAAGCTCTGGGTCTAAATGTCTCAACACTGGGGAGTACAATAAAAGAGCTTTGACTACTACAAACGCTTCTGTGCACTCAGGCGTCCAGACTAGAGTCATCTTCCCGCTAGCTGAATATAAAGGTGTGGCCACTTTTGACAAATGAGGGGAAACTTTTTCAAGAACGTACAGGTACCCAAAAAACTATGAAGTTGGGATACTGTCACCAGAGTAGAATACTCTCAAATTGTAGCTTCCTTGTTGGGGGCAATGGTGTGGCTGTCCTCAAAGATAATATTACCCAGAAAGGTAACCTTATGTTTAAAGAATTCATATTTTTTCCTTTTAATGATCAAGTTGGCCTGGAGAATGCGCTCTATGACTGCTGACAGAAGGGTTTTATGCCACTCCTCATCCGGAGAGAATACCAAGATATCATTTATATACACAATGGGCATACACCTAGGAGATCCCCTAAGACCAAATCAATTAACTGCTGAAAGCAATCTGGGGCATTCTTCAAACCAAAAGGCATTACACAGAACTGAAAGATGCTCTTCTTGGTTCTGAATGCTGTTAACCATTCCATTACTTCCTCAATCCTGATTTGATTGAAGGCATTCAACAGGTCAAGTTTTGAGAATACTTTTGCCTTCTTGACACACCAGGAAATCTGAGCTTTGAGAGGTAAGGGATAGGGATCAGGGATCATAATGTTATTCAAATTCCTGTATTTAACACAAGGACAAAGCAGCCTATCTGACTTTTGAACAACCAACAAGGGGGAACAGATTGATGAAGCCTTCTTGAAAATGCATTTCTTTGCCAACATATCTTGAGTCCAATCCTCTAAACATGCGTCTTCCTTCAAGGTTAAAGGGTAAATAGAAGAAACAATACAAATCAGATCAACAGTAACTTTAAAGTCAAAGTCAAACTTAGTGTGCTTAGGAAGGACCTTGCCCCTAGTTGCATCAAATACTGCAGACCAGGGGTGCAGGCATGCTGGTAAATCTGAACTTGCGGGGACAGGAACAGGAACCAATCAAATAATCTGAGATTAATGCTCTAGTTTGGACATACCTAACAACAGAATACAAATAAATATGCCCAAAGAGTGTTCCACTTGCAGCTCATTCTCTTTCAACAGGGTTGATACATTATGGTTGCACCACCAGCCCACCCCCAGGATAACAGGATACATGAGGGTAGAGCAAATGAAGAATCTTGCAGTAAAAGACTGACCCACAACTACAAAAGTCACCGGATTCATGAGCTGGAAAGAGGGAAATGTTTGGCAGTTCCCACCCCTAACAAGCATTCCCGGGTGGTACTTGAGTTGCAGCAAATCCGCGGTCTCAACACTCATAAAGTTCTTGGAAGCACCTGTATCTAACAGAATGGCTGGCTGTCAGGGTCCAAGAGCTCCCAACTCTGATCCATTTAAACTATAGTCTAAGAGAAGTCCTTTACTTATTATTCAGACCAAGAATGATCACAATGGGGAAAAGGGGAACTAGGTTCCTTTTATACCATTTACATTAGTTTTTGGGATTCTTCCAGATTCTTCCTGAAGGTCCTTGTCTCTCAATCTGGAGGGTCATGCTAAAAGTTTGAAACATCAGCTGACTAATTCTAGTCATATTCTTTTGGCCAGATTCAAACTTTGTGGTTTGCCTCAGTTGGTCATCTAAAAATACTTTGGATGGATTCTCCTCATCTGGGGCTTTCATCTGAGCGTAAGAACGTGCAAAAATAATCACTGGAAGCTGAGATATGGTTGGATTTGCCCACTTACTAATTGTTGCTTGTCTTGATTTGAAATCTAATCTCGCAACCATTTTGGGACATGCTGACAGGGTTTTTGAACTTGGCTCTTTATATTGCCATAACTTTTAATCTAGGGTACCTAGGGAGATCATCAAGGTAGCTTTCTGACGGCAAGAAGTATTTTTATTGATCCAAGCTTTTAAAACACAATTTTCCAAAGCTACTATGTCATGGCGGGCCATGACACTGGCTGATAGATAGTTTGGCTGTTATTAATGTTACTATAAAAAAGAAGTAACCAGAAGTAGATTTATTTGCAGCAAATGTGGCAATCTTGGCAGGATTCTTCTTTTCTTTGGTGGTACAGACAGCAGCCAAGAAGGCAGGGTGCTCCTGAAAATATTGCTCAATCATCTCTTGGACAGCAGCAGGAAGGACAGGATGATCACAATTGATTGGAACAAGGGGTAACTCTTTGGATTTGACAGGCAAAGACTTTGTCAGCACAACATGCTGAAGCATAGCTAATGAAATTTTGGGAGTGGGCACCACAGACACCTCATTCACCTCAACAGATTTGTTCAAAATTGCCAATCACAACTGAGAAGAACTACAGAAAGAACAGTCCTGACTCTGGCTGGAGGACGCCAATGCAGAACTAGTCCCAGAAAACCAGGAGCGTGCAGCAGGTTTAACTTTGACTTCCATCAAACCTTGTTTGAAAACCAACAGATTTAAGACCAGAGAAAGAATTTGTCTTACCAGGGCCTCAGTTGTGATTAACTTAGGAACTCTAAACTGCCAGATCCTGGGCAGTGTGGTCAACTGCTAACTGCAACTCTGAGAGTTTATTCACCTCAGGAACATTGATTGTATGATAGTAGGCCAGAAACTCAGGAAGGAATACCAATAGCAGAGTAGTACCCTGTTGTAAGGTGTACAACTTACAATATACTTTGAGCTCCTCAATAGATACACACAAATGTTTTAAAAAATGGTACAGAGATGCACTTTTGGTTAAAACACATAGATTGCACTCCACCGCGGACAACAATCATTCACGAGCATCCTCAGAAACCTTTGTCATCACATGATAAACTTGGGACTTGTGACTAAGGCTCAAACTGGAATATAATGATAAAGCTGAAAAAACTTCACGCAAGATTTCATCAGTAGGTGGAGCAGGAAAATAATCCGGGCACCAAAATGACATAGCATGGGAGAAATAGGAAACAGAAGACCCAGTCTCAACAACTGCAACTGGAGATGGAAACCACAAATTAAAGAAAAGCTCAAACTGAAAACTCAGAAAAGAACTGATACAAATAAACATGGTAAATGCAGATATCTCAACAGAGCAGGAGAAAAGAAACACAAATTCATGGCAAACTGCTTCCAAAAACTCAGACGTAGAAGAGTTGAGTAATGTGACAGAAATTGCAGGATAGTAAGAAGCTGTCTCTAAGTGGTGGGGAATGACCACCCAAATCCACATAGAGTTAATAATTAACCACCAACGCAGCTTCAAATACCGTTTTGTAAATATTCCAAATGAGATACTATGATTAAGTAAAATAATTAATCCTAACCAAAGTAGCCCAAGATAAATAGTCTGTGAAAGCACCAAAGTATCTTCAGAATAAAATTCAGGAAATTGGGATGCAACACAATTTTCATTTTCAAAGACAGAGGGGACAACTCCAAGATCAACAGGCATTGAATTAACATTGGGCGGTACTGACAACAAAGTTCCAACTGCAGGGCCCCATCTTCCAGTAATGATCCAGCTTAGAATAAGATTGTAGGGGATGTAGCACAAAAGGCCAATGACAGGATGCATTTTTTTAAAAGTAAATTAGACCAAGGGATATTTGATTTTTATTAAGTAAATTTTGGGAGGACTCAACTCTTAGAGTTGAAACAGTAAAAATTATTCAATATATATCAAAAATTGACTAAGCAATACCACCTGGATCCTGGGATCTTATTCCTTCCATATTGTCAAGTGAGTATCTAGTCCAGCTTGCAAAGAAATCATGGGTGACCAATTTCTAATGACCATACTGATTAATAAGCTTGTATCTGGTAACTCTCAAATTACGTCAATTTATCAACATCAGTTTGCAAGGAGGACTCAGTTTCAGCTGGAAGACTGGAGCAGCTGTAACCCATTTTTGATTGACTGTTTGATTTAAATCCATTGATTGGGTCAATTTTGTTAATTTTTTGTTGGCTTTTTGAGCCTTCCTACTTGGCCAGAAAATTCCCAGCATGATGGAACCTACTGTGACAGTTTCTGCAGTAAGTAGCTTCTTATATGGTTTATGATCAATTATAATTAGATACCTTTGTATGAGGTTCATTTATTCATCTTGTTGTTTAGATAGGTGTTGTTGTGCTTTAAAGAGTACCAGTGACTTGTGGTTAGCTAGTACTTTAAATATCTGTGCACCTTTCAGATAACAATGCCACTTCATTAAGCAGTGGATAATGGTTATCTTTTTTTCATGTATTGGATATCTTTTTTTGTCTTTGAACAGTTTTCTTGATTAATAAGCCATAAGAAAAATTATTTTCTGCTGTTTTCTAAGAGCTCCTATCATTTCATAGTCAGAGGCATCTGTCTCTAGTTTATACACCTTTTTATGGTTAGGATACTGTAGGATGGGGGCATTAACCATTTGTTCTTTTAGTTGTCAGAAATGCTGCTCTCTCAGTGGCGTCCACACAAATTTTGTTATTCTGTCAGTGATTGCAGAAAAGGGCAGTTAGAGATCCCCAGTCAGGGATGAATGTTCTGATATAGGCTACTATGCCTAGGAATGTGCGGAGTTCACTCTTATTTCTTGGGGCTAGCATTTCAGTTATGGCGTGTATCTTGTCTGGATCTGGTTTGATTCTTTCCTTGCTGATAATGTGACCAAGGAATGGAAGTTCAGCCAAAAAGAATTTGTACTATGATGGTTTTGCAATTAGTTGGTTTTTCTCAAGGGTGCAGAGGACCAGGCAGACGTCTTCCAATTGTTGTTTCAAGTTTGGGCTATAGATGATGATGTTGTCCAGGTAGATAATTGCTGGTTTTCTAATGTGTTCTTTGATGATCTTGTTCATGAAGGTCACAAAGGTATTGGGGGCATTGGTCATATCAAAATTGAGAACAACACATTCAAAGGATCTGTATTTAGTTCTGAAGGCGGTCTTTGGTATATCTTCTGGTTTCACATGAATTTGGTGATACCTGCTGTCAAGTCAATCTTTGTGAAGACTTGGGGCCCCCAGGGTGTCAAAGAGGTTGTCAATCAGAGGCAGGGGATACCTGTTCTTAATTATGACCTTGTTGAGCTCCCTGTAGTCTGTGACTAGGCAGAGTCATCCATCTTTCTTTGCAACAAAGAAGACAGCAGCACCAAAAGGCAATTTAGAAGGTCTGATAAGTCCCTTTTACAGGGCTTTATCCAGCCATTCTTTTAATGTGTTATCTTTTTGTGGTGTCAATTGATAGATGAGGCAGGCCTTGGGTACACTTTATTTTAGGTTAATATCATGTTAGATGCCTCTGTCGGATGGTAGTCCTGACAGTTTCTCCCAGAATACTGAAGGGAATTCTTGGACATGTTGTTGGCTTTTTGGGTCCTGTTCAATTGAGACTTTCACAATTTTGAAATGAATGATTTTATATGTACAGTTGTTCCAGTCAGTTTTACTAGTTTCTTTCCCTTCTTCTGTTTTGGTAATCTTTAAAAATATGTGGTCTCTCATGAGAGTGTACAGGTAAGTCTAGGGCTGTGTTGGCTTCAAAAAGGGACAATTAAGGCAAATGCCTTAATTGTCCTGTCCTCCCTTCCCCGGACCCGTCTTTTGGATTCCCCTACGTTGGGGGAATCCAATTTTTTAAAAAAGAAGGCCTTGGAAGGTTTTCTACATTCCAGATTTTAAAGCTATATACTAAATATACTTATAATAAAAAAATTTTGAGCAAAATTTTTAATTTCAAAATTTTTATTTTTAATTTTTAAAAAATAGAGCAAAAAAAATAAAAAAATTTAAAAAAAATCCAAATCAACCACACCCTTCTGTGGGTGTGGAAGAAAAAAAATCCAAGGGAATCTTCTCAAAGAAGATTCCCTCAAAATCTGACGCAGCCCTAGGTAAGTTGGGTATATGTGATGATGTACTTCTCCTTATTTTAAGGTAAGTTTGGCACTTTCCCAGTCAATGTGAGGGTTTTCCTTTCTCATATAATCTAGGCCAAGTACAACATCATATTTAGGTATTAAAATGATGGGGCCACCAAGGGTAGTCTGTACTTCCCCTATTTGTTTCTGTAAAGGATTTTTCTCTCTGATGACTGGTGTGCTCATGTTGTGTGCCATGACAACTCTCTTGGTGTTGCTCTTGTTTGTGGATAGTTTCACAAGTTTGGCAAACTTATTGTCAACAAGGGATTGGTCCTCTACAGTATCAAATAGTGCTATGCCCTGATATCTTCAAAAACAGAAAGAATAAGTGAAGAGATTATTTTAAGTTTGTGCAGCAAATAGTATGGGATTGCTGGAGGTTACTTGAATCATGATGATTAAGTCCATGTCTGGGTCCATATACAAGTCTTGTAAAGTGAGGGAGGATGGCTTTCCTAAGCACTCCTATTAGATTTTCTCTCCTCAGGAGCATTGTCAGTACTCATCTGATTTACCTGAGTTGTACAATTTTCACCTCAAGAGTGAGATTCATTGGTGTGGTTTGTTTTTTATTGTGTTGAGTACTGTAAATTAAGAACCTGAACATAAAAATGCGGGATAGTCTAATCCTTGGTCCAAATTTTGAATCACTTTTGCAGGATAGCCTTTTTTAATTAAATTGAATTATTTGTATTTTTATTTGTATTTTTAAGAATGCAGGAACTCATAGACACTTTGCAAAGTTCAAGTCAAACTGCATATTTCCAATGGACAAAATGAATTAAATGGAATCAATTTTGAAGTGTTCAAATCCATCAGCCATTTTCATTAAGTTTACTATGTTTTTTGGGATTGCGGGATTGTCAAACTCATGAACCAAATTTCAAATCACTTTTGAATGCCACTAGTAAACTCAGATATTAATTGCAGGAACTGGAATCCAAATTTAATGTACAGTAAGAAACTAGGACAAATCAACCCAAATCAAGAAGCTCCACCATAACTAAAATCAAACTAAAAATTCAATCTCAATAACCATGTTTAGACAAGAAATTAAGTGAAATGTAAAATTGTCTAAACTGGAAATGATGTAATATTCTGCACTCTAAATCACTAATATAGCAACCACAAAACCATATAATGATATATGAGCTACCCTCCTGATGACGCAGAATTTTTTTAAAGTTTTTTGGCCCCCAGCATAGCCAGGGGCCATAAAACTTCTTTTTAAGGAAGGGAGGAGAGGCATGAAAGAGAAACCATCATTTTACTACACTATGTGTTTATGTATTGCTATTAAGGATATTTGATTACAGTAATTTTAAAAATGCTAATAATAAAGTAGAATTATATATTACAATCTATTTTTATCAAGTTGCTTTTTCCTTGTTGTGGTGATTGTTTATTTGTTGTTGATAATGTGCTTACATTTAGATGGATAGTTTCACCTTCAGCTGCCTTGGCAATAGGAAATCAAGTCTCCTTTACAACCATATCTGGCCTCAGGGAGGAAACTTGATTTCCTATTATCAAGGCAACTGAAGTTGAAACTATCCAATTAAATGCAAGCACATTATCAACAAAAAATTAAAAATCACCACAACAAGGAAAAATCATCATGATAAAAATAGATTGTAATATATAATTCTACTTTATTATTAGCATTTTCTAATCCAGTTAATAGTAAACATCTAAATTTTAGCTGTCCTAAAATGGAATTGGGTGATTTTTAAGACTGCCTATGATTCCCAAAAGAATTAGCACAGATCCACTCTAGATCATTTAGCTTTCTTTTTGAGACGCCCATAAATTAAACTTATTTCAAATTCACCTCAATTATGATTTGAAATTTGGTTCTTGGATTTGACAATCCTACAATTTCATATTTGTTAATTTTTTCATGCTGTCTATGATTTATTAGACTTAAGAAAATATCAAATTGTACATTAGAATCCCACATTTCTGATTCATGTATCCCACATTTGTTTTCTGTGTTTTGTCTTTATTTAGTTGAGTTATCTGCTCAAAGGATTCAAATTTGCCAACTTAAATAAATCAAAAAATGTCAAATTAAAAGGGTAATTTTTAAATCTTTTTTCACTCAGCCAAGTTGCCTGCAAATGTGATACAAATCTTGGAACAAGGTTTCCAAATCTCACATTTTTATGTTTAGGTTATGAATTTACAGTATTAAAAAAATAAAGGTGGAAATTAAGAAGATAATGGTACTTTATTGATATGAGTTTAGGGTATTATATAGTATCATAAGAAGCTACATACTATTCATGTACATCATGGTGGTCATGGGGCTTATCCAAGAAGTTTTCCATTTAGGATTTGACAGGTTTGATCCCTGTATTAGATGGGTGATTGATAAGAGTGCTACCAACCTAATGATTATTAAGAGAATCACTCAGGGAATTACTTTCCTGAGAGAAATTAATTGAAGATGTTGCAGCAATATATATCTGCAGTGTTTGAAGAAGTGGAGTAATAGTTGGCCCCCAGAGGGGAAAAAGCCAGAAAAACTTTAACAAATCTATACAGGATTAGGTTGTTCTTGTACACATCAGATTATATGTGATTTTCTCCAAAGTCTTGGATACTTGTAAAAAATCTTGCGTAAAACAGAGAGATTATGTCATTGTGTGTCCTGATTGCTCTCCCTTTGATAAAATTAATGATAGTGAATATTAAGAATTAGTGTCCACCAAGCTGGGGCCATCAAGAACTTGATTGATCAATATTATTGCTGCAAACATGACTCTGCATCCATGAATTGAACTTTTTTTGGTAAGAAAGATGCCATAAAGTCCTAGTTTGAGTTGCACTTAGACTAGGGGAATTTAAGGGTCACATTTTATTATGGTCAGTGTGAGAGGGTGGGCTTTTTCACCATCAGTTGATGTACAAATCCCAGTTGATTTCTTCTTGAAAGGAAGATCTAATCTGACATGGTCTTGTAGGATTGCAGCCACAATGAATTTTGAAACCCCTGTTACAGAAGTAACAAGTTCAAATCCCATGGCAGGATTTGAACCTGCTCTCAGTCACCAGGCAGGGGGAGCAGGTAGTGGGAGATCCCCCTCTTTCGGGGTTGCTTTAAAAAGCAAATATTCAGGTGCAGGAACCACTCCTGATATTGTATTAGCTGTGGAGCCTGTTCTGGGCCCCAAAAGCTATGCACAAGCCTTGGTGGGCTTGGCTGGGCCTGGACAAGCTAAATTTAGCTGCCCAGTAAACCCAGTTCAAGCCCACCCTCCATTAAGTAATTTGGGGGTCCCCAATTGGGGACCCCTTTTTTAATCAAGTTCCTTGGTTTCAGGAAAGCCAGTCAAGCCAGTCCAAAAAAAGTGATCAAATTGGGGTAAACCCCATAACCCCAGAAGCCAAACCTTTCCAGAACCAATGGCCAGCCAAGCCAAGCCAAGATAGACCACCAAAAAGCCAAATAACTATTGCTGAAAACCCCAAAAATGACCATGAAGCAGCCAACCAAACAGTAGAATATGAGATGCCAAGCCTTGACACACAGATAGCACCAGAAGAATGCCCAGAGGCACCTGCATTTGAGTAAGTATATAAATCAGAAGCACTTGAAAAAGTTATGTATTGTCATCCTTACCAAATAAAGTTGTTATGGACCTTTGGTTCACCAATCTGTTTCCATACATATTTTAGATACTCTTTCCTCTGCATACACCCAAGCGTCAGCACCCATCCACTGGGATAGGTAGCAAGACTCCAGTTGATAAAGCCAAAGCCTTTGACTACTACTGTCCACCCAACGCTCCATTTGGCCCTGTGCATTTCACTGAGTATCCACCAAATACTGATCACAAACCCTGGACATTGGAAGACTTGCAGTTGTATACACACCCAAACGCTCCCAAGGAACCCTACCAAATTGTCTGTGACGGCAAAGCAATCATCATTTACCATTTGATCTTCAACGGGAAGTACAACAATCCTCCTGCCTACCTGGTCCCCATGGAACCACCCCCAACACCCAAACCAACCATCTCAACCCCACCTACTTCTAATGCTCCTGGCCAGAGTAGTCAATTCCTGGGAGTGCTATACCTGGCACTCACAGGATTGATTGATTCTTCCTTTCCCCTAGTTGGACCTTGGGCTGTAGCTGGGAAGGCCCTTTCCTACCTGGTAAAGTTAGATCCCATCATCTGGTGGGCCATGCCAGTACCTGCCTCTACTCCTCTCTCACCTGCAGAAGCATTGCGGTACTCCTGGTATCCTGACAACCCCCATCATGGTTGGCAACCTCCAGAATTAACCCATACACCATGAAACATCCTTCATGTTGACAATTTCAAAAAAATTGCTTTATCTTTTATAAATTTTAATTGAAAGCTTAAAATAAAAATAAAATGCTTTTATTATCAGTGTCAATTATTTAATCCAGAAAAAAATCCTTTAATATTGAAAATAAGAATAATATTTTTGTGAATTGTTGACATGGAGGATGTTCCATGCTGTATGAGTTAATTCTGGAAGTTGTCATCATGATTGCTATTTTCCCAAGGGATATAAGCATATTTTGTTTTTGACCATTTTCAGAACAATTTTAGGGGTGATAAGTTTTTTTCTGCATTGTGCAGGCTAATTGGCTGAAGAAAAGATGTGACTCTCTTGAGACCCCAATGATGCCATCTGATTGGCTGAAACCAAATTTTTAACTCTTCACACAACAACCTGACTTTATTGACTACTGGTGGATGACAGTGTCAGTGCATGATTCTGGTTGGTAGTGGCCTGTACATGATGTGCAAATAGGGCCATACTAGATGAAGCAGTAGGAAGACAACAATCCTGGAAAATTCTTGAAGAGAGCCTATGGGTTGGGAGTTGCCACCAACAGAGACTTTAAAATTGGCAGACCTAGTGCAGCCCTGCACAATTTTTGTAAAGGTCAGGGAACAGCTCATTGACTTGGTTATTGGAAGAAAACATATTTTTTATTAAAAAACTAAACTTGATAAGATGAATGTACATTTTAGTAAATTTTATTGGTAATTTAGTCTAATTTGGTGAATATTAAGGTCAAAATTTTAGTTCTAAAATAGGATTGGTAGATTTTTGAAAATGCCCAGGGTCCCTAAAAGAATTGGCATAAATCTATCTCAGATCCTTTAACTTCTATTTTAATATGCCCACCAACTAAATTTATTTCTAATTCACCTCACTTATGATTTGAAATTTGGTTGCTCAATTTGACAATCCTACAATTTCATGTTTGTTAATTATTTCATGTTGTCTATGATTATTTAGACTTACAGGAAATACCAAATCATACATCAGAATCCCACATTTCCAAATCATGTATCTCACATTTATCTGATGGGGTTTGTCTTTAGTTAGTTGGATTATATGCAGTAGGAAATCAAATTTGCAAATTTAAATAAATAAAAATGACAAATTAAATAGTTGATTTTAATAAAAAAATAGTTTTCACTCAGCTGAGTTACTCACAAATGCAGTTCAAAATTTGGACCTAGGATTTAACAATCCCTCATTTTTGCCATCAGGTTCTGAATTTGCAGTATACTTGACACTCGGTTATAAATTTAATTAAATTTGGGGTTGGAACTGCAACTTTTAAAATTAAGACTACAAAGTGCAAAAAAGTGAAAATAAAATAAATACATGTTATAATTTATCAAAGAAAAGGGTCTTTTTGTCTTTTGCTAGTGTAAATCTAAAAGATTTACATATGAAGAAAATCATAAACAGAAAAAGTTAACTGAAGACCAGTTGTAGAAACATCAATCTATGGATCATTTTCTTGCCTCAAAATATTCTATTGAGACAAATGCCCCATGAAGATATCAAATTTGTTGGGTTTTTTTTAAAAAAATTGATATTTTCATTAAATTATATTTATTTGGTAAAACGTTGGTTTTGTATTCTAAGTAATATAAAATCGTAATAAAAAATGCCATTTTCAGAAAAACCAAGCAGATTAAACTCTCTATAATGTATAGTTTACTTTATTTTAAACAATAAAACTAAAAGCATGGTAGTGTGGGTAAGGATGTGGCTCTTTGATAATCCAAAATATAGATTGATATATAGCAATCAATAAAAATTAGCCAGTGATTAACGGCATATGTTCGGATATTGAATGAAAATAGCCATAACTTAAGTAGTTATAACATTCTAAAGGTTAGTAATCAGTGACTTTTAGATGTCGAAAGAAATATCATTTATAATGCCGATTTTCCTGCAATTACTCCACCATCCATAACTATGGTACTTCCAACAATGTAAGTTGATGCGCGAGAGGCCAAAAATAAACAGAGCCCTGCTATTTCACGAGGCTGGCCAGCTCGTCCAAGAGGGATATTGTAAACTGCGTTTTCAAGGCCTACTGCCTCGATTGAGCCTTTAGTCATGCTTGTTTCATAAAACCCAAGTGCTATTGCATTGACAAGGACATTATCAGAAGCTAGTTGCCCAGCAAGGGCTTTGGTGAGATGATGAACTGCTGCTTTGGAGGCATCATATACATGAGATTGTCTCCCAATAACTATGCCTTGAATGGACCCAATATTTATAACTCTCGAGGGTACGTCGACGCTCCCTCCGGCTTTAAGCTCGGGCAAGAGGCTAAATTAAATTAGTTTATTTTTTAAAAATACAACACCCAATGGTTAAAAACAATAAAGATTTAACATTAAGATCCATGACACGATGGTACGAGGCTGGAGAAATATCTTCCAAATCTGACCCCCAAGTAGCTTGCTCGAATTAGAATAAATTATCATTATTTGCTTACCTCCTGCGTTGTTCACTAAGATGTGAATAGCTTAAAAGGTTAAAATAATTCTATATAGGGCAACCTTTCTCCTTTTTCTTCATTTCGTCTACCATTTTTTGAAGAGATTCCATATTAGCAAGATCACAGGGAATGGCAATGCATTTTTCCTTTTCCTAATTAAAGAACAGGCCAATTAAACTGATATGTGAAAACTATATACCCAAATTGTTAAGTCGGGAACAGGTTTTCTCTAAAGCTTCCTTTTTGCGACCAGTTATGTAGACCTTTGCTCCATTAACCACAAAGCCCTAGTTCAAAGAAAATAAGTTTTGGAAAAAAGACTATACAAAATATTTTAACCGTTACCTCTGCAATGAGTTCTCCAACTCTATTGTTAATATAATCAGCACAACTAAAACATATTGTTTTCTGACTTACCCACGTCCACCGCCAGTTACAAGTACAACCTTGCCTTCCACGCCAAATAAGTTGTTAATTTCCATTATGCCCCTAAAATTTAGTCAGCAACTGATATAAAAAAGTTAAGCAAGAAGTAGTTCGAAAGTCTAATTATAAGTATGCCATTGGAAAGGCTTTTGTGAATGAATTTCTGGGGTTGAGATACTTTATTTACCTTAAGCTAATTGGATTAAAGTATAATGTTATTTACCTTACTGGCAGTTTTATGTGACTGCTATGGATTCAGGAGACTATACTTTGCCCAATTCATTAGCTGAATCTACAGCTGCTAGTGAATACTGTGATACGTTGGCCTTGAATTCGATGGATTCGAATAAATCGGTTAACACTATATGCTAGCTATAAAAGTGAATTCAGTTTACTTCAAATAAACTGTTCTTTATCCTCTACTTTATTTTTGAGCCTTTTTTAGTTTACCGCTACAAGATTTTAGAGGACACACCTATCTACTTCCTCAGATTTCTCTGTTGTTGTTGTTGTGTGTTTGTTGTGATGGCACCCCCTCCTGTTGTCCAGCCTACTGAGGCTTTCCCTGCCTCCTCTTCTAGTGTTGTTCCACTTCTAAACCTCTCCCTTTGATTATTAATTCAGAGCCACCCTTCTCTATTGAGTTTTGGGCTGCTCAAAATGCTGGTCATTTTAGGGGTGAAGGATATAAAGTCTGGATCTGCTCTTATGACAGTTATTGTGCCAATTTGTGTTAATAGATGCTGCTTAATTAAAGCAAATTAGACCTTCTTGGGTGATAAAGCCTGCTTTTGGAACCAGGAACTTAGTTTCTCTAGCTGGGATAACAGGGGCAAAGGCCCACATGCATTTTGTGGGCCATGTGCCTGATGATCACCACCACCTGGGCCACTTTAAAATCTCCCAGTTTACCAATATGCAGGACTTCATTGTAATCTTTCAAGATGAAGTCAATGTTGTCCTTATCCAATACCTCAAATATACTTTGGGTACTAAGTCATTATAGCTGCTGATACCTTATACAAGTTATTGGAATCCCCACCTTTGAATATGACTTGATTTCTCCATACAAAGCTCTTATTTGTGAGGATGAAACCAGCACCCTGGATGATACCTATGATATTGTCTACAAGCAACATGTCATTTATCTTGGCTAAAAATGGGATGAGACACCCATGCAGCAAGCATTTGAAACTCTTTTGTAGCTGAGGCAAAGGGTAAGAAAGAAGCAGACCTTTCTGGATATGTGGAGGCTAAGATCAAGGACTTAGGCAACAGATTTAAGTCCTTATTCCTTGCCCAAGATTGCATATCACACACACCTTATGACCCCCACAAGAACTCCAACAATAACTTTACTTTCTATAAAAATGATAGATTGGATCATATTTCCAAGGCATGTAATAGTGCCTGCTCCGTTTGCAAGAATCTTGATTACTCTATCTTGCATTGTACCCATCACTACTTCCCTGATTCTGGCCAAAATTCTAACTACATAATGATGGCCAAGCAGGAGTACACTGCTAATATGAGCGCCTTGTCTTTCTCTGCCATCCACAACCTATAAATAAATCAAACTAATTCTGATTTTGTTGACCCTAATGGGCCCTATTTCCATTCAAATGAATCAATCCTATAATAGGGACTTCCCATGACCAATCCTCATATCATGGCCATGTACCCAGCAACAGCGCACATGTCTACAATGCACATGTTGATAGTGGCCATATTGACACTTTGTCAACATGGCCACTTTTGACTTAAAAGGTTAATTTTACTGATATTTTTGCTAGTTGTGCTAGCTTAATTACCATTTTTTAAAGCACTCAGGGGTGTGAACTCAGAAAAAATGACAGAATCATGCCATTTCAACACAATTTATATTAAGCTTAATAAAATTTTCATTTTAACCCAATTTTCTTTACTTTTACTAATAAACTTATTTTTTTATCTAGTTGTTTCCACAATGTAAAAGTGATAATGCTGACACTTTTTAAGCCTAACTTATGTTTAATAATGAAACTGAAACATCTACAATTAAAACATTACAATAGTTTTAGAAGCTATGGCAACAACTGAAAATACCTCAGATTTAAACAAAATGGTTTCAGATTGAAACAAAATCCAAGTTGCGTGAGATTAAGGATTCAATTAATTCAAATATTTTTGGTTAATAAATGAACTGTCAAACCAAAAACAAAAATTTCACTAGCCCATTATACAAAATTATATCAAACATCAAGCGGTGTAGTTCAAACCACAAACTAAATAAACTGTCACCACAAGTGAAATGGATGGATGCTGTTCCGGAGTATATTATAATCCAATCAGGATTCACATGAGGCACCAACAGAAGGACTAAAGTGAAACAAAACTTGAGCAATCTAGAAGCAAGATTACACAAGCATGAAACAAAATGAAGTCACACAAGATTGTAGTGTGAGCAGCCTAAAATAGAAATATAACAGTTTAACAGCCAATCAACAGCTATCTAATTTAGGAACAGAGGCATTTTTGTTTTTCATTTTTATGGCTCCAGATTTGTATGGAATGGTTTTGAGAACCTTCCAAATATGGAATGGTGATTAAAAAGAAAATAAATCATAAAATTTTAAACTTCTACTTTTAGTGATTTTATCCTAGGTTTTATTTCAAGATGGTTTTCAACAGCAACATTTTCAACAGCGCCAGCAGCCAAGCCAGCAGCATCCAAGCCAGCTTTAATGAAGGCCATGCTCAGGGTGTGAAGGCACCTGTTTATACCCAAGCCTTTGCGGCAGGTAACAAGGAAGCCAACCTATACCTGACCCCAACCCATATGGCTTTGACTTGTTCAATAGTCACTTTGTGTCTAGCTCTGCCCCCTTCCTGTACCCACCCCCTCACAAGCTGCCTGCCAACCAACCAATCAGGATGACAACCTTGATTTGGAACAACTTCCCACCACAAGCCAACCTTCCCCCCTACAGCCAATCAGGCTTCAGCTCTCCCAGCGCCCCAAACGCAGAATAATTACTGCCTGAATTCTCCAAGAAAATGTGGCACTGAATCTGCAGGGTCTGTCCTGGGATCAGATAGCCAGCCAATTAAAATTCACCCAGGCTACTGTCATGCGGGAATTCAACAACCTGATGAATAAGGGGAATCTGATTGGGATATCCAAGAAGCCAAAGAAGGCCCCCAAGTCCCAAATCACTGAGGTGTACCCTATTATGCTTGACCTCATTCAGCAGGACCCCAAGCTTCCCCTGACCCAGGTCTGGAAGCAGCTTGCCCCCATGGCATTTGGGTTGTCTGAGCGCATGTGCAGCTCTGGATGCATGGAAAGGTGGCTTCAGTATGGGTTCTTACCAATGTTGCTGGCAACCAATGGGATGACGCTGAGGATTCCTGTATGATTATGCCATCAAATCTACCCTGGTCCAGTGCCTGACAAGTTTGTCAGATGACATCATGCTTTTCTCATACTACAAGTTATCAATTGTGTTTGAAAATTTTGGTGAGCAAGGAAAAGAGGCTGCCAATAATAGAAGGAAAAAGGTCAAGAAGGAGATGTTCATTGGTGCATTTCTGGCTGTTTCTGCCAAGGATTTTGTCTACTATTGGACAAACCCAGATTTCACCAATGGCTACAAGTACAGCCACATCCTCAGTGGATTACTTGACTCCTGGGATGGCTCAAATTCCAAGCACTGGGGTTTCTTGAGCCACAAGATGAAGGGTAGCTCCACTGCCCTTGAGGCCATCCAGGAACACGGGCACCAGGCCTCTGTGTACCCTGCCGGCCATGCAGACATCCATCTGGGTGATGTTGTCTTCTTCAACATTGGATCCACACTACAGGAGCTCTGCCCTCAGGCTTTTAATGATCTTTATCTTGGGGTCCTTGACCATAATTCTCTCTTTGGGCACCAAATGGTGGCTGACTTGCTTGCCCAAATGGTTTTCCACATGAACATGAACAACCAATCATGTAAAGATAAGCGCCTCCCACCCCATGTCACAGCCACCTACCAGCCCATCCAGCCAATGACAGATGAGGAATATAACAAGCGTTATATGGTGACCATTACACACAATCCTCTTATCCCTACCCCCCCACCTTCTAGACCCACCCACCCAATCCCAGACCCCCCAGGCCAGCACTGCCTCTATGTCTTCTTTTCTGCGCTATTCTGCCTAATATGTATCACTCTTCCCCGCCCCAATAAACCCCCTGTTGCCAAACATTTTTTGTTTATATTATCTTTATTTTGAATTTCAATTGTTCATGTTCTCTTTGTTTATAGTTGGTTTTATGCTTTATGTTCAGCTTATTTCTATAAAGTCATATATTTATTATGTCGTGTATCTAGATCCAGAACACAGCTATTTTTAGTACCCAAACACAGCCCCCTGTGAAAATATTAACAATGATTTGGTGATCAGCTAGATTTGAATTTGAAAATTATAGGTTAACTGTTTTTAGATAAAGTTGTTACTGATCTAAATTCAAACCCTTAATGATAAACTTTAAGCCAATCAGGAGCCAAGTTATAAAGTGATTGTTGTGACATAAAAGGGTCATTCAATAATTATTTGATGCATGTGCGCTAATTAATATGATTGGCTTGATATTTTGCTATTGTGCGCCATTGTTGCTGTGGCAAGTTATTGGTGGACTAGTGCCCAATCAGCTGCTGGGTTAGCACTAGTCTATCATCAACTTGCCACATTAGCAATGGCGCACAATGGCAAAAGATCCAGCCAATCATATTAATTAGCGCACATGCATCAAAGAATTATTGAATGACCCTTTATGTCACAACAATCACTTTATCACTTGGCTCCTGATTGGCTTAAAGTTTATCATTAAGGTTTTGAATTTGGATCAGTAACAACTTTATCAAAAAACAGTTCACCTATAATTTTCTAATTCAAATCTAGCTGATCACCAAATTGTTGTTAATATTTTCACAAGGGGCTGTGCAAAGCACCAAAAAATAATATGGCAATTAAGGAAACAATGCCAACACAAAGCAAACAACACATATTGAGTTGAGCGTAAAACATATACACAATGACTAAAAAATGGGATAATGTAGTAAATAGAAAACAAACAGGAATAAACAAAGAGGCAATGATATCAGAGTAATACAGATTTTTATGGGGTGAAAGCTATAAAAACATATGGAAAGGTTAGTAAAAAATCATATGAGAGAATTGGAGAAGCTGCTAAAGAACTTTGACTCTGCAGTTGGGGAAATCAAAGAGATTGACTGCAAGGTCAAAGCAAAGGTGAAGGCTGCTGTCCTTGAAGGTGAGAAACTTGACAGGGTGACATCCAAGGCATTAATGACCAAAATTCCTGACACATCAGAGAAGACCATTGAGCGCCTGCTCAACATTAAAAAAACAGTGGTCAAGGGCTTGCAATTCAAGTCCTTTGCCTTCTCCGTGCCATCTGTCTGGAAGGATGACCCTGAAATGTATGCCCACCTAAAACCTATCAAGCGGGCAAGGACAGAGGATAAAGAATTGCCTGCACAACTGCTTGCACCAAGAATGGTGAAGCCTGCCAAAGCCGCAGGAAAGGAGGAAACCTGCAAAGGTACATAAAAATTATAATTAATAAAAATTTTCAAAATAATTACCTTTTTTGTTAGAAAACCTTGACAGTGAACTCTGCTGGGTCCTGGTTCCTTTCCCCCACATTCTATTCAAATTATGCCACTCACGTGGCCAAACAGCTCTATCTGTCCCCCTTGTCTTGCAGGAGCTTGAAGACAGGGTTCATGATACCTTTCCAATGACAAGAAACACACTAGCTGGGATGACGCATGCCAAGGGGGCATCCACGTGGGCAGTTACTGCCTACAAGGATGCCCAACTGGTCCGCCTGGACCTGGTGTCCTCAGTGGAGTTTACTGTGTAAACTTCATTGAGCTTGTTTGGGACGTCCTGGAGACGCTCCCATTCAAGAATGTACCGGAGATGGGACAGGCCCATGCAGCTGCTTGCTTCTGCTTTCTGGTAGAGCATACACTCTCTTACCTGCTGGAGAACTTTGGGCGCGCGGTAGGAAAACTGGCTGTTGCAGACGCAACAGCCGTAAAGAAGACAAAAATCCTTCTGGCGGACTTCAGGCTGGCCTAGAGTGCCAACAAGATGGGGGTCCAGCAACCAATGGAGCTGACCTTTGCAAAGACAAAGCATGAAAAGAAGATCAGCACAGTATACTACAAACTTTGCAAGTTTACTGAAGCCTTTGCTGGGCAAAGGCTTCACCTCATTGTTTATCTGGGGTTCCTCTTCTACTTTGGGATGGGCACGTCTGTAGAGCGCCTGGATGGGGTCCTTCTTGGGATTGACAAGGACCAGCTCTCCCTGGATGGGAAGAAGGTCCCCCCAGATACAACTTGGTGGACCACGTTATCTAGGTTGCCCTGGTCCTGGCTTGAATTTACAGGTTTGTAGCCCCACCAGAGAAGCTGCTGCTTCACTCCCAACTGACTTTACTCCATTTCACCAGCAGGCAGGAATATCTTAACCAGGGTGTATCCATTGTCCACAGTATGGCAGTGGAGGTTGTGTGCCACCTCCATTGCGGGGTGGGTACATACCGCCAAACTCATTATAGGTGCTCTTAATTTTTCCTTTATATCAGTAAACATCTTTATACTCTAGATTATTTTTATTATAAATAATTTTTTACGTCTTATTTTAGCAAACAAGTTTTGCAAATAAATCAGAGAAGGTTTTCATAAAAGCATAAAATTATACATTAATTAAATAAATTCTAATTTGTACATTTCACATTTAATTTTTTAATTTGATTTTTATATTTATTTGACAAAAGTGATATTAATATATATTTGTGTAATTCAGTATTGAGTGTTTGGGATAACCTCAGATGGCATAATAAAAAAATTACTTACTTACCCATTGATGAACTTGCCAAATGTGATTGTGGGCTTAGAAGCTTCTAAATATAAAATCTAATTAATAAATCTTAAATAATAAATTAGATCATATAAAATAGTTGGAAACACTAAGCCTTTAACTGATTGGCTGTTTGGCTAGGCACACAGGGATGAACAAATCAGCGTGGCCATAGAATTTGGCCACAGTCTCAGCTGGGAGGGTGTGGATCCCAGCCTGGAGCAAATTAAACAGGTCTTCTGTCCCAGTTGGGGTTCCTTGCTTGAGCCACCCAAAGACTTCCTTGATGGGATTTAGGAAGGGCAAATAAGCAGGGAGTAAGAGAAGGCGCAAATTTTCTGTGGCCAATTGCTGGGGGCTCACTGCAATGCTAGTGTCAATCATCAGGAATTCCTTGAGAATATCAGCCACCTTATGGAGACCAACATTGTCCAGCACAATTACGTTAGTGAAGCCCAGGTGTCTGCGCCTCAGGTGCTTCTGGATCAACCCAATAAATGATAGGAAAGTCCAGCTATTGTGAGATCCCAATATGATTTGGTACAGCTCAACCCCCTTTGGACCAAGGAGAGCCACCATCAAATAGGCTGTGGCAAGGACTGCAGCACACCAAGCCATCCCATTATTTGAGCCTTTGGGGACATACCCATACCCATTGCGCATTGACGAGGCAAATGCTGATTAGTCAATGTAGTAGAATTTGACTGTCCCCTTGGCTTTGAGAGCAGTGTACACCTCTGCATATTTTTTCCAGACGTCAATGTTGGCTGGACCATTAAAATTGTATGGGGATACCCCAAGCTTTTTCCAGGAAAAGCACATTCCCTTGACCAGATGGTAGTAAAAGGAAATTAAGGACTCAACCCTAAAATTAGATTTGACCATGGCCTGTATATTTGCCAGTTCAAGATGACAATCTTGGGTTATCCACTGGTGGATTGCCCATTTATGCTCCTTGGTGAGCATGGTTGACACGTGCAAGGATTTCTCCGCAGCAAAGACTCTCCCAATATCAATGAACTTATTGAAGGTCTTTGAGGCGTACTTGGGATCTACCTCAACAAGGGCCACAGCTGCCTTGTAATCACCCAATTCACGCATTAGCTTAAGAAGGATGATGCGTTTGATGTTGGGGATGCGCTTCTGGGCAGGCTTTTTAGCGGTGGGGATTGACTTGTTGGCATTGGGCACAACACAGGGCATGAGTACCTTGGTGTAGAAGGCTGCAACCTTTTTGAGCACTAACTGTCCCTCATCTTTCTGAAGAACTCAGTCTCCTTGTCCTCTTCCTGATTGCCATCACTGATGTAGGGCTTGTAGCTAGTATCAAGTGCAGGCTTTACCTCCTCCAGCATAGCTGATGGGACCAACTCTTGCTGGTACACAATGTCAAACACATACAAAGTAAGTTCTACCTCCTTGTTTATAACCGTTTTTGTTGTAGTAACCTTGGTGGGCTTCTGGGTCAACTTGGGGACCCAAGAGTTGATGCTCTGCACCCTAGCAGCTTGTGCTCCTTGAACCAGCTGTGACAGTACAGTGTCATTATCAAACTCTCCTCTTCTGCCTACCTCCTGAGTAGGCACTTGGGTTGCACTAACTCTGTTCTTTGACCCGCAGGGGCAACCACAACTGCAGCGCACAACAGGTGCAATGGTACTATGTTGCTGTGTTCCTTCCATTTTACAATTTAATAAAATACTAAATAAATTTCAATTAGCTTACTCCCTAATTTTAATTTTTGCTTTTATCTGAATATGGATATTTAATTAGAGTTTTTCCCACCCAATATCCCAATTATAGATTTTTTATTTCTTAGTTAGTTGTTTCTGGTTTTAAAACACACATTTTAGAATACCCAAAATAATTTCCACCTATTTCCCCAGATTTTACGCCAAATTAAGCACCCAACGCAATATTTTTAAAATTTATGTTTCAGATCTTGTGTCTTATTTTAGATAAATTGGTATCATTCTTGATTACAATCCATTGCACACACTGATTGAGTGATTTTGTTTAAATAGTGAGTTCCTATTGTGTTTTGTTTTCGGATTGAGTTTTGACGCATCATGTGTGGGTGTATTTTGTCACTGATTCACATAGTAAACATATATACCAAAAGTCAACTCACACCATTTTGTTTGTGAATCAATGTATTTCAAGTTGTATTTTGAATAGTTTTGCATTGTGTGTGAGCACCTCTTTGCTGTGTTGATTCATTTTGCCCATTAACAATACAAAACCCTCTTAACAGAGTGTATATTTAAACCTGATAGTTGTATTTTGTTTAAATATGAAACCTTTTTGTTTAAATCTGAGGTATTTTCAGTTGTTGTCATAGCTTTTAAAACTACTGTAAAAAACACTTAGAAATATTTTTTATTAAATTAATATATAGAAATAGATACAGCACACATAGAAGATTGTTAAAACTTTCATTTGTAAATTTATTTGTAGCACTTAAATAACTTTAATAGCATAAATAGATTTGCGGCTCACAGCAATACCATAATTTAACCCTGGCTTACTATAAATTTACTATAGATTTTATTATAAATAGTAATGTTGACGTAAGAAATGTCAACTACAGTAGTTTTCAAACCTGTTGAGATAAACAGATATTAATTTTTTTAGAACACATAGGTTCAGTCACAACCAATTTTCAACTGGAACCAGTTGAAGGCCAATTTAATCAATAAAGCTTCCATATATCTAGGGCTGGAAAACAAAAACAGTCAATCACAGAATAAAAATAAAGTCAGATATTAAGTTCCAAAAATGAGATAGAAAAAATATGGAACTCAAATTCATAACACACACAATCAAGTCACTTGCTGGAGAATTCTACATCAAATTTGATAATGAGTGTGTGGCAAATATGATACAAACAGAGAACATATGAGGTTCAGTGACAAAAGTCATACAATCAAACACAATTTTTTTGAAAATATTGATTATTTTTGTGATTAAAAATATAAATAGTGGATTTCAGGAGTATAATCCACCAAAATCTATTCAGGAAACTAAAGCATTGTTTTCAGTGTACATGCTTCTAAATTTGAACATTTATGTCTGAGAGAATGTCCCAAAAAGGAGCACTCATTTAAATAAAATTAATTTTCTAGAAATACTTTGTTTTTCTGTTTTTAATAGAATTTTAATTGCTTTTTGTTTACAATAAGTTTCACCAGTGAAGATAACTTTGACATAGTTGAGGAGCCGTACCAGGAGCTACTTCAAGCTTGGGCTGCTGATCAAGGGAGCACAATCACTATGGTTCCCATGTACACCCAATTGAATGCAATTCAGGAGGAGGTCAAGTTGTATGTGTCACCTGTGACGGAAATTAAGGGATAATAAGAAGCTGTCTCTGTGTGATGGGGAATCACCCACCAAATCCACATATAGTTAATTATTAACCACCAACACAGCTTCAGATACCGTTTTGTGAAATTTTCAAATGAGATACTAGGGTTAAGTAAAAAAATTAACCCCAATTAAAAGAGCCCTAGATAAATGGCCTGTGAGAGAATCAGAGTGTCTTCAGCATAAAATTCAGGACATTGAGATAGCACCAGAGTTTCAGCTTTGACGGTAGGAGGATAGTTCCAAAATTAGCAGGCATTGAATTAACATTTGGCAGAGATGACAACAAAGTACCAACAGCAGGCTCCCATCTTCCTATAATAATATGGCTAAGGATTAAATTGTAGGGGATGTAGTGCAAAAGGCCAACTACAGGATGCATTTTTAAAAAGTAAATTAGACCAAGGTATATTTGATTTTTATTGAGTAAATTTTTAGGAGGACTCAACTCTTAAGAGTTGAAACAGTGAAAATTATCCAATATATATCAAAAATTGACTAAGCAATACTGTTGCAGATTTAAATGGATTAGACAATAAGATGCCCACTTAGTGATTGAGTGACAAAATGATTGTGTGATTGCTTTATCTCACCCTGGTTTTGACAGGGTTAGTTACATTTTAAACGCCTATAAAATGGGTGTTTGAAGCACCCTTTGAATGCGCATCAGGTATGGGCTTTACTTCTGAGGTTATAAATATGACAACATAGATATTGCCACTTGCCTCCATTAAACAAGGCGTGGGAAACCAGTTGTTCTCTTGTGCCGCTCTTTCTACTGTACCTCTCCACTCTCCTCCTTTAAGAAAGTCCTTCTGTTTGTGCCACCATTTCCCTGGTAGAAATTCCCCTGCCTCCTACTATATAACTGCAGCACTATCATAATAAATACAAGTTTTGTCATTATATCTTTATATTCTTCTTTCCCACAAAAGGCTGTTGCTATACTATCTACAGGTATAGTATTATGAGTTTGGATTCTGACTAACTGTTTGTAGAAAATAGCACCATTTACTGCTACAAATACAACAAATACCACCTGAATCCTGAGCTCCTATTCCTTCTAAATTTTCAAGTGAGTATCTAGTCCAGTTTGCAAAGAAACCATGGGTAACCAACTTCTGATGACTATGCTGATTAATAAGCTCATATCTGGTGATACTCAAATTACATTAATTTATCAACATCAGTTTGCAAAGTGAAATTGGATTCAACTGGCGGACTGGAACAGCCGTAACCCATTTTTGATCAACTGTTTGATTCAAATCTGTTAAATTGGTAAATTTTGTTAAAGGGTTTCTGGCTTTTTGAGCATTCCTACTTGGCCAAAATATTCCAGCATTATGGAATCTACTGTGACATTAATATCTGCTTAAGCATGGGGCACAATACCACCATCTAGGAGATGGGATAAGGAGAAGTTCTTATGGGTAAGCAGAAGTTTCATTGCTGCTAAGGTAAGCTTGGGGTGACCAATGGCAGTGGGGTTGTGCTAATAGAATTATTGGATAAGATCTGGGGAATTGGAACAATCACAATGAGGAACCCAGGAATTTTTGGAATCAGTATAGCCTTTCCAAGACACCAAATATTCCAACTGCCGCCAGTTCTTACAGGAGACCAAAATACAATTCTACTCAAACTCAAGTTCTCCTTCCACGAGAATAGGTTGGGAAGAAGACGTCTCATTACCCTTAAAGGGAGTGAGTAAAAATCATGGAAGGTATGGAAAATCTTAAAGGATGGGTAAATCTAATCACTACACAAAGGGACCAATTTGATGTTCAACTTTGAAGGGACCTACTTGTTTGGGACCTAACTTGCGGCAGGGAACCTTCAATTTCATATTGCAGGTATCCACCATGACCAGATCACCTGGCATGTATGTAGGACCTTCTTAGCACTTGCAATCTGCTTATTTCTTGTAAGTTGTCATGGCGGCAGCAAGAGTAACCTGAAGCTCCTGATGAACCCGCTTATGACCAAACTACAATCACATTGGGCTGTGGTTTCACAAAGAGGTTGAATTGTGATGAATTTTATAGGTTGAAATCCAAAATAATAGGATTGGCCTTGGAGAGACTTTTCAGCATATTAATGAATACCAAGGAATCAATTAGGCTGTACTAATTGAGGGCCAAAATGAATAATCTGAACAATTCAGATCATTAGACTAGGTGTCTCAAACACAATTTATTAACTGGGAAGGTTAATTAATTGATACCCTTGAATATGATTAATGAGGATTTAATTATAGGGCTGAAATGGACTTGATTGTGTCAAGTAAAGACTTGTTATCTTCAAATGGATTAATTAAATGGGAAGGTTAATTAATATATGCTGGGAATATAATTAATGCGGATTTAATTATATTTTTTAATTGCCTTGACTGTGTCAAGAAGTTTGGTTTAGGTTAGCCAAAAGTAAACCCCCAAATTGTGGTTTAAAAGCGCCGTTTTGGCAAATTAATTAGGTATGATGAGCCGCCTAATTGATTTGTAAAGCGCCAAGGTGCCGCCCAGGGAATGTTTCAGGCGCCGCCTGGGAAAGTTCCTGGGCGCCGCAGTGGCGCCTGGTTTGAGTTTCAAAGTGTTTTAATGGGGTTTTAATGTGAAAAACCATTAAATGCAAAAATGGCTAAATGTAGACAATGGTGTCTATGCATTCAGGATTGATCAGCTGGTTCCCAGTTGGAACAAGGATAGCTTGGATCAGGAATATGTATATTCCATAGGAGTTTGGCACCGGAAGTCCAGAATGCTTCAAGCCAAAGCAATACATTTCCAACAAAGTAATCAGGTGATTCTGGAATGTATTATGTCACATTCTTATAGGTTAATAGTGTGAAGATATTTTTGGTAAAGATCTGGATTTAATGACGCTGTTATGTCATAAACCATGTGATAGAAATCCAGGTGTGATTCTGGAACCAGAGGGGTTTTCAGCCAAATGTACCCCAAATGGTATATAATGGAAACATGATAAATATTAATAAAAATGATACTTATGTGTGACAATGGTTGCTTTCCCCTCAATCTTTTTATTCTCTGTGTTTTTGGATTTTAACTGAAATTAGACTACCATGGAATGAAAAAGATGGTCTGCAGCTAAGACTATGAGAAGCAAAAAATGTGGAAGTGATCACCAGATGGCAACAAGTTTAACGCCAAGATTGCTTTCCTGGAATCCAAGCTCATCAAAGATTACATAAAGGATTCCTCTTCAAACTGTAAAAGAGTCAGACCGGGATAATGAAGAAGCAAGCATGAATTTCCTGGATCTGTCACCCTGCTTCAATGCAGCAGCTTGGCCAGTTGCAGCTTCTATGTTGCTAATCAATTGAGGACCCATGTTGGATAATAGGGTTTTAGCCTACATTGGCATAAAATGGCAAAACCTGAGAAGATGTGTACGGAGCATTATTATATGTGAACTCTGCCATGGGTAGGTTATCACACCAGTCATCTTGTCTCACATTTTTTGTAGCAGAGTAGGTAGACCTCCAAACTCTGGTTTACCTCTCTGTTTGTCCATCAGATTGGGGATGGAAAGCCGTGAAATGGTACAATTTAATACCTAGAATTCCAGCCAAAGTTTCCCAGAACTGAGCAATAAATTGGGGCCTGAGGTCACTCATAATTTCCATTGGAATGCCATGCAGGGAAAAGATTCTATTCACAGACAACCAAGCTGTTTCCACCAAAGTAATTGTGGTTGAGCAGGGAACAAAGTGTGCCATTTTTATGAAGCAATCAACCACTACCATGATTGTATTAAACCCGTTGGAATTCAGGAGTTCTCTGATAAAGTCTACCAACACCAACGTCCATGGTCCTGCAGCTGGCTGCAGTGGAACCAACAAACTGGTTGTCTTGTTCCTGCTTGCCTTGGACCAAACACATACCAGACAGTCTCAAACGTAAGCTGCCACCTGCACCGTCAAACCTTTCCAAGAAAACTGTTGGCAAATTAACTACACTGTTTTATTCTTCCCTGGGTGGCCTGCTGTGGGACAGGTGTGATTAGCCTCCATGATTTCATACCAAATAGTTCCCACTGGGACCCACAAGCAACCTTGATGGTATAGAATTGGACCTATCTTGTGATAAACCTGTGGCTGGCCAACTGGATGAATACATGCTAGTTCCAGCAACCTATCATAACCTTTGGACAGGGGCTGTAAAAACTTGACTTTGGAATATAGGTCTAAGTCTGTGCCCTTGTTCAAGGACATGATGGCAAGCGTAGCTGGCAGAGGTAGTAAAAAAGAAACCACAGCCTTGTCTGGAATCATCATGTGCATGTTAAACTCAATGTCCATACTAGCATCTGAGAGATGAGAAGGATTTCTACTCAACGCATCCGCCAAGTGATTTTCAGAACCCTTAATGAACTTGTAACAGAACTTGTATCCTGTCAAGTCCCCATGCCATCTTGATTGGCAACCCAACAAAACCCTGGGTTGTCAATAATACAGAAAAGCCTTGTGGTTGGTTCTTACTACAAATGGGTGGCGCGCTGACATGAGATGGTGATGCTAATGCCTTAACAATTACACAACTGCCAACAATTCCTTGTTGTAAATCATATAATTGCATTCTCAAGCCTCCATTTTCCGCGAGAAATACCCTACAGGTCTCTTAATCCCATTCCCAGCATTTGTAACAACACACCAGCCACAGCGTATTTAGAGGCATCTGTGGAAACCACAAAAGGCAGTTTGGGATCCACATGTCTCAACACTGGGGAGGACAACAAAAGAGCCTTGACTACTACAAATGCTTCTGTGCACTCAGGCTTCCAGACTAGAGTCATCTTCCCACTAGCTGAATATAAAGGTGCGGCCACTTTGGACAAGTGAGGGGTGAATTTCTTCAAGAACATACAGGTGCCCAAAAAACTTCAAAGTTGGGATACTGTCACTGGTGTAGTATACTCTTGAACTGCAGCTTCCTTGTCAGGGGCAATGGTGTGGCCATCCTCAAAGATAATATTACCCAAAAGGTAACCTTATGTTTAAAGAATTAACACTTACTCCTTTTGATGATCAAATTGGCCTGAAGGATATGCTCTACAGCTGCTGATAGATGGGTCTTATGCGACTCCTCATCTGGAGAGAATATCAAGATGTTGTCCATGTACGCAATGGTACATACACCTAGGAGATCTCCCAAAACTGAGTTAATCAACCGCTGAAAGCAAGCCGGGGCATTTTTCAATCCAAAAGGCATAACACAGAACTGAAAGATACCTTTCTTTGTTCTGAATGCCGCCAACCACTCCATTTCTTCTGTGATCCTAATCTAGTTGAATACATTCAAGAGATCAAGTTTCAAGAATATGCTGTGATCTGAGGCGCAGCACAGAGTCACAACGGTAAATCTTAACCTTAGGATTGGATTTGTACTAAGTCTTGGTTAGAATGAAAGGGAAGGTTATGTGAATACCTTATGGCCCTGATTAAATAATATCTGCTAGACATGGCTAGAAAGGCGCCAAAGTACGTGGAGACACAAAGACAAAAATATGAATAGAACTTAAATTTTATTGGATATAAAGATTGGGAATATATACTGTATATCTTTACTACAAAACAGTACATGGACACAAGGATTAATTGCCACAAGCATGAGTGAGGCAAGTGAGTTGCGCAGCATCAGGAAACCAAACAATTGAATTTCCCAATTTGGAACCAGACTTATTTTAAAGGGCAAAAGCAAAAGAGAGAGCTGCATCCTCAAAATAACCCATCAAAGGCAAAATCAAAACATGGTGAATGGCAGCATTTACAACATTGCCCCCTCTAGATTGGCCTTAGGGGGTGGTACTTGCAGAGGAACCATGCATGCACACAGGAAAACAGTTGACCACTAGAGAGGAGTTTTACAGTATACTCTTATCCTCATTTGAAGGTCACTTCCAAGGGCCCAATTCACAACAAGTCTAGTTTGTGAGCGTGTCCTCCTACTATATGCTGATAGTAAAGAACATGGTCCCCAATCTTTAACTCAGGCAAGGGAGATTTTCCAGCATTGTTGGGGGAAAGCTCAAGCAGCTTGGTCTTATATGCAGACGTGTAAGCAGAGGCCTGAATATCAATGATTCAGTTGACTAGATATTTGATATGGTCATCAGGGTTCATGGCCTTATCAGAGGAGAGTAGGGGGCCCCCAAGAGCAACAAAGTGGTGGATTCACGACCATACAACATAGCAAAAGGGGAGTACATGGTGACACAATGTTTTCTAAGATGATAGGCAAAGAAACCAGCAGGTAAGTATAGATCCCAGTTGGCGGTGTCAGAGTAAGTGAGTTTCCTCATAATAGAAACCAGAGTTGAATTGGCGCACTCAAATACCCCATTGGTGGAAGGATTATAGGGGGCAGAGAAAGACAGGTGAGACCCCAAGGCTTCAACAACAGAGGTTGCTAACTTGGCGTTGAATTTAGTCCTATTTTTAAACAACAACACTTGAGGACAACTGTGGCAAAAGAACACATCTTGCAGCAGAAAGGCGGCGGTTGACTTGGCAGTGATGTCTTTAGTAGGGCGAGCTTCAACTCACTTGCTAAAGTGATCAACAGCAATTAGGATAAAGCAGCAACCAGAGGGGGAGCAAGGGAGAGGTCCTACAGCATCAATGCTGACAGTGTGAAAGGAGTGTTGCAAGGGGACTAGCTTGAACTTGTGATCAGCAGCTCTAGACTGTTAGAGCTGGCAATCATGACAACTAGCAATAACATCTGGAATCAGCAGGTGAAGATTTTCCCAGAAGTAGTTCTTCTGGAGCCAGGCATAACACTTGGCATTGCCTCCGTGTCCTGTCTCCTTATGAGCTTGGATCACCACCAAAAGGCAAAGACTAGGCCTTACATAAGGCAAGTAGTGGTCCTGTACTTTCTTGAAAAGCTGATTGTCACAAATAAGCATGTCTTTGGATAATTTAGAAAGGGTGACTCAAACTTCTTCTGTCTTGTTCTCCCATGAAGAAGGATATCCAATTAGTTTATAAAGCCTGTTAGCCTCAGCAGGGTGTAAAGCAATGATGGGCATTCTGGATAGTCCATCAGCATTCTGATGTTGAATCCTGGGGCAACTCAGCACAGTGAAGTCTTACCCTTGCAGGGGGAGAGCCCATCTAGCTAGTCATCCTTCTGGTTCATTAAGTTGTTGTAACCATTTGAGCAAAGCGTGGTCAGTAACCACTGTAATAAGGGGTGCCATACATGTAATGGCAAAACTGCTTGTTGGCATGCAGCACAGCAAGGCACTCTTTCTCAGTCACACTGTAATTTTTCTCATGCTTATTCAGGACACAAGAGGTATAAGATACAGGGTGATCCACACCTTCATCATCCAATTGAGCCAAGATGGCCCCAATGGCCAGGTCACTAGCATCAGTGTACAAGATGAATTCCTTATTGTAATTGGGGTACACTAAAATGGGTGCTTCTTTGAGTTTCTGCTTTAGAGTCTCAAAGGCTTGCTGTTGGCTGGTGGTCCATTTGAAAGGGACATTACGCAATAGTTGGACCAGGGGTTCCCTAGTATCAGCAAAATTGGAGATGAATTGTCTGTAGTATCCCATCATGCCCAGAAAGACTTCAACTTCTTGCAGGTTGGTGGGCGGAAGCATTTTTTCAATGGCCTCAACTTTCTTAGTCATGGGGCAAATTCCTGTCTGAGTCACCTCATGTCCCAAGAATTCAAGGCGTTCTTTGAAGAAGGCACACTTAGATGGTTTTAACTTAAGACCAGCTTCTTGAATCTTTATAAACACTTCTTTGAGATGAGCCAGGTGGTCAGTAAAAGTAGCACTAAAGACTGCTATATCATCTGAGTACACTAGGACACACAAGAGCTTCAAATTATGGAGAATGGAGTTCATGGCTTATTGGAAAGTAGCTGGGGCATTGCAGAGTCCTTTCTGCATTTGTGTAGGCTCAAACAATCCTTTATAAGTGATGAGCACAGCCTTCTGTCTATCCTTGGGAGAGAGATCAACTTGCAAGTACCCAGAGGCTAGGTCCATAGCAGAGAAGAACTTGGAACCTCCAAGGCGGCAAAGAGCATCATCAATGCACAGTAAGGGGTAAGAATCCTTTTTGGTTAAAGAGTTCAATTGTTGGTAGTCCATCATAATACAATGACCTCCATCCTTCTTCTTCAGTATGAGCAGGGGAAAAGCCCATGGACTTTGGGAAGATGCAAGCAGTCCAGCGTCTAGAAATTGTTTGAGCTCTTTAGACACCTGAGCATCCTCCACACAACTGTGGCAATACAGTTTAGCACAGAAGGGGGGAGCATCACCAGTATCAATCTGATTAGTGACGCCTTTGGCTAGACTGTAATCAGTGCTATCTTTAGCAAAGATATCTGAAAACTGATCCAGGAGGTCAAGCACCTCTTTTTGTTGAACCAGGGATAGTTGCAGGAAGTCTTGCGCAGTGAATAAGGATAGGACTTGAGGTTTGTCTTTGGGTAAATTAAATTCCTTGTTACGGTAGAAAATCAAATGGAAGGGATAGTGCGCCCTCACAAAAACCCAAAATTGGCAAAGAACTGTAGCCAGACCCCTGAAAGAAATTAACAACTTAAATTCCATCATAGACAAAAAATGGGTCAAAGCTGGGGTTTCCCAAATAGCCCCCAAAAATCCGGACCTGCCTTATTTTCCCCCAAATAATTATGATAAGAAAATTACGCGTTATACGCTATTTGGGGATGGCAGTGCTTGACCTGCTGGTTGCCAAAATTTTCCAACTTATGACGTCATTGACTCAAATTCCAATGCAGGACCACCAACTGCTGAAAATATTCTTGCCAGCCAATCAGAAGCTGTAGAGCCCCCTCCTGCTCCATCCTGAACTCCCTTAAGACTTCCCCATTTCCCCTCTAGAAACTTATTTCTAGTAAGCTTATTTTCACTGAAATAAAAGAAAGTTTTCAAAAAATGTTAGCTCACCTGGGGCTGTTTGCCCCTGTCCTTGACCAATTAGTGTTTATTTTTTTCAAGGCTGCCATTGATATCATGGCTGTGCCTTGGCCTGCCCTTTACATGTTGACGCCCTCTGATTCTTTCTCTATTTTACCCCTGCAAAGCATTTGCATCCTGACAATTTTGACTTCCATCTTCTGCTACACAACCACTGGCACCAAGATGATTAGGCTGCCCTCCCAATTTTTCTCCTGTTGCTCAAGCAACTCATAATTTGTTTACTATACCCTCATTGTTTGTCCTTGAATCATGCAGCTCACCGTTTTGCTCTAACAGTCCTGGAACATACCAAAGGGATATAGGGATAGGACGTCAGGGGCATTCAACAACTTGCCATAGCCAACCATTTGCCCTCTATACACATGTATGAGGAGAGCAGTTAGATTGGCAACCAGAAATTTAACAGGGTCTTTATGAGAGACATCCAGGATTCCTGGACAGAGATAGGGTTTGTTGCGTCCTAGCAAGGGAGGAGAGTACAACTCTAGGAACGTACGCTTGGGAAGCTCATACAATATTTGGGAGTCTAGGATAGCTTGAGACCCAGGAGAAATAGTCACAGCATAATTAGCCAAAAGAGGAATCCCTTCAGATGCAGGGCAAGCCATAGGAGGACACTTAATGTTGGTAGAATGGGTACAGTATTTTAGAGTGAAAACACCTGTGGGATATTCTAAGGCACATATTTTGAGGCGCTTCCCGGGAACTTTAACTGGCTCTTCAAAGATCAAAGAGACCTTGTACCCTAAGATAGAGAGGTAGTCATCCTTTAAGTTGATGATTCCATTATATTCTCTGAGGAATTGAGTACCAACTAGGAGAGTTTAACTCTCATTCTTCAAGACAACAGTAGGCGTGGCCAAGAGTAGTTTACCAAACTGCATGGGAAGAGCAGAGTAAGCCCCTATAGCGCAAGTCATGGATAGCCCAGCTGTGCCATACAACTGGTGATAGTTAAGAATTGGGGGAAGTTTGAGCTTCTTGAAAAGCTTCAAGGAGACAACATTAACATGAGACCCTGTGTCTAAGATGGCCTTAATATTCACCTTTTGGATGGATATTTCCACACAAGTGGTAGTACACCCAAAAGGAGGGAGAACAACCAGAATATCTTGGGCTTCTGCTAGCTCCTTTTCCCATTTCTCAATCATGTATCTCAAGCCTGGGAAATCTTTATAGACAGTCTGGAGAGAATGCAAGACTGAAACAATTTTGAACACAGCGTCAGCAACCTCAGCAGCTTCCTTGGAAGACTTGACAAGCACAGGGGATCTCTTGGCTTGAGTGAGGTATGGGCAAGAGACAACCTCTTTGGCTTCAGGCAGAGGCTTTGAGGTTGTTGTAGTTTCCCAGAATGTAGCTTATAAGGGACTGCAATAGTTTCAGGGACCGCAAGATCTGAATACCCATAGGCGTTGGCACCTTCCATATCAGAATTGTCCATGTCAGAGTCATCAGAGATGTTGTGGAATAGCAGAAGAATGGGGGGAGCATTAATGTCAGCAGGCTCAGAGTCAGCAATAGAGGGGTAATTGAAGAATACTGGTAAGAATTGTCAACCAAGAGCGTCTCTGCCTCTAGGTTGAATATTCTTTTCCCATCTGTTCTTTGGGATCAGCTCCTTCAACCCAAGGATTGGTGCAGACTCAGGATTGGTGACCTATCTGCCCACAGCTATGGTAACCCTGGCGTTGAGGAGGATTCTGTGAGTTCATGGTGAGGATAAGCGGGCCACATGAAGACAAACCAGAGTTAGAGGTGGCACAATTCTCCTGCGCAACTGCTCCAGAATGGGTAAGGTGCATATCCTGCAACAGTGTCTATATGCTCTTCATAGAGGAAAACATGGCTTTATGAGCCTTAAAGTGAAGACACAGAAGCTGGTTAACCTTGAGGGCTTGATTGCAAGCCATGTATGCTTCATGTACAGTCAACTGGCAGCTTGTGATCAGTTGCTGTCCCTCCATATAGAATCTATCTTCAAATTCAGCTAGGGTCTCCTTTGGTTTGAAAGCAATGTGAATGAAGTGTCCTTCTTCACTTCTAAACTAAGGTCACCAACAAATTTGTCAATCATAAGCTGCTTCATATCTTCCCAGGTCTCAATGGTAGGCAGCTCTGGAACTACTACCTCTTGACAGGTTGGGTGCAGAAAGGTTATAATGTGTTTCTTCTTAACATCATCTGAGGCTCTTCTCATGGCAGTTTTGTAGATAGTTAGAAAATCTGCAATAGTTGAGGTTTTGGGGTCAAAGAATTGCTTAAAGGTAGGCTTGAAATGTGCTTCTGGAGCTGGGCCACCATTGTTGCTATCAAGTACATTTATGTGAGGGGAGAATTCTGCTTCAAATTTGGAGGGGGGCTGTCTGGCCCACAGCTGACAAACACTTTCCTCAAGGGTAGTCAAGGTTACAGCAGTGCAGGTGCCCGTATTATTTGCTAGAGTGGTTTGCCGCTCAGTCACATCTAGGTGTTGGCCTTGGGAAGTTACAAAGGACAGTTCAGCCAGTTGAGAGGTAAGAGACAGACCCACTAAAATGCAAGGAGCAAACCTGTCATTCACTGAATTGATTAACTCACTCATCTCCTGTACGTCTTTATCAAGCTCAGAGTGGTCTTTTTTCAAATGGTCCACCTCATTAGCTAGAGCTATCAACTCTCCAGCACAGTAAAAGCAGGGAGCTCCTGACAAGCCAGGGCAACAGCCATCTTTGTCAGTAACCCCATTTGGACTAACAGTTGACGCCATCATCTCATGCAAGGTAGCAACCTCTTGTTGTAATTCAGCAACTTGAGTTGTCAGAGCAAGTACTTGAGGATCAGGCTGAGGGGCTTTGTTAGGGCAATTCTGTCTGCAAGTGGATGCTCTTAGCTCTTGAATGGTGAATCATAGTCTTTACTCTCTATCCGCCAAATCATCAGCTGGAGGAGAAGGCGGGGCATCTGGCTTGGGTGTAGACAGTTTATTCACTTGAGTCTGGAGTTTGGCAATGGTGGCGGTGGTAGCAGCCCTTTCTTGAATAAGGTCCTTGCCAAGTTTGCAGAGGCCCTTTGCAGCATGGACTGCTACTTGCTATAATTGATCAAAGGAATAAGCACTGAACTTGTTAAGTTGTTGTACAAGTTGTTCAAAGTTGATGAGATAGGCGTTTAAAGTAGAGTCTACTTGGACACGCCAAAGCTGTTCCAATTGGTGAAACTCATGCAGACGCTCTCTAACATACTCAGTGATGGACTGGAGCATTTGTTTGATGGAATTGACCAAGCAGGTTTGGGAGGTGGCAGAGTTACGCTTATTGTCTGATACTAAGGAAAACAGGGAGTGGATCCACTGCTGGTAGGCCAAAATCTGATCCCAGTGATGAGTGATGGCGGCTTGTAGAGATGAAATCTCCTGAACGTGGAGCCCCAACACCATCTGGTGGTGGGCTAAGGCGGATTGTACAAAGGATGACAATAAGTGTTCAACAGAGCCAGCTGCTGAGAGGAGATGCTGTGGAAATTGTGGAGCTACAATCAATTTGTAGTATTCTGCTTGGCTGAACTGAAGCTGGAGGCAAGGGATGACCCCATCACAGTCTAACCCAAGAGCTACCACCATGACTTGTTCCAAGTCAGGGGTGCCCATAGGGTAAGCAATTAGGCGGGAACCATTCCCAAGGTTTAGTACAGTAGGGACAATAGGCAGGTTGGTGATGTCTTCCTCAATAGGAGGGCTGGTAATTTCAGGCAAAGTCAACTCTCAAATAGGCGGAGGCAAGGGACCTGAAAATGTAGATGCAAAAGGGATAACCAAGGGGCTTACAGCCCCTGTAGTGAGCACCATTTTTGTTGTGTTCTGAGGCGCGGCACAGATACACAACAGGGAATCCTAACCTTAGAATTGGATTTGTACTAAGTCTCAGTTAGAATGGCAGGGAAGGCTACATGATTACCTTGTGGCCCTGATTGAATAATATCTGCTAGACGTGGCTAGAGTGGCGCCAAAGTACTGGAAGACACAAAGTCAAAAATGTAAATAGAACTTAAATTTTATTGGATATAAAGAGTGTGAATATATACTGTGTAGCTTTACCAAAAAACAGTACATGGATGGTAGGATCACCTGCCACAAGCATGAGTGGGGCAAGTGAGTTGTGCAAAATCAGGAAACTGAACAATTGAATTTCCCAATTTGGATCCAGACTCATTTCAAAGGGCAAAAGAAAAAGAGAGAGCTTCATCCTCAAAATAACCCATCAAAGGCAAAATCAAAACATGCTGAATAGCGGCATTCATGACAGAATACCTTTGCCTTCTCAACACACCAAGAAATTTGTGCTTCAAGAGGCAAAGGGTAGGGGTCAGGAATTTTGATGTTATTCAAATTTCATAGTCAACACAAGGTCTAAGCAACCCATCAGACTTTTGGAAAAACAACAATGGAGAGCAGATTGACAAAGCCTTCTTAAAGATGTATCCCTTGGCTAACATGTCACAATTCCACTCTTCCAAGCATGTGTCTTCCTTTAAAGTCAAAGGGTAAATAGGAGACGCAATACTAAATCAGATTGACAGTAACTTTAAAGTCAAAGTCATACTGAGTATGCTTGGGGAGAACCTCTCCCCTAGTTGCGTCAAATGCCACAAACTAAGGCTGAAGTCATGCTGGTAAGTATGGACTTACAGGAGTAGGAACAGGAACCAACTGAATTGTCTGAGAAGACTGCTCTAACTCTGACATACTCAACAACAGAATACAGATGGATATGCCCAAAGAGTGGTACACTTGTAGCTCATTTTCTTTTAGCAGGGTCAATACATTATGGTTTCACCACCATCCTACTCCTAAGATGATAGGGTACATAGGAGTAGAGCATATGGAAAACTGTGCAGTAAAAGATTGACCCTCAACTAAAAATGTCACTGGTTTCTTAAGTTGGAAAGAGGGAAATGTTTGACAGTTTTCACCCCTAACTAATATTCCAGGGTGATATTTAAGCTGCAACAAATCAGCAGTCTCAAAACTCATGAAATTCTCAGAAGCACCCGTATCCAACAAAATGGCTGGTCAAAAGACAGTTTGGCTGTTATCAATGCTACTATAGGACAAGAAGTAACAAGAAGTAGATTTATTTGCTGCAAACAATGCAACCTCAACAGGATCCTGCTTCTCATCAGTGATACAGACGGCGGCTAAGGAGGCAGGGTGCTCCTGAAAGTAACACTCAATCATTTCTTGGACAGCCTCAGGGAGGACAGGACAATCACAATCAATGGGAACAAGAGGCAACTCCTTGGGCTCAGCTACCAAAGACTTTGCAGGCACAATGTGTTAGAACATAGCCAACAAACTCTTGGTGGTTGCCACCACTGCCACTTTGTTTACCTTGGCAGGTTTGTTCAAAATTGCCAATTGCAACTGAGAAGAAATGTGAGGGGAGCAATTACAACTCTGACTAGTCAAAGCCACCACAGAACAATTTCCAGAAAACCAGGAGCGGGCAGAGGGTTTGGCTTCAATCTTCATAGTACATTGTTAGGAAGTCAACGGATTTGAGACCAGAGAAAGAATTTGGCTTACCAGGGCCTCAGTTGTGGTTAACAGGGAATCCCAAACTTCCTAATTCTGGGCAGTCTGATCAACTGATAACCACAAAACTGAGATTTTATTGACTTCAGGAACATCAATTGTGGGCAGTAGGCAAGAAACTGAGGAAGGAATACTGAGAGCGGAGTAGTATCCTGCTGGAAGGCGTACAACTTTCAATATAATAAGAGCTCCTAAATAGATACACACACATTATTTAACAAAGGGTATAAAGATGCACTTTCAGTTCAAAGATGTGGATTGCGCTCCACCACAGACAATAACCATTTGCAAGCATCCTCTGAAACCTTTGTCATCACATGGTAAACTTGCAATTTGTGACTAAGGCTAGAACCAGAATAGAATGATAAAGCTGACAAAACTTCACACAAAACTTTATCAGTGGGTGGAGCAGGAAAAAATCCAGGCGCTAAAATGACATGATGCAACAGAAATAAGAAACAGATGATCCAGTCTCAATAACTGTTACCAGAGATTAAAGCCACAAATTAAAGAAGAGCCCAAACTGAAAACTCAGAAAGGAGCTGATACAAATAAACATGGTAAACACAGATATCTCAACAGAACAGGAGAAAAGAAACACAAATTCATGACAAAATGCTTCTAAAAACTCAGACGTAGAAGAGTTGAGTAATGTGACAGAAATTGAGGGATAATAAGATATTGTCTCCATGTGGTGGGGAATCACCCACCAAATCTACATAGAGTTAATGATTAACCACCAATGCATCTTCAGATACTGTTTTGTTAAATTTCCAAATGAGATACTTGGGTTAAGTAAAATAATTAACCCCAATCAAAAAAGCCCTAGATAAATGGCCTGTGAGAGTTCAGAATGTCTTCAGCATAAAATTCAGGACATTGAGATAGCACCAGAGTTTCAGCTTTGACAGTTAGAGGATATTTCCAAAATTGGCAGGTATTGAATTAACATTTGGCGGAGATGACAACAAAGTACCAACAGCAGGCCCCCATCATCCCATAATAATCTGGCTAAGGATTAAATTGTAGGGGATGTAGTGCAAAAGGCCAACTACAGGATGCATTTTTAAAAAGTAAATTAGATAAAGGGATATTTGATTTAGATTGAGTAAATTTTTGGGAGGACTCCACTCTTAAGAGTTGAAACAGTGAAAATTATTCAATATATCAAAATTTGACTAAGCAATGCCGCCTGAATCCTGAGCTCCTATTCCTTCCACATTTTCAAGTGAGTATCTAGTCCAGTTTGCAAAGAAACCATGGGTGACCAACTTCTGATGACCATGCTGATTAATAAGCTTATATTTGTTGACACTCAAAATACGTCAATTTATCAACATCAGTTTGCAAGGGGGAATCAAATTTAGCTGGCAGACTGGAGTAGCCGTATTGTGTTTGGCTCCTGGGGATGACATCCAGGAGGACACAGCGGGAAACTTTTATAAAAAAGATTTGAGGTTTTAAGCTAGCCTTGGATTAGCCTTCAGGGCAAAATTAAGGGCACATACCTTAATTTCCTGGAATACAAGATGAAGTATTCCTTTTGGCAAAAAGGAAAGGAAAACCTTGGAGATTTGAAACCAATGCAAATGTGAATAAACTTATCTTTATTAGGAGAAATGATTATAATTAAATATTAGACAGGGGTTGATGATCACTCATTAGGTAGACAGAGTAGTCAAGGGGGTCACATTGGGGTGAGGTCATACCAGGATCAGACAAGGGCATGTATGGTATTCTGGAATGGGTGGAGATTGGATTAGACTCATTTAAAGAAGGCAAGTAATTCCCAAAGTCAAAAGCAAAACCCACCAAATCTTTGCACATATCACTATTTGAAGGCCATATCAAAATATCATTTATGGCAAAATTTACAACATCTCTCACCTCAAGATTGGACACAGGGTGTTGATATTTGCAGAGGAATTTGGAATGAACTCGGGCAAAATGGCGGTCAGACAGCAGCAGCTTCACAGTATACTTGATGCCCTTCTTGAAGGTGACCTTACAAGGTCCAACCCAGAGAGAGTCAAGCTTATGGGCTTGGCCTCCAGTACAATTCTGATAATTGAGGAATAGTGCTGCAAGTTAGTCCTGGTTGAGGTCTTGTGGTTTAACGTCTGTAGTGTTGCTTGTGGTAGAGTACTGTAGCAGGCCTAAACACAAATTAATACAGGTCTTATGACCTTGTAGTCTTTACCTTTTAATACTAGGTAACAACTAAGTTGAGTAAAAAGGCAAGATTTAATATATGAAATTATATCTTTTATTTAGAAAGAAGGGAAGTTTATATACTATACTGGCTGCACAACGGATGCAGGAGTGTTATTAACATCTGCATCATTGCCAGGAACATTACAGGATCTTCTGGTGTCCACCAGGCTCTTGCATCTATGTTCTTTCTGTCTTGGGATGATCTGTACAATCCAGCGAGGAAGAGTGGAAGTGCATTACCCTGGAGTGACTGCATCTTGCAGCTGCCCATTACAGAAGCTACTTGTAGTTCCTGAACCCAATTCAATCTGGATGTAATGGTTTGGCTGTCATATTATAATGTCCGAGATACAATTAGGAATACAAATCCGTTGGATCTGACAAATTTGAGTGCAAACCAGTTTAGTCTTGACTATCAGGATTAATTCCACTGATAGCCTTGACTATTATACACATGCCGTCTAATTTACGGCATTTCCCACCATTAGAATGGGCAAGGGTATAAATAGAGGGCACAGTACTCAAGGGTTGCACATTTCAGATAACCAAAGTAAATCACCAAGAGCTTCCAGATCTGCCACAGTTAGAGCCAGAGTGGCAGCCATTAAGGCAGCCATATTGGCCAAAGAAAAGAGCACTCATAATAAGAGCCAGAAGAGGGCGGAAAAATTGGTCAAGCAAGTGCAAACTTCTCAGGCACAGGAGCCAGTGATTCAACTAGAAGCTCAACAGGAGGAAAGAATCATCTGGTTTGATCTCTCTAGCATTCTAGACTGGAAGGAAGCCAAGGAAGTCAAACTTGGGGAAGGGCCTCATCTTCATGCCTTATTTCAAGAGGTGTTGAAGGATTTATCTGTATTAACTCAGGCCAAGGTCAAGGAGAGGAATTTTTATCATTTCTGTTTTGACCAAGAAGCAGCACTGAAGTTTGCTGAGTGTCAACTCCAAAACTTTGAGTGGCAGGGGAAGAAGTTTGATCAAGAACAGATTGACCTGGTTCTGGAAGTAGTCTGGGGGATAATCTAAGCTTGGTGCCATGAAGGTAAAGTAGACCTGGATGTAGCCAGTTGGTTTGATAAAGATTGTAAGAACTTCTGTATTCAACAAGTAACAGCTGGTCTTCTTACAGCCTTGAATCTTAAGATCAAGGACATGTACACCAGGTTGGCCTTGCTGGGGCACCTCTTCACAGTACCTTCAGATAAGCCAGCAGTGGCTGAGATGGGGGATGTTTCCTTACTTTATGAGGGGCTTATGAGAGAGTTATATAAGCCCAATATTGCCTTAAGTTAGAAATATTGGAGCAGGGAACACCTGTTCTGGGATGCCTTGGTAGTGGGGATTAGGTTCCCAGTCTGGATGGGCCTCAAATGTGCGCAGGCTTGGGACAAGTATCCAAATTATCCTATCTTCTGTCTGTTGCACCTCAAGGAGGACTACATTGAGGAGTACATGGCAGCCTGTGTGGTCCTTCTCACAATGACTTGTCATTTGAAAGCAGTGATTTCCAAACACTGCAAGTTCCAATAAAGCCTTTTTTGTATATTTTCCTTATTCCTTTTTTTCCTGCAATGTGGAAAACAACCCATGGCATTTTTATTAGGCTTTTTTTGTATTGTTGTCCTAAAGGGGAATTGCTTCTGATTACTAGGAGCCATACACATGTATTGCACATGGACTCTAGTGACCAGTTGTTTGGTGGTAGGTTCCTTCAATGTATAACTGTTAGGACCTACTTTCTGGATTACCTTAACAGGTCTTTGCCATAGGGAGGCAAGTTTACTTTCACGTCCATAGCATCTGTTGCTATAGAAGTAGACTAGGTCTTTAATCTGATAGTTGGGGGAGGGAAGGGCGTTTAGTCTGGGAGTGCTCCACATCCTTTTGCTTGGTGCTCAGATTGATAGTTTAGGCTTCAGCCTGTATTATGATCAAAGTCTGAGCCAGCTTATGGAGGTAGGCTTCTGGGTGACAGCCAGATTAGGTTTCCCCAAGGAGTACAGATGAGGAGGTAAACCAGGCTGAAGTCCATACAGGAGTTGGAAGGGGGTTTTGCCTGTTGCTCTATGATAGCCAATGCTGTAAGCAAAGTTGACTGTAGGCAGGTAAGTGTCCCATTCTGACTCATGTTGGTGTGCTAGTTTCCTGAGGATATGTACCAAACTTCCATTAGTCTGTTCAACAATTCCATTAGTTTGGGGATGGTATGGGGTGGATAATGTGCCTCTGATACCCATCAGTTGATTTAGTCTGGGTATCATATAGCTAGTGAAGTTGGTTCTATTGTCAGTTAAAAGCATCTGAGGACATCTGTGGCGGTAGATGATGTGTTCCGAGATGAACATGGGTGTAGTGAGTGCAGACTGATTTGGGATAGCCTTGGCCTCAATCCATTTGGTCAACTGGTCCACAGCCACTATAATGTACTTGTTTTTCTCTTTTGAGACTGACAAGGGTCCCACCACATCAATAGCCACAGTATGGAAGGCAAGTCCTGGGTAGATCAGCTTGTGCTAGAATCTTTCTATCTTTAGCCGTTCAACATTGCAGTCATGGCAAGCAGCCAGAATCTCAGCAATATCAGAGGGCATACCTTCCCAGTAGAAATGCTGCTGTAACTGAGCAAGGGTCTTTTGTATTCCTCCATGTCATGTAGCCTTGTGTGAGGCAACTACAGAGCCTGTTCTGAGTGAGGGGCGTACATATGGCAACCAGTTGTCCTTGTAAAGCTTAAAGAGTTGACCATCTTTAACCTCAGTGTCCACCAAAAGCTTCTTAAGAACATTTTGGATTTCAGTGGGCTCTTCCCCCCACAAATATTGGTCAACCAGTAGTTTGTCATAAAGGTCATTAGCAATAGAGGACACAAGGGCAATGGTAGGCAATGGTAGGCAATATTGAGAGGCAATCTGCATTCCAATGGACTGCACCAGCACGGTGCACTATATAATAATCAAAGGCTTGAAGTTTGATGGCCCAGCGGGCAAGTCTTCCTTCAGGGTCCTTCAAAGTTTTCAGCCATTAGAGGGAGGCGTGGTCAGTAACCACAGTAAAGTGTACACCATGTAAGTATACCCTAAACTGCTGGTAAGAGTAAATTACTGCCAGGCATTCCCTTTCAGTCACTGTGTAGTTGCGTTCATGACAGTTCAAGGTGCAAGAACAGTAGCCAACAGAGTGTTCTAATCCATTGTCATCTAGTTGTGAAAAGACACCACCAATGGCAGTAAGACTAGCATCTGTGTGCACCACAAAAGGTTTCTCAAAGTTAGGATAGTCCAGTACAGGGGCAAACATCAAAGTCTGTTTCAGGGCGTTGAAGGCCTTTTGCAAGGAAGAGGTCCAAAAGAAGTCCACATCAGCACGTAGAAGGTTGAACAAGGAGTTCCCAAGTGTAGCAAAGTTTGGGATAAACCTGAGATAGTAACCAATCATTCCAAGAAAGACTTGGATATTACACTTGTTGGCTGGTACCTGAATCTTGACAATTGCTTCTACTTTATCAGGTACAGGGTGTAGGCCATCCTTGCTTATTACAAACCCTAGGAATTCCAAGTGTTCCTTGAAGAAACTACATTGCCGTGGCTTCAGCTTCAGATTGGCTTTAAGTAACCGTTTGAAGAACTTTTCTAGGTGTTGTAAATGCTCAGTGAAGGTTTTGGAAAAGACATTAATGCCATCCAAGTATACAAGCACTGATGTGAGCTTTAAGTCACCCATAACTGCATCCATAGCTCTCTGTAAAGTGGCAGGGGCGTTTGTAAGTCCCTGGGGCATCTGTGTGGGATAAAAAGTCCTTTCTCAGTAATGATGGCACATTTTTCCTGATCCTCAGGTGGAAGATCAATCTGCCAGTAACCACTGATTAGATCCATGGCACTGAAAAACTTAGCTTCTCCCAATTAGTCCAAAGTATCATCAATATGTGAAAGGGGGTAGGAGTCCTTCTTAGTGATGGAGTTCAGTCTTCTATAGTCAATGACCACTCTATTAGATCCATCCTTCTTTTTGACAATAAGGAGGGGAGAAGACCAAGGGCTTTTGCTGGGTATCAACAACCAAGAGCTTAGTAACTTATGAATCTCTTTGTTAGCAATAGCTTGGTTTGCTTGGCTACAGCAAATAGGATGAAACCAGATTGTAGGTTGTCCTTGGGTGTCAATGGTATGCTCTACTCTAATGGCTTTCCCAAGGTCCAAGTCATCTTTAGCAAAAAAACTTCCTTGTACTTGTCAAAGAGAGCCAGAGCCTGGTCTTTTTCTGGTTCAGTGAGACCAACCAGAGAGTCATGAGGGATCAAGGACAAGACCAAGGGCTGGTTCACAGGAAGTCCTAGCTCATTAAGTCCAGCAAGGGGTGAAGATTGGAGCAAGTTGGCATGTTATTCTAGTCTGATGTATCCCAATAGCTGATTTTTCTGCACAGTCAAGGGGACAGGACCAAGGTTGGCTAGAAGGACTTGGAGCTCTTCTGGTCCAGGCATGACTAGTCTAGGACAGATCAATGGTTCCAAGAAAGAGGCACCATGATGGCCAAAGACTTCACCATGTAACTCAGAAGAAATCTTTAAGGGCAAACCAGTATGGTGAATTACTTTAGACTCAGAAAGAATGGTGAACATTGAGGAAGCGTACAAGGGAATTCCTTTGTTTTCCTTGGTTGACATGGGAAGCATCCTAAGCTTCCTGTGCCGTAAGGTATAGGCCTCATGAATATCACCATCAGCATACTACATATTGATGAAGTGAAGCTTCTTCTTGGGAAGGTCAACCACCTTAGCACCATTGTAGTACATGGGGATAGTCTGACTTAAGATTTTGAAGGTATTTTCAGGGCCCAGAGTGCCCTGGACAGTCAGCTGGCCTCTCTAGAGGTGACTAAACATGCAGCATGGAAGCCCCCACAAAGCACTTCCCAGGGCAAAATACCCTCCCTTTCCACTAACAAATGGCCCGGGATTTGAGAGGCACACAATCCTCAAATCCCTGGCATCAAACCTGTTAACAAATATGGTCCATCTACCTATTGGGAAATGGCACATCAGGAACTTGACTATTTGATTGCGCAATCAGGCAATCAATCCCTTGCAGGAGCTAAAAATAACTGTAGCAACTCACCAAACTGCAAAATTCAAAAGGTTCATGTTATAACAGCTAATGAGAGCTCACCCTCTTGGCCAAGCGCACAAATTCCAGGTAAAATTGCAAATCCACCTCCAAATGATGCCATCAGCTCTCTGGTGGCACAAAAGGCCATAGAATCAACTGTAAGTATAAGTAGTGAGGGGAAGAAGCCCTCCTCACTGTTGACATCTTAATAAAGCAAGTTTATGCCTAGAAATTATTATCTTATTGCAGGAATTGTCTATTTTTGCTCAAATTTAATTATTTTCTTTGCATCTATTTGTGAATCCACCACAATATATAAACTAGTCTTTCCACATCCACCTGGTTATACTCCTGCTGCCCCTGCTGAACCACCCTTTGCCCTTGATCTAGAGTATTTCCATCTGCACCATTTGGATCTGCCGCCAACCATGAAGGAGATCCCAACTGCACCTCCTCTCCTAAATGTGCTGCCCGCTCAGGATTTCAGCAAGCTAGGTTTTGTCTACATCACTGTATTGGGGCTGGCCAACCAGGTTGTGCCCCATACTGGGAGTTGGCGCCCCCTGGCCACTGCCTTCAATTACCTGGTACAGATTGTGCCTATTGTGTACATGGCCTTTCAGGCCCGGCCTTTCTCCCCTGTGGGAGCCCAACCAGACTCTGATATGGGCCGTGACAGTATGTCAACCATATCTAAACTAGTAACCCTGGGCCCCTATTCTTCTTTGATTATAGGGGCATCTTGTATGCTTTTATTTATGACTTCAGCTTACTACAAAAAGACAGTACTTGACCAAGAAACAAGAAACAAACAAATGCCAAGAAGAAATTGTTGCCAAGCCATCCCAGGTCCAGACTGTGACTATCTCCACCTCAAACCAGAATACCGCTGCGTCCACAACCTTTCCTGACCTGTCCAAAACGGACTTGGCTGGTTTCAGAAAAGGAATGATTATGATAAATGCCTTGTTCCTTGCCCACCCAAAGAGTTTCAGAGACAACGCCCAGAAGGTTATGATGGTGGCCGCCCAACTGAAGGATGATGCCAGAGAAACCTTCTTGACCAGCCTTGAGGAAGACCCAGACCTCATACTCTCCTACGACTAATTCCTGGAGAGAATGAACTCTGCAACTACCCCTTCTGGGGCCAAGACCCAAGCCTACATGGGGCTCATCCGCCTGACCCAAGGAAGAGACAACCTGGAGACCTACATACAAAGATTTCTACGCCTGGCAGATGCAGCCAAGATTCCTGACAAAATATCAGGTTTGCATTTCAGAAACAGTCTGAACCCGCACCATGCCAGCTTGATGAGACACCACCAATGCAACCTACCCAAAGACGAGCTCCTGGCAATTGCCAGAGGCATGGACTTCAGCCAACCACAGGGTTACCACACTGTTCAATCCCGTACCAATCAAACCCCTGGTACAAGTAGGCCCCGCTTGAACATGACCCCTGAAGAGTACCAACACCATGTCAGAAGTGGACTATGCTTCTATTGCCACCAGAGTGGCCACTTATCCAAGGACTGTACTAGCCGCTCCAATGGAACCCAAGGAGCAACCATCTCAGCAATAAACAACGCTTCCCAATCTTACCCTATCATTGACACTATATTATGTTATAATGACCATGAGGTGAGCACGGTAGCTCTCCTTGACAGTGGGGCAACCCTCAACTACATGGAACGTAGCCTAGCTGAGAATCTTGGTGTACCAATCCAGGGAAATTCCTGACTGGTAACCTTGGGTAACAAGACAACAGACTTGTCACACAAATGTGAAGAGTTTGTCTCCTTAAAGTTAAACAAAAGGCAGCTTCCCACCAGATTCCATGTTATGGAGAAGCTTCCCAAACCTGTAGTGATAGGGTTTGAATGGTGGGTTGACCACCAATTGAACTTGGACTATAAGAACCATCAAGTGACTGTCACTCATGAGAGCCAAACCTTAGAGGTCCCCTGCCTGAACCCCTGGCATACATCTGAGTTAAATAACATCACCATGGAATCCTGCAAGGCCAAGATCCCAAAATGTTTGAAATCTTGGGAGTCAGTTTTCTCAGAAAAAGAAGCCACCGCCTTGCCCAAACACAGTCAGTTTGACCACGCCATTGACCTCCTCCCTGGAACCCATCCTAAGCATGGACCTGTCTATAGCTGTAACATGAAGGAACAAGCCGCTCTAAGGGAGTACTTGGACAAGATGTTAAAGAAGGGATGTATACGCGTCTCCAAATCTCCTTGTTTGTCCCCCTTGTTGTTTGTTAAAAAGAAGGGCGGTGACTTACGTCCTTGTTTCAATTACCAGGACCTAAACAGCATCACAGTGAAAAACAGGTACTCTGTACCCAATGCTGAAGACCTCTCAGACCAGCTTTCAGGAGCCAACGTCTTCTCAAAGGTTGATTTGAGGGATGCCTTTAACCAGATCTGGTTCAGGCCTGGCAATGAATGGAAAACTGCCTTCAAGACTAGGAAAGGTCTATTTGAATACTTGGTTATGCCGTTTGGGCTGTGCAACGCGCCCAGTACCTTTCAAACTATGATGGACGTGGTCTTGGGAGGACTCAAGGACCAGTGTTGCGTAGCCTACTTAGATGACATCCTCATTTACAGTTGCACACCCAAGGAACATGTCAAACACCTTCAAGCTGTGTTACAACGCTTTAAAGAACACGGACTCTTTGTTAAACTCCAGAAATGTGAGTTTTTCCAAGAGAAAGTAGAGTTCCTGGGGTACAATGTACTGAAAGGAGGTTTTGCAATGACACCTGATAAAATAGAGGCCGTGACGTCATGGCCTGAACCTAAGAACTGCAAGGAGGTCAGAATTTCCTTGGGCCTGGCAAACTTCTGCCAGGAATTTGTCCAAAATTTTTATTGATCTGCTTGCCCTTGACCCGCCCCACCTCTGAGAAGAACCCCTTTGTGTGGGATGATACTGCCAAGTCAGCCTTTGAGTCGCTAAAGAAGGCCTTTGTTTCTGCCCCTGTCTTAGCAATGCCAGTTTACAATAAGCCCTTCATTGTGGAAACAGACGCCTCTGACTTTGCATTGGGGGTGTTGCTTCAGGAGGGGCATGATAGTAAGCTGCACCCTGTAGCTTACTACTCAAGGAAGTTCACTCTGCCTGATTTAAACTACCCCATCTACAATAAAGAGATGCTTGCTATCATTTAGTCCTTAAAACATTGGAGAAGATACTTGTGTGACGCCAGCCACCCAGTGAGAATCATGACTGATCACAAGAACCTGACATACTTTTTCAAACCACAACAACTGAACCAGCAACAGGCTGAATGGGCCTTATTACTAGCAGACTACAACTTATCCATTAGCTAAAAACCTGGCAAGATTAACTTTATGCCAGATGCCTTAAGCTGAAGAGTTGACCTTTTTCCTAGTGCCAAAGAGATTGAAGAATTCAACGCTAAATCCTTGTTGTCCCCAAACTAGATTGAACCAATGCTCCTATTCCTGGGACTAGCCAGTAGAAGAGAAGAAATCCAACAAGCTCAGACGGTAGACCAGCACTGCATCTCCATCACAGAGGACTTAAAGAAAGATATCAACAGTCAATACTACCAAAATGGTTACTCCCTAAATGGTAACACCCTGCAGCTACACAGACGCACCTATGTACCAGAAGGTCCTCTGCGCCTAGAGATACTGAAGGAATACCACAACTCCCCCATGTCAGGACACCCTGGGAGTATCAAGACTCTCAAAGGGATTCAGAGAACCTACATGTGTCCCAGGATGAAGCCAGAGATTGAAGGATACCTCAGTGGTTGCAAGACATGCAGACACAACAAGCTTAAGCAAGGCAAGCCAGAAGGATTACTACAACCCCTCCAGATTGCAGAAGGCCCTTGGAAGTCATTTTCCATGGACTGCATTGTGGAGCTACCCAATTCAAAAGGATTCAACACCATCCTTGTAATTGTTGATTTTTTCATCAAGATGACTCACTTCATTCCAACAACAACCAAAATAACAGCAAAGGAAACCGCCACCCTATTCCAGAACCAAGTAATCATGAACCACGGACTTCCACAAGAAGTGGTCTCAGACAGAGGCCCACAATTCACCTCTAAGTTTTGGGCCCAAATCCTAAAGGACTTGGGAATAAAAAGATTGCTGTCTACTGCATACCACCCCCAGAGCAACGGACAGACCAAGAGAATAAACCAGGTCCTTGAACAGTACTTATAATGCTACGTTAACTCGGAACAGGACAATTGGGCAACCCACCTACCAATGGCCCAGTTTGCGTACAACAACCAAGACAACAGCTCCACTGGGATGTCCCCCTTCAAAGCCAACTATGGATTCAACCCCTCATGGGATGCCCCCCACAGAGGAAGCTGACAACCCCAAAGGACAAGACTGGGTTAGCAATATCCACACATGCCAAGAAGAATGCGCCAAGCACCTGAGAAGAGCAGTACAAGTATACAAAGATTTTACCAACAAGAAACAAAGCCCTGGTCCCCCAATTAAAGTAGTAGACCTTGTGTATCTCAGTGCTAAGAACATCAAGACCACTCCCCCTTGCGCTAGCTTGAGCCCCGTCAAACAGGTCCTTAAAAAGTCTTACAACACATTGGCACCGTAGCATACCAACTAGAACTCCCCCCCGGATGGAAGATTCACAATGTATTCCACCGCTCCTTGCTATCAAAAAATAAAGGATACTCTCTCCCGCACCAGATAGTGAGAACAGCTCCCCCACCCATCAAAATAGGAAGCTTCACAGAACACGAGGTTGAAGCCATCCTGGGACAAAAACTCTGATACCAAAAACTTCACTTCCTGGTCAAATGGAAAGGATACCCCCAAAAAGAGAATACTTGGGAACCTGAGTCCAACCTGGAGAATGCCGCCATCCTACTAAAGGAATATAAGTCTCAGAGTAAAGAGTTGTGCTCTGCAAGCTCAACTATGGTAGGGGATGATGTCAGGGCCCAGAGTGCCCTGGACAGTCAGCTGGCCTCTCTAGAGGTGACTAAACATGCAGCATGGAAGCCCCCACAAAGCACTTCCCAGGGCAAAATACCCTCCCTTTCCACTAACAAATGGCCCAGGGTTTGAGAGGCACACAATCCTCAAATCCCTGGCATCAAACCTGTTAAAAAATCTGGTCCATCTACCTATTGGGAAATGGCATATCAGGAACTCAACCATTTGATTGCGCAATTGGGCAATCAATCCCTTGCAGGAGCTAAAAATAACTGTAGCAACTCACCAAACTGCAAAATTCAAAAGGTTCATGTTATAACAGCCAATGAGAGCTCACCCTCTTGGCCAAGCGCACAAATTCCAGGTAAAATTGAAAATCCACCTCCAAATGATGCCATCAGTTCTCTGGTGGCACAAAAGGCCATAGAATCAACTGTAAGTATAAGTAGTGAGGGGGAGAAGCCCTCCTCACTGTTGACATCTTAATAAAGCAAGTTTATGCCTAGAAATTATTATCTTATTGCAGGAATTGTCTATTTTTGCTCAAATTTAATTATTTTCTTTGCATCTATTTGTGAATCCACCACAATATATAAACTAGTCTATCCACATCCACCTGGTTATACTCCTGCTGCCCCTGCTGAACCACCCTTTGCCCTTGATCTGGAGTATTTCCATCTGCACCATTTGGATCTGCCGCCAACCATGAAGGAGATCCCAACTGCACCTCCTCTCCCAAATGTGCCGCCCACTCAGGATTTCAGCAAGCTAGGTTTTGTCTACATCACTGTATTGGGGCTGGCCAACCAGGTTGTGCCCCATACTGGGAGTTGGCGCCCCCTGGCCACTGCCCTCAATTACCTGGTACAGATTGCGCCTATTGTGTACATGGCCTTTCAGGCCCGGCCTGCTTCCCCTGTGGGATCCCAACTGGACTCTGATATGGGCCGTGACAGGTATTAACACCATGGTTGGTAATAGTCCCATACCTTGTAATGAACCCTGTGCCAATAAGGATATCATAACTATGGTTATCCAGAACTATAGCAGGGGCAGTTACAATCAACTTCCCAAATTGCAGGGGCAATGAGGAGTAAACGCCCATGGCTTTAGTGGTAAGTGGACCTGCTGTCCCAAATACCTCTTGGTAGTCCAAGTCTGGGGCCAACTTCAATTTCTTGACTAATTGCGAGGAGATGATGTTTCCTGGTGCACCAGAGTCAATAATGGCTTGGACCTTAACCTTGTGGACCATCATGTCAATGTAGGTGCAGTCCATTCTATCAGTTTCATTGCTTAGAGATGTTACTTAATATACATCCATATCCTTGTATTTACTATGAAATTACTCCAAAGCTGTACACAAGGTAGGACTGAATTCCCTCAAGGCATCCAGACAAGCAGATACATTAACAGACTTAAGGATTTGTGCCATTTTCTTAGCACTATCACTCTCATGTGTGACTTCAGTAGTAGAGAGGGTCAGCTGCTCAGCGTAAGGAAGTGCAAATGTTTTCTGGGCTTCAGGGGTGATCAAGGGTTCCTTCCTTATTCTCCTGCCTCTGGTGAGGGCTTTGATAGCAAGAATTCTATGCAGCTGGTCTTCTTCTATCTCCTGGGAGTCAGGATAGCAGAGCAAGGGGCTAGCATCAGGGCCAGTAGAGCCTAGGCTAGGGCTTGCTGGTGTGAGGACTTTGGGGTCTGTGGCTTCCAAAATCAGAGCTGTGTTAGGTGGGGGGACACAGCCAGGAGCACCTGGGTCTTCAGGTGGGAGGGGAGAGGGCAGAGAGAGGGGAGGTACATGTACATGGGCAACCAGGGATTTCTCCTCATCCTGGCTGCTTAGCAGTTTTTTGGCTCCTTGTCTTGAGAGGCCTCCTCATCCTCTTGATCTCCTTCTGAGTCATACTCCTCTGCTCCTATGTGGTGTACCTTGGGTTCTGGTTGCTTGCATTCTCTAGACATCTGTCCTAGCCTCCCACACTTATAGCAGGTGTGGTTGCTATTGGTACCAGCTGTTCCTTGAGTAGTAGAGCCTTCACCAGTTTTAGGCTTGTTAGAGAAAGAAGGTTTGTTTCTATTCTCCTGGAATGCTCTTGGTCCAGAGGGCATGGTCACTTCAAAGTCATCCTTGAATGTGAGCAGGTGGAAAATCAGGTTGGAGACATTGTGGGCTCCATAGATTCCAGACTTCAGAGCAAGAGAGAGGTAGTTATTAGGTTGTACTGCATTGAGAAGAGCAGACTTGACATCAATGAAGAAAGCAGCCTTCAGGGAGATCAAAGTCTGGGCTTCTAGGTAAACCCTATCAGTAAACTCTTGTATGGTTTCCACTTTTCTGATGCCTCCCTCCACAAAGTCCATTTTCTGGTTGTTGAGGGCCTCTTTGCTGCCAAACTCATCTATTAACACCTTGGAGACGTTTGCAAAGGTTCATCCACGTTCTGGGAGTCTAGGCATGATGATTGTTTGGGTCTCAGAATCTAGGCAGTTAAAGATAGCAGAGTTCTTCATTGCCTCATCAGCCCCATACATTGTGTTCTCATACAATCTCAAAAACATGGTGACATTACTCTTCCTATCAAATTTTGGCAAGTTGACAGGTTTGAAGTTAGGGATCACGTTGCTTGTGTTGAAAGATTGTTGGATGAGAGAGTGGTTGCTTCTGGAAGCCTGATACCTAGCTTCTGAGGCAGCCTGACGTTTCTGCAATCTAGTTTGCTCAGGAGAAGCCAGGGGATTCTCACTACTCTCCAGTACTGCTTCAGTCATCATGATGTTCCTAGGGACATTTCTCTGGGTGGCATTGTCTTCATCATAGCTATGGTAAGATTCATTGCCAGATGAGTGTGCCTGGCTACCCAAGGAAAGTCTACTAATTGACCTAGGCTCCTCAAAGTGTACTGTCCTTCCTCTGGGAGGGGAGGCTGGTAGACAAGCAGTAAGGTGGTCAATTTGATCTTGGAGAGTGAAGAGGGTGGCTCTGGTGCCCTTGAGCCCCTCTCTGATGACCTGGTTTTCTTTTACCAGTCCATCTACTTCATCCTCTAAGCCTTGGATCTGCTGATGGGTGGTCTCAGCAAAGGTCTGATTGACCTGTTCTAAGGCGGCCTGTCTCTGTTGGTCATGCTTGGGACCAGCATGGATGGCCTTAAAATCCTTGAGCCCTTCAGCTAATTGAGCCTGGAAAGTGCGTAAGTCCCCATACAATAAGGTATTGTCCTGTTGGAGTTCCTGGACGTCCTTTTCCAAGGAGTGGAAGTGACCAAAGAGTTCCATTATCTCCTTATGAAGTATGTTGGTGTTGTTCCCAGTGGACTCCTCAGTGGTTGAGCCCAAAGTAACTTTATCCAGTTCCTTTAAAATGGATTGGAAGAGGTCCTTGGAGTTTTTGACATGTCCAGTCACTACAGAAATCCAATGTGGATCCAACCCATAATTGCTAAGGATTTGTTGAACCACCTGGGGGATGTAGTTGTGGAAAGATTGCTCCATAGTCTCCATGAACTGGGTTGAAGACATCTGGTTTCTGACTAGCTCAGCAATCTGTTGGTTAACCAACCCAAAGTTTGAACTGAGGTTGGAGTACAGGGTCTGTAAGAAGTTCTGTTGGGCTGCAATCAACTGTCCTTGATGCAGGAGAACACTCTCTTGACGTGCAAGATGGACTCAATTATGACAGATAGCAGGGTGTACAAAGTAGTACAAGTACTCCTTCATCTGGTCAATGGTCTTCATGTCCTTCTTGAGCTGATTGGGGGTGATGTGGCTCAAGGTTTGGAATCTCTCCCTGATGGAGGGTCCATACACTGGCAGGATTGCCAGGCAAGCCAAGTTCTCCCCATCTTGTACTGCTCCTTCATCTATTCCTTGAATAGTAGAGTCCAAAATTTGGGAGGAGGGTACAATATTGGCATTAACAGGGTTAGGGATTGCCACATTCAGATTCAAGGTTGGTAGCATTTAATGGTAGAAGGTCTCTGTACATCTCCCATAAACTGGCTCAGTACAGGCAGTTCCTGGGGGTTTTGAGGAGAACCATCCTGGTTGGTGGTCTCCAGGAAGGATAATTACGGTGTCTTCTGGAGTATGCTTTGAAGGTATGCCTGAACAGAAGCAGAGAGTGGACCATTCCCTCCCTTGGCTAAAACAGGACCACAGTGGGGGTGTCCTGCAGGTTCAGTGTGTTTGGATGAATACATTCTAGGAGTAAGCACCAATGTTGCAAATTGGGCCTGGTTGACATCTTGTGGTTTAACGTCTGTAGTGTTGCTTGTGGTAGAGTACAGTAGCAGGCCTAAACACAAATTAATACAGGTCTTATGACCTTGTAGTCTTTACCTTTTAATACTAGGTAGCAACTAAGTTGAGTAAAAAGGCAAGATTTAATATATGAAATTATATTTTTTATTTAGAAAGAAGGAAAGTTTATATACTATACTGGCTGCACAACGGATGCAGGAGTGTTATTAACATCTGCACCATTGTCAGGAACATTACATGATCTTCTGGTGTCCACCAGGCTCTTGCATTCATGTTCTTTTTGTCTTGGGATGATCTGTACAATCCAGCGAGGAAGAGTGAATGTGCATTACCCTGTAGTGGCTTCAGCTTGCAGCTGCCCATTACAGAAGCTACTTGTAGTTCCCAAACCCAATCCAATCTGGATGTAACAGTTTGGCCGTCATATTGGAATGTCTGAGATACAATTAGGAATATAAATCCGTTGGATCTGACAAATTTGATTGCAAACCAGTTTAGTCTTGACTATCAGGATTAATTCCACTGATAGCCTTGACCATTATACACATGCCATCTAATTTACAATATTTAGGTCACCAACTTGGTACTCAGGGAGGGGGCTCTGGAAGCATTGGAAGGCAAGAGCTCTAAAGCCTTAACTTTATAGGCAGTTGAATATGCTGTAGTCTGAATGTCAATGATACGGTTAGTCAAGACTTTGACATGAGCTTCAGAATTGGCAGACATATCAACTTTGATCAAAGGGGGTCCTAAGATTGAGGGAGCTGTGGCTTCACGCCTGTACAGCATGGCAAAGGGAGACTGACCAGTGACTTGGTGTCTACTGAGCCAATACAAAAAGAGAGCAGCAGGGAGTAATATATCCCAGTTGGCAGCATCAGAGAGGGTAAGTTTCCTAATGGTGGACACAAGGGAGTAATTTGCCTGTTCAATAGTCCCATTGGTTGAAGGGTTATATGGCGCAGAGAAGGATTGGTGCGAGCCCATAGCTTCTACAATAGATTTTATGAGATGGGCATTGAAGTTGGTCCCATTGTCAGAAAGCAAGACTTGATGGCAGCCATGACAGTAGAAGATATCTTTTAACAAGAAGTTAGCAGTGGTCTTGGCAGTTATTATTTATGTTGCTAAGACTTCAAATCATTTACTAAAATGGTCTACGGCTACCAAGATGAATCAACATCCAGACCTAGAACAAGGGAGGGGCCCAACAGCATCAATACTCACAGTGTGGAAGGCATGCTTAGGGGGAATAAGTTTTAATTGATGTTGGGAAGGGGGGTTTATTGGAGCTGACAAGAATGACAGGAGGCAAGGACATCAGGGATTAGGAGGTGTTGTAACTGTGCTGTTTTAGCAGAGTTACAAGGGGAAAGATATTTAGAAACTAGATCATATTTTTTATTGAGAGATAATGATTATATAGTTAATGTGAGTTATGGATAACAGGAACATGATAGTTTTAATCACACAGTGGGATGATGAAGGGGGTGGCTTGATCCTGGTAATGAGTCAAGCGCCAAAACAAGGTATCCACCATAAGGGATCATCATCTGTTCATGTTGTTGGATTTGGAAATTTGAGTTAACTTCCTAGTCTGGCTTTGAGTGACTGGGTAATTGGGTTGCAGGTCACAAACCTGCTTACTCAAAACCTTGTTGGCGGTTTGAGCCTGCTTTTTCAACACCCCCCCAACTGAAGGTTGGCCTCCTCTGGGGGCAGGTTGTCAGGGAGGTTGTCAGGAGCCCGGGCGCTATACTGGACTAACTGTTGTTCTGTGGAGGATAGGGCGGTCTCATGTTGTCTCTGTCATGCCTTGCGGGGTCTCAGGAAATCATGGTAGATGACTTTGTCCTGTTTACATTTCCCAAGTCCTTGCACAAGGTAAGTGTTACTTTCTTTTACCTTTAGGATAATTGATGGGTCTACTTTTTTGGGTTATAGTTTGCTTTTGTTGATGTTCATGACCCAAACTTTGTCACTAACCTCATGTATGTTTTGGATGGGGACAAATGTCTTTTGTAGACTCTTGTTTTCTCTCTGTTTGATCACCATTGGCCTCTATGACCCAGGGATCTGAGCGGGAGGGACCTTGCTTGGAATTTCCAGCTTGTGTCCTGATAATGCTTGGATGATGTTGGGCTGTGTACCATATATCAACTCAAAAGGGCTTTTCCTGGTGGATCTGTTCACACAAGTTTGGCATACAAGTAGTGCATTTGGTAGCTGCTTATACCAGTCCTCAGGTCCCCCGGCGGTGAGCTTGGCCAAGGCTTGCACAAGGCTGCCATTTAACTGCTCCACACGTTCATTGGCCTGGGGGTGATAAGGTGTTGTCACAGTGTGCTTGACCCCATTCTTGGTGAGGTATACATTGGTATCTTCAGAGGTCAATTCATTGCCTCTGTCAGCTATCAGGAGTTCTGGCTTTCCAAACTTGCTGATGATTTATTTTCCTATGAACCGCCACACGTTATTGCCAGTATGTGTCTTTACTGCTTGTGCTACTGGCCATTTTGTAGCAAAGTCTATTGCTGTCATGCCCTGTCCCAAAGGGCAGGCTCTTTAAATTATCATATTTTTTGTTTTGCTTGATTTTAATCTTTCTTTATTTTTTAATATTGGAATTTTGAATTAAGAGTTAATATTTAAGTATTTTAATATAAATTACCCTGTTTTACATTGTTTTGCGTTCAAATTGCTGTTGTTGTTGCTGTCTTTCTCTTCCAGCTATTCTATTAGCTTATATATTCTCTACTTTAAAGTTAGAGAGATTTGATTTTCACTTACCTTTTAAAACTCCTGGTTACGTTGTTGCTGCTCCTCCCCCAGCTTCACGTTGCAGATCAACTTCAAACTGGTCTTCTTTTTCTCTTTTCTTTTCAGGTCACCTCCAAATTTCCCCAGTTGCTCCTCTTCTTGGCTGCTGTCTCCCTGGTTATCAATTTTCAACCAAAAGGCTTCTTTTTCTATAAAAAAAGAGCTTTTGAAGAGTAGTCTTTAAGCCAAAATTTCTAAGTGATTTCTTCCCGTCAATTCTTTATCAAATTTTAACTTGAGTTCTGAATTTTTAGAAATTTGTACATTTTTATTAATTCATTTTAAAGTTTAGTCTTTTCTTTTCTTGAATAAATGGAGGTTATAAAACAAAAAATCTTAGGCTTGTTGTATCCATTATTTTCCCTTGAGGAGTCTTTTAATAGTTATATGTACCAGTTTGCTGATGGAGAGTATCCAAATATTTACATTCCCTTAGTTACAAGTTTTTCACTATTAAGCACCTTGTTTTATCTTCTTTTTTTAGGGTTCTTAAACTCTATCAATCCTTTTGTAACCCAGTATAAGTTCTTGGTAGGATTCTTTAGAATTATATTACAGACATTAACTACCTTTTTATGCCTTCTGAATCTTAACCCTAATTCTTTACACGCTGTATTTTATAACCTTACACCACTATGGGCAAGACCTTACATTATTTTGGCCTCCCATGGGATTGACCCAGGCAATACTTTTCCCATCTATTCTATCATCCTTTTAGCCCTGTTCCTCTCTATTATTATTGTAACATTGTTATCTCTAGTTGTTTTTTTTACTTGATTGGTTATATGATAAAGTTTTTTGTAATAAAGAAAGACATACTCCTACTTCTTACACCAACCAAACATTAGTTCTCAATACCTTAGCTCATAGCTCCCCCCTAGTATTTTTATCACTTTAGCTTATGCACAAGCCCACTTCACTGCTTACAGATCTGAGTTCTCCACCAACTCCCAGAAGGTCCTCTATCTCACTGAAAAGCTCACCGGTCACTACAGAGATTGGTTTAGCTCTCACTCAATACACAAACCAGGTATCCTCCAGAATTATGATCTCTTTGTCAGTTTACTCCTATCTTTCTCTGGGAAACAAGGAGTCATCCACTCCCTCTGTTTCTTGGTTTGCAGGTCTCATACAAGGCTCTCTTCCACTTGGTAAATACAACCAGAAGTTTTTCTCCCTCCAGTCAAGACTACAAGCCTCTGACGCTGAGGCTTGCAGCTTCTACAAGATAGGCCTCAAAATATTGCTCCAGGGTTTTTTGGTCCACCACAACCTCCCCAATGAGTTAGAACCCCTTATCAGAGAGGTGGTCAAGTGGAATCAAAGATACCTTTCCTCAAAAACACATCCTTATTCTAATCTATCCCCTGCAGCTTGTTTGTTTGTACCCAACAAGGTACTGCTTTCTTCAACCCCTCCACCTGGCACCTAGCCAAAGTCTGGGGGGTTTGCCTTACTTCCAAGGAAGTCCTTAGAAGAAGGAACAATAACCTCTGCTCCTACTGTGGATCAAAGGACCATCTTCTACCAGCCTGCCCTCTCTCCAAGTGTTCCCCCCTTGTCAACAAATCCTCCACACTCACCTTGCTTTCCCTTAGCAACACTTCCAAGTCACCAACTGTCTTAGTAACTATCCATGGACCTTTGGGAAAGATCAAGGTCCTTGCTCTTCTTTATACTGGCGCCAATGCCAACTTCATTGAAGATAAACTTGCTAATCTAATTGGACTCTCTGCCTCTGGATCCCTTGCTGTTAAGGTGAGAAATAGCCCTCTCACCAGCGCCACACCTATCCTCCAACTTGTCACCAATGACTTGGAGGGTTCTCCATTCTGTGTCATGTGTAACTCTTCTCCCAACTTATCCTTCCTATTCATCCTTGGATTCCCATGGATGAGAGAGTCCTTGCTTAACTTTGATCCCCCAAACAACAAGATTTCATTCATGTGCAATGACAGTTTTAAATCACTGCCTCTTGTATCTAGAACTCTTTATCCTTTTCCCTCCAAACTGAACCTGACTACCATATCTAGTACAATCATGGATACTCTTTCCGCCAAAAACAAGGATTTATTACCTTATTGTTACTCTGACTTCAAGGATTGCTTTAGTGAAGAGTAATGTAACTTGCTACCTCCTCATAGGCCCTACAATGTCCAGATAAACCTTAAACCAGGCACCACTCCTCCCTGGGGAAGGCTTATTTGCCTCTCTGACTCAGACAACACCCTACTAAAGAATTACATCAATGAGGAACTCTCTAAAGGCTTCATCTCACAATCCACATCTCCATGTTCTTCCCCCATCTTCTTTATCAGTAAATCAGATGGCTCTAAGCGCCCTTGTGCTAACTATAGAGCACTCAATGAGATCACAATCAAGGATAGATGCCCTATTCCTTCTGCTGAGGCTTTGATCAATTGCCTTGCTGGTAGCTCCATATATATTAAGATTGACCTCCAAAGCGCTTTCAACAAGGTCAGAGTCTCCCCTGGCCACAAATAGAAGACTGTGTTCTATACTCCAGTTGGGTTGTATGAATACAATGCAATGCCCTTTGGATTATGTAACACTCCATCAACTTTTCAGGCCTTAATGAATGAGGCACTTCTTCCCTTCTTTAACAAGTTTATTGTTGTTTATCTTGACAACATTCTCATATACTCCTCCTCCATTCCCGGCCATGTTGCCCACGTCAGCCAGGTCCTCCAGAGACTTTAAGAATACAACCTATTTGCAAAATCTTTAAAGTGCTCATTTTTCTGCACCAAGGTCAATTTCCTTGGCTACATTGTCACTCAAAACGGTTTTGCTGTCTCTCCTAGCAAGGTGGATGCTATCCAGAACTGGCCTGTTCCCAAGACTTGCTCACAACTTTATGGTTTCCTTTTGATTGACAAACTATTGCCGTAAGTTTGTAGAAAATTTTTCTTCTTTAGTTTTGCCTCTCACTACCCTTACTTCTCCTTCCACTCCTTTTGTCTGGATACACAAGGCCCAGCTCACTTTTGATGCTACTAAGGCTGTCTTTGTCTTCACTCCCGTTCTCCTGATGCCTGATCCTTCCAAACCCTTCTTGGTTGAGACTGATGCCAGCAACTATGCCATTGGCGGTGTTCTCCTTCAGCTTGGGGGGATGGGATGCAACACCCTGTTGCATACTTCTCTCAAAAACACCTACCAGCTGAACAAAACTACCCCATACACAACAAGGAACTTCTTACCATCATCAAAACACTCAAGCATTGGGGTTGCTAACTCAAGGGACTTGACAAGCCTTTCCTCATTTACACAGACCATAAGAACTTGCTTTACTTTACCAAGTTGTGCTGCATCTCCCAGAGACACGCTAGATGGGTACTAGAGCTGTCAAATTTCTGCTTCAAGCTTGTTTACAAGAAGGGTATACTTAATACCCTACCTGAAGCACTTAGTTGTCACCCTTTATTGTCCAAAGTTGACAAAGATTACAAATCCCTCAACACCAAGATGGTCCTTCTGCCCAAGAGCTTTCTTGAACTTAATGTTATCAGTATCACAACTCCCAAAATACTGAAGCAAATACACAAGTCCCAGCGTTCCAACAAGGTCTTGTCTCAGATTATTGACGCTCTCACAAAAAATGATACAGTTTCAAATCCTTCCTTCTCCCTGCTAGATGGGGTGTTATATTTCAACAACATTTGGTAGTTTCCTCCCCAGACCTTCAACAGCTACTAACCATCACGCTCCATGATTCTCTTGCTGCAGGCCACTCCAGATATAAGAAAGCTCTTTCTAAGCTCTGTGATCACTTCTGGTGGCCAAATATGTCCACCTTTGTCAAGTCATATGTCATTAGTTGCCTGGTTTGCCAGAGAAGCAAACACTCCACCCAGAAACCTGTGGGTCTTCTATGCCCTCTTCCAGTCCCTGAGGGTCCTTGGCAGTCTGTCTCTTTAGATTACATTGTCCAGCTTCCTCAGTCTGAAGGTTTTGACGCCATACTGGTCATTGTAGACAGATTATCAAAGCAGGCTATTTTTTCTCCTTGTAATTCCAACATTACTGCAAAACAGACTGCTTCCCTCTTTGTTAAACACATCTTTATTCACCACAGCACTCTAAGAGATATTATCTCCAACCGTGGACCACAGTTCCTTTCCCTGTTCTGGAAGGAGTTTATGACCCAGCTAGGCGTTCACCTCTCCCTTAGCACGTCCTATCATCCCCAGTTGAATGGGCAAACCAAACGTACAAATCAGAAACTATAATGTTTTATTTGCTGTTTTTTCAACAAACAACAAGATAACTGGGCTTCTCACTTACCTTTAGCCCAGTATTCCTGCAATGCTACCCCCATTCTTCTACCAAGGTGTCCCCTTTCATGGCTAATTTAGGCTATACTACTGCATTTTTCCCTTCTGTCATCTCCTCTGTCCGTTCCCTGTCAACCAAGGAGTTCCTAGTCCAGCCAGTCTTATGGGAAACACAATGAACGCACCATACTCTTGGAAGACCAGTTCCTCTCCCACATTACAACTCTGTCTTATCTATCCACCTTGTACCAGGACATTATCTCATCCCAACTCCTTGACAAGGAGAACACTCCTACTGGCCTTACGCTAAGCAACAGATCTTGGTTCAAGAATGGAAGCCTCTACGTACCAATTGACAAACACTGACAAACAATTCTGGAAAGCTTTCACGACTCCCCCCTCACAGGACATGGGGGCATACTCAAGACAATCAAGAGAATCCAATAAAGATACTGGTGGCCTAATATGAAGAAATCAGTTTCCCAATACATTTCCACATGTGTATTGTGCGGCTGCAACAAACCCTCCACAATGAAGCCCCAAGGATTACTCAAACCACTGCCTATTCCCTTGTGTCCTTGGTACTCCATATCCATGGATTTTATTTTGGACCTTCCAGAAAGCAAAAGCATGACTGGCATCTTTGTGGTAGTGGATTGGCTAATAAAATATGCAATCTTTACACCCTTCAAGCGCGCAATGGCAGAGGACACTGCCAACATGCTCTTTACTCATGTAATTGCCAATCACAGAATCCTCAACAACATCATCTCGGATTGAGGTACACAATTCACATCCAAGTTCTGGAAGTTCTTAAGGAAGGTGTTATGGTTTAAAACTCTTATGTCCACCTCCTTCCATCCTCAGACCAACAGACAAACAGAAATGGTAAAAAAGTACTGGAAGGGTTCCTCAGAAATTATGTAAACTTGCAACAGGATGACTGGGTAACCCTACTTCCACTTGCCCAACTATGCTACAACACCAATCACCATGGCTCTAATAGAGTATCTCCTTTCTTTGCCAACTATGGATATAACCCCAAGGACCTTCCTGATTCTTCAACCAAAGACACTATTCCTTCTGCACACCAATGGGTGGCCTCGTTATTCAAGAATCATCAGTACCTCAAGACACAACTGAAGAAGACCATCTTTCAGTATAATACCCAAGCAGATAGACATTGAAGAACTCCTGAAGACATCCAAGTGGGAGACTATGTGTTCCCCAATACCAAGAACCTTAAACTGGATATTCCGGGGCAAAAGCTAGGCCCAAAAAAGATTGGGCACCTGTTGGTCATTGAGCGATGATCTGATGTTAACTTCCAACTCAAACTCCCTGAAGGCTCCTCTGCCCAGGATGTGTTCCACATCAGCATTCTGTCTAAATTCAAGGGTTCATCATCTGACATGAGCCACAAGGGTCCTCCTCCTGTCATATTAGACCATACTCCTGAGTGGGAAGTAGAAGACATCCTCAATCACTGCATCTCTCAAGACAAACGTCAATATCTGGTAAAATGGAAGGGCTATTAGATAGAATCCAACTCCTGGGAACCAGAAGTGACCCTAGCAAATTCACCCAAAGCCCTCTCACGCTACAAGGGTACTCTGGAAGGAAAGGGCCTTCCTGGGGAGAACATTGTCAGGGAATTTCCCCCTTACAACAACAATCTCTCCTTACTGGGAAATTGTTCTACCTCATCAATGATTGCCTATTCAGAAAGTAACAAAAAATTGTATTTTCCATCCAATATTATCAGCAACGTCTTGGACAGGAATCAAACCCAGGACCCAAAAGAGAAGGCTCAGGTTAGTTTACAGTCAAAGTGTCAACTTAAATTACCTATTTATGTTGATACAATTCAATCCCCTTTTTTCTGCCCTTCAAATCTACTTTTAAAACTGTTAATAGTCCAGCCAACAACATCACTTACTGCTCGCATTCCAATTGGCTGCCTGCCTTGACCTTGCTGCTCTCAAACCCACTTGTTACATATGCAACTATGGCTCCGCACTTTATCTCTGTTAATATTAAGCTTATCAACCACTTAATTGTTTCTGATCTTGTGACTTTTTTTTGGACTCTTTTTGTCAGGGCCCAGAATGGGCCAGAAAAAACCCTATGTTACATAGGTTCAACGCCCACAATTGAGCAATTGCGCGACTGATCAATTGTGTTGTCAATTACGCAGATTTACCAAAAGAAACCCTTAATTCCAAGTGGGGAATTGAACCCTGGTCAAGGCCAAGCCTGGGGGGCAATTGGAAACCATCTGAAAGCCATTCAAAAAAGATTTTAATTGGCCTACACCCTCTGAAACCCAGAATTGGGGACTTGGGTTGCCAAATGGCTCAAAATTCCCCTACCAGCTTCCCCAGGGAGAAAATAATGAAAGGATCCATCTAACTGACAAATCAGGAGTCACCAATAGGGCCCAGCTTGAGAACAACCCATTGGCAACCAATAAGAAGTTACCAGTAAGTCCAATTGCAGTTTCCCAGCAGGATATAGCTGGGAACACTCGCATCCCCTTTCTTTGTTGACATCTTCATCTAATAAACTTTGTTGGTTAATGCACACTGAGCATTTATACTTTGCAGGGCTTTATTACATTATTACAAAATTTATACTGCTGGTGCTTTCAAACAGAGAGTACCTCCAGTACCAACGCCAGCGCTGGGAAACAGAGCAACTTTTAGCTGCTTCCAACCAACCACCGCCAGCCCTTACCCCATATCCTAGAGTGCTGGATCAAGAATTAATTCCTGCTCCCGCACCGCACCCCTCTTTTCCTGGTGTTCCTCTGCTCCAACAACTTGCCCAGCCAAGCCTGACCATGAGCGCCACCACAGGAGAACTTCCTCTCATTCCTTCTGCTTCATTGTATGACTACAGTAAGCTTGGATTTGCCTATTTGACTATTCTGGGGCTCACTGAGTAAGTGATACCCCACATGGGAGTGTGGCATCCTTGGGCTACTGCTGCCAATTATGTGATGCAGATGGCCCCTGTCATCTACTGGGCCTTCCAGGCTCAACCCTTCCCCTTGACCAAAGGTTCCCCTGGGAGTCACCCAGGCCATGACAGTATGGCAACCCTATCCAAACTTGTAAGCCTGAGCCCCTATATTCAATTGATAATAGGGGCACTTTGTATGTTTTTTGTATGATTGCAGCTTACTACACCTACCAGTTTTGCACCTGCTGCACAATTGCTCACAACAAACCTAGACCTGAATCCCACCCAAGTACTGCACAATTACAGAACGTCAACATATCTACCTCAAACCAGAACGCCTATGCACCCACCAGTTTCCCTGACCTACCCAAGATGGACCTAGCCAGCTTCAAGAAAGGCATGGTCATGATTAACACCCTGTTCAGGGCCCACCCTGAGAACTATTGTGACAACGCCCAAAAGGTGATGATGGTGGCAGAATAGTTGAAAGATGACACCAGAGAGGTTTTCCTCAACTTGCTGGAGGAGGACCCAACTTGATATTGTCATATGAGGCCTTCCTGGAATGTATGAATAGTGCCACCACCCCCGCAGGAGCAAAAGTACAAGCATATATGAGCTTTCTTTGCCTGAGCCAAGGTAGAGATGACCTGGAAGCTTACATCCAGAGATTCTTGAGACTGGCTTCAGCTGCTGAAGTACCTGACAACATCTCTGGCCTGCACTTCAGAAATGGCCTGAATAATCACCATGCCAACCTGATGCGCCATCACCGCTGTAACCTGCCCAAGGATAAACTCCTAGCCATTGCCCACAGGATGGATTTCAGCCAGCCCCAACAGTATGGGCTCCCCCTAGAAACTACCAGCCACAATGAAACCAAACTGCTGCACGCCCTTGCCTGAACATGGCCCCGGAAGAATACCAGCGCCATGTACAAGCAGGCTTATGTTTCTACTGCCATCAGAATGGCCACCTGTCCAAAGACTGCCCTACAAGAAGCTCCACTGCCCAGAACCCCACTATTTCTGCAATAAACAGCTCTTCTCAGTCTTACCCTATTATCCAAGCCACCTTGTTGTATTCAGACCAGGAGCTGAAGATACCAGCTCTCATGAACAGTGGAGCCACCCACAATTATATTGAGCGAGGCTTAGCTGAAAAATTGGGACTAGAATTGGAAGATAAACCCACCCTGGCCACCCTAGGAAATAAGTCTACTGACACCTCCTTTGAGATTAAAGGAGGTGTTATTATGAAGCTGAGTCTTGCCCAGATCAAGGTCAAATTCTTAGTAATGGACAAGTTGCCCCAACCTGTGGTGTTGGGGTTTGATTGGTGGGTAGAGCATGAGTTTAATATTGACTATGCCAGCCAACAGGTGCAATTTTTACATGTAGGTACAACCTGGAAGCTACCCTATGTGACCACCCAAACATGTCCCCTATTGAACAGCATGGTGGTTGCGCCTTGAAAAGGAGAAATACCTGCCTGCTTAGAGAGATGGAAATCAGTGTTCTCTGAGACCATGGCCACATCTCTCCCCAAGCACACCCAATTTGACCACGCTATCAACTTGATCCCTGGAACCCAGCCCAAACATGGCCCTGTATATGGATGCAATATGAAAGAGCAGGGGGCTCTCAGGGAATACCTAGACACCATGTTGAAGAAAGGCTACATCCGCGTATCCAAATCCCCTTGTTTGTCTCCCCTGTTGTTTTTCAAGAAAAAGGTGGAGAATTGAGGCCTTGTGTAAACTACCAAAATCTCAACAAGATTACTTTAAAGTCCCGCTATCCTGTTCCAAACGCTGAAGACCTTTCAGATCAGCTCTCTGGAGCAAACATCTTTTCCAAAGTTGACTTAAGGGACACCTTCAATCAGATATGTATCAATCCTGGAGACAAATGGAAAACAGCTTTCAAAACAAGACAAGGGCTATTTGAATACTTGGTTATGCCATTTGGCCTCTGCAATGCTCCCAGCACCTTCCAAACCATGGTAGACGTAGTGCTTGGTGACCTCAAGGACCAGTGCTGTGTAGCCTACCTAGACAATATCCTCATCTATAGCCAAACTCCCAAGGAACACAAAAAACACCTACAAATGGTAATGCAGAGACTCCAGGATCATGGATTATTTGTAAAGCTACCCAAGTGTGAATTCTTTCAAGACAAAGTAGAATTCCTTGGCTACCATGTCCTGAAAGGAGGTTTTGCCATGTCACCAGACAAAATTGAGGCTGTCACATCATGGCCAGAGCCCACTAACTGTAAGTAAGTATGGAGCTTCTTGGGTCTGGCTAACTTTTGCAGAGAATTTGTCCAAAATTTTTCTTCCATCTGCCTTCCTTTGACCCGCCTGACCTCCAAAAAGCACGCCTTTGTGTGGGACAATACAACACGCACAGCCTTCAATACACTCAAGGACGCCTTTGTTTCTGCACTAGTCCTTGCTATGCTCAACTATGCTAAACCCTTTGTGGTAGAAACTGATGCCTCATACTTTGCCTTGGGGGGTGTTACTTCATGAGGGGCATGATAGTAAGCTTCACCCTGTAGCTTACTACTCCAGGAAGTTCACTGCATCATACCTGAACTACCCAATATATGACAAAGAGATGCTGGCAATTATCCAATCCCTGAACCATTGGAGAAGATACCTTTGTGACACTGCCTATCCAGTGAAAATCATGACAGACCACAAGAATCTGACTTACTTCTTCAAACCACAACAACTTAACTAATGTCAGGCCAGATGGGCACTATTCCTAGCCAATTACAACCTGAAGATCAATTAAAAACCTTGGAAGATAAACATTGTACCCAGCGCCTTGAGTCAAAGAGCTGATTTCTTCCCCAGTTCCAAAGAGATGGAGGAGTTCCACACCCAATCACTATTATCTCCACACATGCTGGAACCCATGCTCTTATTGCTAGGCCTGGCTAGTAGGAAAGAAGAAATCCAACATGCTCAGACCCTGGACAAGCACTGTATTACCGTCATGAAAGACTTAGCTGAGAACATTGACAGCAAATATTACAGAGCAGGTTATTCACTACACAGAAGATTCCTAAAACTAAATAGACAAACCTACATACCTGAAGGTTCACTGAGATTGGAGATTCTGAAGGAGTACCACGACTCCCCCATGGCTGGACACCCGGGCTGCACCAAGACCTCAAAGGATATCCAAAGAGCGTACATGTGGCCAAGAATGAAGCTGGAGATAGAGACATACATTAATGGTTGTGAAACATGTGGCCACTCTAAACCCAAGCAAGGAAAACCTGAAGGCTTGCTCCAACCCCTCCAAATTGCAGTAGGCCCTTGGAAGTCAGTATCTATGGACTATATAGTAGAGCTCCCAGAGTCAAAAGGCTACAACATCATACTTGTGATTTTTGACAGATTCATAAAGATGGGTTACTTTATTCCTACCACCACTCACGTGACAGCCAAGGAGACCGCCACCCTCTTTAGGGACCACATTTTCATGAATCATGACTTACCCAAGGAAGTTATCTCTGATTGTGGCCCCCAGTTTACATCCAAGTTCTGGGCACAAATCTTACAAGACCTGGGAATCAATAGATCACTATCCACAGTGTACCACCCCCAAAGTGACAGACAAACTGAAAGAGTTAACCAAGTATTAGAACAGTACCTCTGATAATATGTTAATGCAGAACAAGGCAACTGGACTGAAAACTTACCCATGGTGCAATTCTCATACAATAATCAAGACCACAGTTCTACAGGAATGTCTCCATTCAAGGCCAACTATGGATTTGACCCTACTTGGGACCACCTCCCCACAGAAGAGTCCAGCAACCCCAAAGGACAAGATTGGGTGGCTACCATCCATACCACCCAAGAAGAGTGTGCTCAAAACCTGAAGCAAGCCGTACAGACCTACAAAGACTTTTCCAACAAGAGGAGAAGCCCTGGACCATTGATAGAAGTTGGGGAGATGGTTTACCTCATCGCCAGGAATATCAAGACTACAGCGCCATGTGCAAGCCTCAGCCCTAGGAAAACTGGACCATACAAAGTTTTGTAACACATAGGAGAAGTAGCTTACATATTAGAGCTCCCCTTTAACTGGAAGATCCATGACGTCTTTCACTGATCACTATTGTCCAAGAAGAAAGGTACCTCATATCCTCATCAAGTTGTTTGTACTGCCCCTCCCCCGCTCAAAGTAGGAAGCTTTCTAGAGCATGAGGTTGAACAGATTCTAGACCACAAGATGATATATTGACAACTACACTACTTGATCAAATGGAAAGGTTATCCACCCAAAGAGAATACCTGGGAACCTGAATATAACCTCGCCAATGCTAGTGTCCTCCTGACTACATACAAGACTGGGCATCCAGAGTTAAACTGTAAGAGCTCAACTATGGTGGGGAATGATGTCAGGGCCCAGAATAGGCCAGACAAAACCCTATGTTACATAGGTTCAACGCCCGCAATTGAGCAATTGCGTGACCAAATGATTGTGTTGTCAATTACACAGATTTACCCAAAGGAAACCTTAAGTCCAAGTGGGGAATCAAACCCTGGTCAAGGCCAAGCCTGGGGGCAATTGGAAACCGTCCAAAAGCCATTTGAAAAAGATTTTAATTGGCCTACACCCTCTGAAACCCAGAATTGGGGACTTGGGTTGCCAAATGGCCCAAAATTCCCCTATCAGCTTCCCCAGGGTGTAAATAATGAAAGGATCCATCTAACTGACAAATCAGGAGTCACCAATGGGGCCCAGCTTAATAACAACTTATTGGCAACCAATAAGAAGTTGCCAGTAAGTCCAATTGCAGTTTCCCAGCAGGATATAGCTTGGAACATTGGCATCCCCTTTCTTTGTTGACATCTTCATCTAATAAACTTTGTTGGTTAATGCACACTGAGCATTTATACTTTGCAGGGCTTTATTACATTATTACAAATTTTATACTGCTGGTGCTTTCAAACAGAGAGTACCTCCAGTACCAACGCCAGTGTTGGGAAACGGAACAACTTCTAGCTGCTTCCAACCAACCACCGCCAGCCCTTACCCCATATCCTAGAGTGCTGGACCAAGAATTAATTCCTGCTCCCGCACTGTGCCCCTCTTTTCCTGGTGTTCCTCTGCTCCAACAACTTGCCCAGCCAAGCCTGACCATGAGCGCCAACACAGGAGAACTTCCTCTCATTCCTTCTGCTTCATTGTATGACTAAAGTAAGCTTGGATTCGCCTATTTGACCATGCTGGGGCTCACTGAGAAAGTGATACCCCACATGGAAGTGTGGCGTCCTTGGGCTACTGCTGTCAATTATGTGATGCAGATGGCCCCTGTCATCTACTGGGCCTTCCAGGCTTGACCCTTCCCCTCAACTGAAGGTTCCCCTGGGAGTCACCCAGGCCATGACACTTTTCTTATAAGTGTTTTAATTATTTATATTATTAAGCTACCACCCAATGCACATCTTAGAGAGGTATTTCATTCCAATCATTATTTTCATGCCAATTATTGGAAAATCCCCTCACATCAAAGGTTCCTCTTAAAACTGCTTCAGCCTCTATTGAAGTATTTAAGGGAACAAATTCAAATTATTCCTACTTGTTCCAAAAATATAGACTTTTTCTATTCCACACTTGCCAACACTTACTTCTGATCTCGCATTTTGAAGCCATGAAAGGAATTCTATTCCTGTTCTTGTTTCTAGCTTCCTTCTTGTCTGTGGTGTTAGCCTTGGAGAACCCAACGCCAACTACTGACTGGCACAACTCCTCTCCTGAAAATGCTCACCAAAAGGAATCTCTAGCCCATGGTTGGTTTAAGTACCCCTCCAGCCACTGGGGACGCAAATTCCACTATATTTGCTATTTCACTCCTCCTCCTCCTCCTCCTTCAGCAGAGCCTTTGTTGGTTAGACCCTATGCCTCCTTCTACCTGTTAACATATATGGTGGGGTATTATATGCTTGGTTGCTTCAGCTCCATGATGAGTAGATTTGCTTATTTGGGCCACTTGGGTCATCTTTCCATGATCACAGTACCTATTGGATCAGTAATTGCAGGGCTCAACTTAGGGGCTTTGGTCCACCAGGTAGAGAACTTGTTTCCTATTAAGTGGGTCCCTGACAGTTAAGGAGCAACTCATTGAGCGCCCCCTGTGTATTGTAAGATATGTTGGCAGGCAAGTCTGGAAACTTGGTTACAACACCCCCCTTGCCCCTTGCTTGTCGTCAGACACCAGGATCAGAGTCTGTGGGAGATCTGGGAAGGTCCGCACAAACAACTTTTGTGTGGGGATGGCGCGGCAGGGGTGCAAGCAATTGTGGTGGAGCGTCTTGGTGTTTCCTTGGGCATCCTCAAGCTGATAAGTGTGATTGTCATAGACCGCAGCTATCTTGAAGGGCCCTAGGTAGTTGGGTTCCAATTTATTCAAATTGGGGTTGAGGGTATAGATGGGGTCACCTACGGCGTATCTAGCTTCAAGGTTTTTGTCCCTCCTTCAATTCTTTTGTGCTCAATTTCTTGGGCTTTGGCACGCCATTGGTTTAGGGATAGAGTCATCAACAGGGGGCTTTCCAGAAACTGTAGACTGTAACTTCCCCTGTTCAACTCCTGTCAGACTGTCAGGCGTCCCAAAGGCCAAGGCACTGGGACTGAAACTAGTGCCTTGGTTGATTCTTTCTTGTAAAATAAGTAGAGTGGTGGACAAGTGTTTGGTCCATGCGGTATTGGGGTGTTCCTGTGAGAGCTTAGCAATCAGCTGGAACAGGGAGCCATTTAACCGTTCTACGCACCCATTGGCTTGCAGATGATAAAAGGTGGTGACTATCTATTGGAAGGCATTCTTGGTGCAGTATGCCTTCATGACCTGTCCAACAAGTTTGGGGCCACCATCTGTGATGAGACATTTAGGCCGCCCAAAGTGGGCCATAATTTCCTTGCCAATGAAGCAGGTGATGGTAATGGTGGTGTGGTTAGTTGTTGCCCAGGCCACTGGCCAGCAAGTGAAGTAGTTGATGGCGGTTATGATGTATTTCTTCCCCAGTCTGTCTTCAGGGAGGGGCTCAAATACATCAAGGGCTCACTGTTCAAAGGGCTCCATGGCCTTGATTGTCACAAGTGACAAACTGTTATCAACTATGCTCATTGAAAGGCCTCAACTACGAGACTCAAACCCTGCCCCCCCGCAGGCTGCCAGCCCGCAGGGCCAGCTGCCCAGCTGCCTGCAGTTTTTTGGGCTCAAACCAGAGCAAGATTTGACTTCAGAGAATCCTTTGAAGCTTGGCAAATAAAAATCACCTACAGAAATGCTTCCCACGCCAAAGGCTTCCAACAACTTGACCAATCAGCAGGCGGGTCCAGCCACAGATCCCAAAATAACTCAGGCCCACGTGGAAGGGGAAACAGAGAGCCTTCCCATAGAACGCGGGCCACCCAGAGACAGCTAATCCCACAACCTGACTAGAAAATTTGAGCATTCTCAGTTCAAGCCAGCCAATGGATTAACTCCCGCAATTGATGCCACCAAAGACTGGGAAGACCTGGTGAACAGAAAAACCTGGGCCAAGGAAATCTGTGAAAGTTTTGCCATGACAGAGGGGCATACTTATACCCCGGACCACCAGGAAGATGCCCATTGCCATTCTTGCAATAAAGTGACATGAACCTTTGGCTCAACCAGATCATACCATACTTGTTATTAGTTCTACTTCATTTCCAGCCTACGTCTTGCGGTCCCGCGCCCCACCCTCGCACAACCCAAGAAACCGCGGACCAACTGCCCGACCTTTACTGTCCACCAGGAGCCCCCTTTGGCCCAGTATATTTCACCAAGTACCCACCTAACCCAGCGTATTTGGAGTTTACTCTAGAGGAAATCCTAATCCACGACCCTGAAGCTAGAACTAGAGATGGAAGTCCTATACAGAGAAGGCACCAAAATTATCTGGCCCCTTTGTTATTCTGCAACAAGTATAATTTCCTGCCCGCATATTTGGTTCCAATGATGCTGCCCCACACCCCGCAGCCTAACCGCCTGCAAGAATCTGTTGCCACTGATGAATCCACTTCCACCCAGATATTTGGGGTGATGTACATCACCCTCACCGGATTGATTGATTTCATGGTGCCTACGAGCGGACCTTGGGCAGTCCTTGGAAAATTGTTATCTTACATTGTAAAGTTAGCCCCAATCTTGTGGTGGGCTCTCCCTGCTGGGCCCGCGGGCTGTCTGCCTGCAAGTTCTCAGGAACCCCCCACAGGTTGGATCCCTGACATTGATGGGCAGGACAGACTTGAGGGGTGCAGGTTTGGATGTATTCTTCTCACACAGCACACATGTTTTAAGGAGATCCAAGATATCTTGGCGCATATGCGGCCACCAAATCTTTTGTTTCATGATCTCAAAGAAGTTGCGTCCTCTGATGTGACCCAAGGTGTGGTGGTAATGCAGTATTGTGTTGCCTCGTTGTGTGATGGGGATGTAAGGCGTCTTCTTACCTGTCTCTGCCTGGGGGCAGACGTTGCCAGCATCAGTGGTGAACTGACTTTCATTGTCCTTCAGCTTGGAGATGGTTACTGAGTTAAGGCCTTTGTAACAAGTTGCTTCAGGATGGAGGTACAACATTGGCCAGTTGGGATCCAAGCCATCATCCCCGGTGATGGACACTACGTAGAGTTGTGAGAGGGCGTCAGCTGTGATGAGTTTCTTCCCAGGCTTGTACTCAATGCGCAACTGGTAGGGGGATAGACGCTTGACCCAGACTGCTTGGCGGCGTGTCAAGTGGGACTGTGTGTTGAAGTACTGGAGTGACTTCTAATCTGTTTGGACGTGAGGTGGAAAGATTGTCCCTTCCAGGTAACAGCGCCATTTCTCAACGCAGTGCACAATTGCCGCCAACTCTTTATTGTGTATAGGGTAACATTGTTCTGAGTCAGTAAGCTTCCTGGACTTGTATGCCATGGGGAGAAAGACGTCATTGTCAGTTTCTACCCGTAGTACGCCCCCTATGGCCCTGTCAGAGGCGTCAGTATTGAGTCTATACTGGCAGTTCCAATTAGGGAACTTCAATACAGGTGCAGTTTTAAGTCTCTGCTTCAACATCTGAAAGGCTTGATCTCTGACATGGGTCCAGTGGAAGCGCTGTTTAGTGTTCAGGAGCTTGGTGAGAGGTGCAATAAGTTCTCCACAATTGGGGATGAATTTATGTATGTAGGCAACCATGCCTAAGAAGATACACACCTGACTGACATCAGTGGGTGGTGGCATGCTTGTGATTGCCTTGATTTTAGCAGGGCCAGGCTTTATCCCTTGGGCAGAGATGGTGTGCCCAAGGAACAGCAGCTCCAACTTGAGAAACTCACATTTGGAGGGTTTAGCTTTTAGCTGGTTTTTCCAAAGGGTATCAAGGACAGCACAGAGGTGTTGAAGGTGCATGGTTTGATCTTGACTGAAGACAATAATGTTGTCAAGGTACACAACTGGCCATTTCCCAATCAACTCCTTGAATGCTTTGTTCATCAACATGGCAAAGGTGGAAGGAGTGTTGGTCATTCCAAAGTTCATGACCCGGCACTCAAACAACCTGTAGCGTGTATGAAAGGAATTTTTGCCTCATCCCCTGGTGCAATGCGGACCTGGTTGTACCCCGCGGTGAGATCCATCTTGCTAAAGACCTTTGCACCCGTGAGTGTGTCAAACAGGTTGTCAATTAATGGCAGGGGTACTTATTCTTAACTGTCACCTTGTTTAGGGTGTGGTAGTCTGTAACCAGGCAAAGGGACCTGTCCTTCTTGGCTACAAAGAAGACAGCTGCCCCATATGGAGAGAGCAAAGGGCAGATGAAGCCCTTGTCAAGTGCATCCACAAGGTGCTGGCAGAGGGTCTCATCTTTTTTGGTGTGAGACAATATAGGGGGCGTGCTTTAGGTAGCAACCCTTGGAGTTGTACAGTGTGCTGGATCTTCCAGGGAGGAGGTAGTTGTTCAAGTGTCTCACTAAACACGTCCTTATATTCCTTGAGGAGTGTGGCAAGCGCTGGTGAAGGTAACATGGTCAAGGGAGGGGCTGCAGGTGGTTTAGCATGAATAACTTTGACTGAGCATTGATTGAAGTCTAGTTTCCCCCCTTGAAATTGTATGAGCCTGTTTCTGTTATTCTGACAAACACATTATTGTGAAGAAGCTTGCTCATTTTGACAGGATAGATCTGGAAGCCTACCCCATTCCTATTGAGGGTGATGACCAAGGTATCCCAGTCAATGTAAAGGCGGTTGTGCCAAAGCCAGTTAAGGCCAGCAATTACGTTATGGCTGAGCCCTGCCATGATTGGCCCAGAGAGCTTGACCTGGACGTTCCCCATTCTCACAGAGAAGGGGACTGTCTCATGGTTAATTTCCACTCTGCAGGGGTCAGCTACTTGTACTGCCTTGAATCTGCTGGGTACTCGGTCTAGCTGCTGTAAATCAGCAAACGCCTGGTAAACCATAGTGTGATTGGCCCCAGTAGCTACCAAAAATTTGTGGGTGTTCCACAAAAACAGAAGTGATAAGCCAAGCAGGTTACTTTATTGAGAGAATGACTCACTTGAAGCATGGGGTTGTCACTATGGACCTGAAAGACGTCAAGGGTTTCAACTTTGTGTACACTGTAGTTGCAGGGATTCTTTGTGAGGAGGGATTGAGAGTGCGGGTCAGGTGGGGTTGTAGGACCTCTCGTAGCTACAACCCCCAGGCTTTTCCTGGGTCCTCAATTTGGGCTAGCTGGAGCTCCCCCTTGTGGGGGTGTTTAGTCTCATTATCCTGTTGATGGGGCTGGCAGTGGTCTACTTGATTGTGGGCACTGTCAGGTGTTGCACAAGGTTGAGGTGGAGCATCATTTATACGGCGGAAACCCATCAAAGCCTGGTTGTTGGCCTCCACAATGGCTTTGTTGTAGTCATCAATAGAGGTGCAACAACCTATGGGGACCCATTTACAGATATGGGGTTTTAACCCATTGATGATGAGGGTGAGTAGCATTGCATTTACGTCAGTCACAGCTTTGGGGGCGGCAGCAAGGGCTTGTTGCCAGGCGGCAAGGTACTCAGGGACGGACCCAGTCTGTTTGATTGCCAGAAGAGGAGTTCCCACTACAATGGGGGAGAAGGTTTTGCTGTAGCGGGACTTTGTGGCATCTCAGAATGCCGCCCAGGTAACGTCAAGTTCCTGGCTGGCCCAGTTGGTGAACCACATGGTGGCGGGCCCCGTGAGGCGGCCAGACGCAGTGGCAACCCACATGGGCTCGGGAACCTGGCAGATACAGAGGCAGGTTTTGGTGGAGTGAAGCCAACTGACAATGTCGGCTCCTTCATCACCTCCCGCAAAGGATTCCAGCTGGAGGTTGAGCATGCGCTGTGAAAGGTCTGACTGAGGCGGGATGACGCTGGCGTCACGCTGTCCAAGGTGGAGTCAATTGTATACACTTCTAAGAACTAGCTGGTCTTGATAAATAACGAACCCTTTGGGGATGTCACCCTCGGAGATTGGCAGGAAGTTTTCTTGATGGGGAGTAGCCATACGGCCCGTACTCCGTTCTTTCTTAGGGGGATTTTTTTCTTTAGGTAGGTCGTGAACCTACTGTTGCTACCACTGTTGCAACTGAACCAATGAGGATTCAGTATTTGAATTGGGGAAGACAACAGTCCAATAGAAAGGACAGGAATAATAAGAATAAGGTATCGTTTATTGTAGAATATTATGGTTAATATACCATATGGGAAAAGCCACATGGCCACAAGGGGGTGGCATGGTGGCATGTTCCATGTAAGGATTGGAGCCAAGGAATAACTCGTGCGGGATCAGCAGGTCAAATTGGTAGCACTCTTAATTAGAAGAAAGTGCCCACAATTCAATATTGCCATCAGATTGGTCCATGTCGTTAGATACATCAAGGGGCAACTCATTGAGCACCCCCTGTGTATCGTAAGATACGTTAGCAGGCGAGTCTGGAAACTCGGTTGCAACACATCTATTACAAGGATCAAACCTTTTGAGTCCTAAGCAGAACATTATTTGGACAAGCCTTGTGACTGCCATGACATACATGGACGGTATGTGGTTTCTCATGATACTATATAATAATCTAAACTCATACCAATAAAGTATCATTCTCTTCTTAATTTTCCCCTTTATTTTGTTTTATATACTTCTCAAAAGTATATACTTGACAAAGCCACCAAGGATAGTGCCAGCAGATCAGGGTCTGGACCAGGCCCTTGGTAGGAAAAGATTTTGGCTTGTTACAGACCTATCTGGAGTACCACTGGTCTGTTTTAAGGGCTGGGATATGCTTTAAACCACAAAATGCCCGCCAAGCTTTCAATAAAATTGCCACCCTCTTCTAACTTTACCCTGGCTTTTAAGTCCCTTGGACTTGTTGAAACTGCAGGGCAAACCCCCCAGCAAGGTTGAGTCAGAAAAGAAGACCTGTAACTCATTTTGACCCATCTAAGACCCAAAGCCAGGATGTGCCAAGTCAAGCCTGCCAGTTTTTTTTTAAAAAAACCAAATCCAAGTCAAGCCTGCCAGCTGAGACATCACAGCTAGATGGTCCATATATGGAGTGTAGGTCATCTCCCAAGATTGATGCTCTATATAACAGGAACATCCATCTGCTCCTGATGCCACTGCAAATGCTATACAGCATATTTCTTCTAAAGTAAAGATGTTATTTATTCCAATATTGGTTTCCCCCTTTTTGAAACTCTGCTAAAATAGCACAGTTACAGCACACTCTTTCCTGGCTTATCTACTTTCAAGCAAGATATATATGGCAGCACTATTCCTGATCGGCCCTTTATCAAGACTGAGATGTATGTATCCTGGTTACCTCAACCCTGGTTGGGTATAACTCTGTTGATCTTGCCTTCAGGGGATTCATTTTGGGAGCTGAGGAACTTTCTCATTTAAGATTTATGTTTACTACTTTAGATCGCTACTTAATGATTAGCCAGTTCAAGCTAAGCTGGAGGATTTCGGCGAAGCAAAGGAGATCAAAGTTGGGAAGTACCCGGGGCTCAAGTACAGGGATACACGGGCTAGTTGAGGGAATGGGGCATACTTATAAATTACCTTTGATCCCCTGAGGGCTAAACCGGATTGCCAACTTTATCCAAAGGAAGTTTTAGTTAAACTAACAAACGCAGGGCAGTGAAATGGTAAAAGTGTAGGTACGATGGGTATATTTGATTAAGTAAGGTGTTGTCCAAACTAAATACAGTAATTGTTGGGTTGAGAAGAGAAATCTAGTAGCAAGAAGAAAGTAGATTATGAAGGTTGATAATGTCTTACTAGCCTGATCATATTTCAACAGATTTGAAACAAAGTAGTTAAGCTAGGGATCCGGTTTATGTTTAACAATTAAAGATAATTTTCCCTGGTGGGAATACAAGCGTCAGGGAGCTAGGCAAGATTAAGATTTAAATACAAGTTGGGGTTTTTCCTGGCAGAGTGGAGAATGAATAAAGCCATTTAAAAGAAAACGATATTTGAAAATAAATGGCTAAGAAAGAAAAAATATGAGTAGAATGGTTTTTTTCAAGCTAGTCGTCAAAAGCTATCTATCACTTGAATGAAAGTTCAATAATAATCGGTCTAGAGGCGCTTTTACTAAAATAATCTTATAAATTATCAGTAAAAAGAATGAGAATAAACTCTTAAAAAGAGAAGATTAAAATAAACTTATGCTTAGCCTTAATAGGTTTAGATTAAAAAATCAACCAAATATTTAGCTGTTTGCAGCTATCTAAAAATTGGAATCATGAGAGAAAAGCGTTTCTTTCGTCAAGAAGTAACGGTTCTTGGGGTTACCCTCAAAACAAAAGCATTCACTTAGAAAAGGGAAATAATAGAAATGCCTCCTAACTAAAAAACGTTGGAACTTTATTACCAGTTACCTTTCAGGGCAGGCGAGAAAAAATGATTAAATAGTTTTAAAACTCAGAGTTTTCAAGGGCGGGGCGTTTTTAAAAGGACCAGGGCCTTGGTGCAGGGAGCTCAATGAGTGTGATCCCCAACTTGGCCACAAAAAATACAGTGAAGACCCAACAACACGGTCCTCTAAGAGGTCCACAGGAACTACCGGCTGTAGGAGCTTTGGACCCCAGCGTTAGGGTATTTGCCAATAAAGGAGTTCCAGGAAGCAACAAGGAGCTGATCAATGTGCTCAAACACTGGGCGAAGGCTATCGGGATGAGTAGTCGTCTTGAGTAAAGATAAAGCCTTATCTCTCATCTTGCCTGGAATATTTAGTTCAAGAGAGGATGAGGAGTCAAGAAAGAGCTTAACAATGATAGTGATTTCTTCACTAAAAGGCAGCTCGGTGGGGCATGAAAAGTCGATCTTATGTTTCTTTTTAAAGGAAAGGAGGTTTTTTAGCTTCCTGGATTCAGAAGAAAGAAGCTTATGAAGATGGATAGGAACTTCGAGGAAAAGATCATACCCCTCACGAGCATTAGACTTTAGACTAAGGAGGTTGACTACCGGTGGGGGCTTAAGGGGGACGAAACCAGCAGGACCGCCTTTCATGATAGTGAAGTAACGCTTTTCGAAGTTTGAGAACCACAGATGAAACTCAAGGTTCTCACTGCTATGCTCGGTATCGGCCAGGAACTTGCGAAAATCTTCAAAAGTAGCGGTGGTTGCAGGGTTTCCACTGAGCACATCGCAAAGGCGGGCGGTGGGGTTACTTCTAGACGACATTGCTGGCCTGGCTTGCACAACTGGAGCAAACATGTCTTAGAAAAATTAAGGTGTAAACTCTAAATGAGGGCTTGACTTCAAGATGGTTTATTATATATGGGTGGCGTTACGAAACTAATAGGACAATTAAGGAATGGCAAGCCATTTGCATTAACTTTTCTGAAATTTAATTCATGTCCTGGCGTGCAAGCCTTGATTGTTGCAAATTGTTTTGTTGCGTTTTTTATCCTTACGCAGGCACCCCTGATTGAATCCAGCCATAAATTCTAAACCAATTGTAAACTTGAGCCAATAATTGAAATCAGCTTTTCTAAATCTCGTCATGCCAGCATGGGGTTGGATCTCATTGCCTCGGCTAATTGCTGGGTTTCCAAAGCAATATGCAACCAGGCCTAAGTATCCTTAGCCGGGCATGAGCGTTACGGTGTATTAAATCATCGATATTACTTTAAAATACATTAGCAATAGATGTAAAAGTAGAACGGAAGGATGAAATAAGCTATATCTTTATGCAATGAAGCTCTATATAATCCAGAGTGCCTTTGACCACGAAAATATGGCAGGATATGATGCCCTGAAAAAGATATTTCAATCTAGATTTTACTCATGCGGGTAAATTCTAGTAGCTTTCGATTATTTCATATCAAGGCCAAGTTTCCAGTCTAGGCCTTGGGCAGATAATAGTTTATTTGAATAATTTACTCAACAGCTTTAAAACCAATCATACACTGCCCAGCCGCTACACATCACAGAATATCCTATTTATCCCCTAGCATTCTCACTAGAACACGCCCAGCTGAACTGACGTCCATTTTACCGAACCCCATCTTAATTCCTTCCTATTTTTCATTGTCCATAAACATTAATTCTATTTGGAAATGTTATTTATGACTGGCCTTATTTTAATTTCCGAAACCACCCCAGCAAAAACTTCATCCCCCTACATCCCAGCAAGCTTGAAACTGTTCACCAGTCATTAAAGTGCATTTAATTTAGAATTTATGGGAATGCAGTGACTTCATACCCCATCAGCTGAGCATATCATTTGATAATTAATATACATAAATATAATTAGCTTGCATGCACACCAAATTTTCAAAGGTAAACTATATCAGCTATTCACCACCTTTATAAAAAATCACTTAAAATTAAATTGTACCCTTGACCCTAACCAATACAAAGAACTTTCAATCCCAAACATTTTCTCAAAGCTTCAACACCCAATCATTACACCTTTTATCATTAAAGTTCATCGCCAAATCTACCATTTCAAATTTCACCCAATCATATCCAACCCTCATGCACCTACTTCAATTCCAATGCATTGAGTTCATCCCCAGCATATTTCAGCATTACTTGGTGATTAATACAGTATTTACAGGAAAAATTGTTAGGTGGATGAACTTGAATGATACATCGGAAGCAAAATTGGTGCATGACTATTAAATGTGATTGGTTGAAAGTCGAATTCTGTTGAATTAGAATCTGTTCGGCAAAATGCGGGATTGTCAAATCCAACATACACGAGTTCCAATCAAAAATGCAGGCACCTCAGCTGAGCTAGAACAGAACATTTAATAAAATCAATCATTTTACTTGACATTCTCTGATTTATTTAAATTTACAAATCCTAAATCCTGAGACAGATAATCCAACTTGTGTCACAAAACCGATCAACCAAATGAGGGATATACACGACAGAAATGTGGGATTCCAATGTATGATTTGATATTCTCCTTATTTTTATCAATTTAAAGGCAACCTGAAATAATTAATGAATATGAAAATACATGAGTGCCAAATACAATACACATATTTTAAATTGTGAATGAAAGGATTTGAAATAATCTTATTTCTGGCCTTATTAAAAAAGGAAGTTAAGTGATCCAGCATAGATCCACCCAGATCCTTTTTGGAATTTCTGGCATCCTTAAAAATTACACAGTTCCTTTTTTAACAGCTAAAAGTTAGATATATAACATTGACCAAATTATATATAATCAATGATAAAACTGACTAAGATATACATTTCTGTAAGAAATTCCATTCCTTACTCATTGAAAGCAAATCCTAAGGACTCAATTCCAAGTTTGGTTATACCAGACACAAAGAATACAATGGGAATGGCTTATGTTGAGTGAGACAACCATGAAACAGAAAATGGGGTCACTTCCTCATCAGCATTTTAAATGCTAAAATATTGATTGTAAACAAGCAAACTGATTCAACTGTTTGAAAAGTGCTAAATTAATGAATGATACACAATTGTATAAATAACTCAATTCACATTTAAAATTTGATGCAAAAACAAGCCCAAGCAAATAAATTCTACTATGCACCAACCTGGAAGTAAACCCAAGCTGGTGAAATAACTTGAAGCCATTCAGACTCCAAGTGAAAGATCCAAACTTACCCAAACATTGAAAAACAAATGATTCAGCCAATGAAACCAAAAATAAATGCAATTTAGAAAGAGTGGCCCGGGATATTTTAAACTGAACCAACCAGCTCTAAAGCTAATACCAGACTTCCCACAATGCCTGTATCAACAATCAAGTCAACCTCTCTAATCCTGGGCTTGGATTAGAGAGGACACCTGATTTACACGCCTTTTTTTATTGGCTTTATAGGCTGCAGCTATCTGCAAGCCTTGGTGCTTTCATTGAATACAAAGAGAGATATGCACAATGACTTAGCACTCTCAGTTATCCTCACCACATTCCCTGAAGTACTTGAATCCCCCTCTCTTTTTTGAAGTGATTGCTTCAAAAAACCTTTAAGAAATAGATGTTCTCAGTATATTTTTATACTGATAAGTAGATATAAGGTTCATGATTCACTCTGGGTGAGATTAAATCTCTCAAACTAGACAAAGAACCATTCTTGGGCAGCTGGTGTGATAGGGGGGATAGACTTACAAAGTCTGTCTTTCATCCTGGTGGAGCCATCCACTAGGATGACATCCAGTGCAGGATTGAGATGGTCACTCTGAGAGGCCTCTGGGGGGATTAGTGTGGTACAAGGGTGAGAAATAGGTGTTCAACCCCATAACCAGAGCCCCTGTCAACAACCAAAGAGAACAATCCAGATTAGGGAGGGAATTCAGTACCTCAGGAGAGGATTGTGGTAAAGACAGGAGCAAATGATTTGTGATAAACATCAGTTCAGTATCCTTCTGGGTTTTAGAAGGAGAATCATCAACGTCCAATTCATGAAAGGCAGATAAATCCTTGGGATAAAGACCTATTCATTCAGACTGGGCAAATGAGTTCAGAATAGATGGGGCCTATTTTGATGATAAAAAGAATTTGTGAGAAATCCAGGGTTTATCACTGAGTTTTGTGCTGATAAGGAAAGTCTTGCCTGAATATATGGAAATGTGTACTGTAGCAGGAGGAAACCCGGTATCAAAGTCACCAGTATTGAGTTTAGAAAGGGGTCTAACATTTCAAAGGTTGGGTCCAACAAAAAAACTTTGGGCAGACAGGCCAAAGAAATTGAAACATCTGATGGTTGTGGAGGTCTTACTCAAAGCACATCATCAAATTTTGGTACTCCAACTGTTTGAGGTACAAATGGGATTTGGATCTTCATGGATAGGCTTTTAACAAAAAAAAACATGGGCAGGCAGAAAAAAGGAAGACAGGATGGAAAAGACGGGCATGAGTTGGGACAATAATATTTATTATCAAATTAAAGCACACAAAACACAAAGTAACTTTGCAAGTTTGGGTGCTTTAATTTAATAATTCATAATTGGTATGCAAGGGACCTGACAGTCCTTGCTTTCATTATATGCAAGAGAGGGGGTGATGATACTGTTGGAGTTTTAGTAGGGGGTTTGGAAAGCAGCAGGAGGTAACTGGTTAGATAAGACAACCTAATCTACCCATGATCTGGACCTAAGAAATAGGAGCAAAGGACCCAGGTGAAGAGGTCATCAGCCTGATTGGCTAGGTTCATCCCAAGGATCCAGGCACAAAATTCACATTGCTGATTGCAATTGACATCACAGCCGGAATAACCTTAAAACAATTTTCTCTGGGTCAAGAGACCTCAGGGCCAGAATAATTATTTGGCCAAGATTCAACTATATGTAAACCCTTATAAACAAATTTTCCAGGCTGTGAGATAGACAGATCTAGTAAAAATAGGTGGGCCACGTTTTTTTGTTGACCTGCCCATTGCTTTAAGACAGGAAGCATCAGGAGAGCAGACAATCTAGTTGAATTAACATCTTTTCTGTAGTTGGAGGGGATTCCAAAGATAGATAAGAAGTTTTTGGAGTAAACTACAGCACAAAACGCTCATCCACAGTGTGAGCAAGGTCTTCCAGGCTGTGTAAAGGTTGTCATAGTAGTTTCCATAATGCCAGGAATAAATCATCCCAGTTGGAAGGCAAGAAAATCCAAAACATACTTGACAAAATTAACAGAATTAACAGACTTTAATCAAACTGTTGATTGAAAATGGGTCACAACAGCTCCAGTTAATCAGCAGGATTCAATTATCCCTGATAAACTGACACTGATAAATAGACATAATCTGAGGGTCATCCAATACAACCTCATTTATCAGAAAGGTCATCATAAATCAATCATTCAAGGTTTTTTGCTTCCTAGACTAGATACTTGCTGCAACAATGAGACAGACTAAGAGCCATAGATTCAGGTGGTATTGCTGAGTTGATAAATTTGGTACACATTGGAATTTTTTTATTTAAATTTTAAGAGTTAAGCCCTCCAAAATTCTCAATAAACCTAAAAACTTATATATTTGATTTTAACATATATCCCAGTTCATCTGGTGGTTGGCCTACTGTGACAGTCCACATTTTTGGTGGTTTTGTAGGCAGGGCTAATGTTGGCCAAGTAAAAGTTTGGTTGTTTATTGCAGGTAGAGGCCTAGTAGGGAATAATGGCTACTAGGGAAGGTAAGGCCTAGCTAGTAGACAACAAAGGACTGCTAGAGGCAAATGTTGTCCCCACCTGGCAGGAGATATTGGCTGCTGAGGGCTAGAGGTCCTCACCCAGGAGGGAACTGTGGCTGCTAGGGGTGAGGAATGATATAGCTCAGCAGGGAACTTTAGCTGCTTGGGGTGAGGAGTGTCCAGCCTGATGGATAGAGTGTGCTTATCAGGCTATAGGATGTTTAGATCCTGGCAGGTAACGCAGGCTGCCAGAGAGGGGAGGAGCTTTGAGAGCTCTATGTACCCTGATAAACTTACAGGAGCTCTGTGAGTAAGCACTCTACCTAACAGGCTGGTAGGGTGCCCTTGTCTATGTTACCATGGGAGCTTTGGGGAGATCCCAAAGTGAGCATTGGAGGGCATAGATTTGCTCAGAGGTGTCACCAAGAGGGTTTCTTGGGGAAGCAGCTGCAGAACTTGGTATGATCAGGCCTCTGGGAAGTAAAGCTGATTACTTTGCAACTGAAAGCCCAGACTTAATAACCTGGATGAGTAAAGACAACAGCATAGACTTTATTGATCTATGGTTGGATGGCCTAAGTGGATTGCCACTTGCAAGGGCCCAGTCAAACACCAGTTCAATGTAGACTCATGCCTGGGCTTACTGGTTCCGGTAACGGGGACTGAGATAAAGAACCAAGGTGGTTTATAGTATGGGGTCAGCAGAGAAGACTAGTAAGAAGGACTGTATGATCAAAGTGAGGACTAGTTGAGGGACTGTTGGTTCATTTTGAAGTTTGGAATCAAGATGGTTCATTATACAGTTGGAACCAAGGTGGTTCATAGTGAGAATTGGTGAAGGACTAGGAGATCATGATTCAGGAGTAGCTGATCATGATGCTGGATGAGCTGAAGGACTAGAAGATCATGATGCAGGATTAGTTGATGGACTAGCTGATGGATAGAGAAGAACTAGCTGAAGAACTAGAATATCATGGTGCAGGACTAGCTGATGAACTGAAAGTTAGCTAAGAAGGACTAGCATAAGTGAATGCAGGAGCTAGGATGCTTGTTTTGGCTCTTGTAAGTGTAGATGTTTATAAGAAAGAAGCAGTAAAAGAATTAATTAATGCTTCCAAAATATAAGATATAAATATGTAATTAAATATCATATAAATAAAAAGAAAGGAAAATAAGAAATAAGTAACGTAACTTTTTGAACTGTAAATTTATTGGAAGCTGATCAAGTGGAATGGTGCCAGAATAGTGGACTGGTTAACACTTTGGTGTACAAAGAGTTGTCAATTTGAGCGGTTTGAGAAGTGGAAATGGATTTCCTAGTTGGATCCCAGTGGAACTTCAGAAATAGTCTAGTTTTGCGCTCTGCGTTCATTGGTTGAGTTCTGGAAGGTTTACTGATGAATATGATTGGTTGGAAGCCAAAAGCTTAAAGTATAAGCGGGAAAACAGTGTTTAATACTTTAAGCTTTTGGGAAATTAAGTATGTAAGCTTAAGTTATTATAGGAAAAAGTGAGCGGCAATGGTTTAAGCTTTTAAAGAAAGCTATTTGAAGGCAGAGACATTGGGAAAAAGACACTATAAGAGGGAAGCTAGCCAGTATTTTATGGGTCTTTTGAGTTTCTGCTGAGAGGTTTTTAGAAGCCCTTTGATCACCAGCAGGAGCTTGGTTGGACTGATACATGTGGAATAACAAAAGGCCACTAGAGCTATACAGAGAGCTGAAACCCACGATAATGGAGCAGGAGCCCAAGAATAAGAAGCTGGATCCTAAGTGCAGCGCAGGAGTCCAAGTTGAAGGAGCAGGAGTCCAAGACTAAGGTGCAGGTGTGTAAGACCAAGTACATGGAGTCCAAGATATTGTTAGAGGACTCCAAGTATTGGCAAATACATATTGTTTCCTTGACCCCCTGGGCCATATACCAGAAGGTTTCTAAGGGAATCTTCCTTCTGAGAGTGAATAAAAGCCCATTTTGACACCTATACATATTTCTGAGATACATTTCCCTTACTAGAGAATGACAACCCCTTCCAGCTGATCCCTGGATATGACCCAGGACACACTTTGGGAACTGGTAGATTGAAGCCCCACACCTACTCTGATATATTTCTTACAATCCAATTCTAAATTGTATTATCACAAGAAGATGGGGTCTGGTTCCTAGTTCTTCTCCTTTGGGTCTTCCCAATGTTACTCCAATGCCTCCCAATGTTGATGTCTTTACCTTGGAGATCAAAACTGAGACCATTGTTAACTATCAATGTCCAGAGTTTTATTCTGAAGACTTATTGATCTTGTCTCAGGCAATCTACTTAGGTTTACTCTGACTAGCTTTAATATTCTTATTAAATCCTGGTGTTTCCTTTGGAAATTTCACCAAACAATATCTGAAGCCATGTTGGTGGTTGATTATCAACTCTGTGAATTTGGGTGTTTATCCCTGGCCACATAGACACAAATTCATATTATCCTTTCATTTCTGTCACAGGTTAACCCCAGACATGGGCTGCCTTTTTTGTGGGCCTAGGAAATATATCCTGTCCAAGGCTGTCAGGACTCCTGGGAACTTTATAGGTGCCTTTTTCTGCTTCTTGGCCATCCTGATTCTGTTTCCTTTGTCTATGAATTTTTTAAATTCTTTTATGACAGTGGCTTGGGCTAATTTAAACTGGTCAGCAATTTGGTCCAAGGTTAGGCCACACTGGTTGAGCGCCAAAATTTCCTGGAGAATCTGGGAAGTATTAATTTAGTGCTTAGGCTTCTGGGCGCTGTAGCCTGAAAGGCTGAAGGGGAATCAAGTTGGCTATTTGTGGGCAGTTGTTCCAAACCAGGGTTGTCAATCTGATTGGCTTGTTGAATGGTGCCAGATGTGGGTCAGGAAAGGGGACTTGAGCAGAGCTAGTCTCCTAGTGACTATTAACCAAATCAAACCCATATGTGTTGGGTGTCAGGTACAAGTCACCTTGCTTGTTACCCACATCAAAGATCTGGGTATAAATGGGGGCCTCTGTCAGGAATCCATCCAGTGGTAGGTTTTGGAGAACTGGCAGGCGGGCGGCCTGCGGGTCCAGAGGGAAGGGTCCACCACAAGATAGGGACCAACTTTACAATATATGAGAGAGACTTTCCAATAATAGCCCAAGGCTTGCTGGAGGGCACCATAGAATTGATTAGGCCCGTAAGTGTTATGTACAGGACGCCAAATATCTGATTTGAAGTGGATTCTCTGGGTGCTGCTGGTTTTTGTAGGCAGTTGGTCTGCAGGGTTAATGGGGGAGTCATGGGGACTAGTTACATGGACAGGTGGCTATACTTGTCTCAAAATAGCAAGGACCATATTATGACCCACTTTCCTTCACAGCCAATGAGCTTGGTTTCTCTAGTTTGTGCTTTTGGGTTGTATAAGAGGATATCTTCAAGGGTAAACTCAATGTAGTCTGGGTTTAGAGGATACTTGGTGAAATGGATGAGGCTGTACGGGACTCCAGGGAGACAGTATAACTCAGGCGGCTGGTCCGTAGCTTCTAGGGAATAGTTGTCTGCGGGGGCAGGGCCAGATTAATTAAACTGCATAGGATAAAGTGCTAAAATGAGGTAATCTATAACCTGAGTGATCCTAAGGTTCATAACCCTTTATTTTAAGGATGGTAATGAAGATTTTCCTGGCATCTTCAGGGTATAAGTATGCTCATCAAACTTGAAAAAAAAATTGCAATTTTTTGTGGCCCAAGGGGTGGCACTTACCAGGGTTTGAACCTTCCTGGGGGTGCCTGAAGTTGTTGAATTTTCATTGGCTGGGTTGGGGCGGGGAATCTAAAATTCCCCTTTCAAGGCAATGTATTTGTCATCTCTTTGTGGGCCTTTGTCTTGGGGTAATGTGGGTGGTGTCTCATTGGCGGCAGTTCAGGAGATTGCAGAGAGATTATTTGAGTTGTTGATCTCATTGGCTGGGCCAAGGAAATTCTCCAAGAGGCAGGGCTCAAGTGTAGAAGGTACCCCACTGGTGGGTCTTGGAGGTTTCTCCAAAGTCAAATCTGTTTCTGGTTTGAGCCCAGAAAAACGCGGGCTGGTAGCCCTCAGGAGTCCGAGGTTCAAGTCCTAGAAATGGGATTCTACCTTGCTTATTGATACTATGAAACTGTCACTTGTGATAACCTCTATGCACTGAGCCACATCTCTGCTAAAACTTTCTTAGATGCTTTCTTTTTTCTGACACCATCAAAAATTTTATTTTAAATAAAAACCATAATAGAAGTAAAGCAATCAAAAATCACTAAAAGAAAAAGATTAAATTTTTATGATCTGATTTTTATTGTAGTCACAAGCCCAGATTTTGATAGTTTCTAAAACCATTACAAAAAAATAAAAAGCCATAAAATCAATAAAATGACTCTGTCCCTAAATTGAATAGCTGTTGATTGGCAGATTTTTTTCTATTTTAGGATGTACATACTACACATCTTGTGTGACTTCATTTTGTTTTGTATTTGTTAAATCTTGCTTCTAGATTGATCAAATACTGTTTTGTTTTAGTCCTTTGGTTGGTGCCTCATATTAATCCTGATTGGATTATAATATACTCCAGAACAGCATCCATCCATCTCACTTGCTGTTCCAAGTCATTTTGTTTGTATTGTGAACTACATTGTTTGATGTTGATGTTTGATATAATTTTATGTTTTGTGTTAGTGATAGTATGTTTCTTACTTTACATTTTACCAGTTTGTCAGAAACCTGCGGACTGTGGGATTTTATCACCCACCAGATGATATCCTAAGACTTCTAACATTAGGAAATTACAGAGAACCTGTGACTTTGGCATAATCTGCAGTCTGGAATACTTTGTTGTCTTCAGAAGTAGCAATTCCAACTGGGCCCAAAGCCCAAAGGATTTGGGATGGTTCTTCCTACTTCTGGATACTGTTAATATGTGTTGTCTCTATATTTTACTATAGATAATTATACTGTATGACAACAGTATAATCTTTTGCTCTACTAATAAAGCATAAGAGAGGATCACATTGAGAAAATAAGACTTGGATCAATCATCAAGTCAATACGGAGTCATCAGTCTTTTATTCTAATGTACTGGCTTTAAGGCAGCCTGCCTGCTTGCGTTTTATCCAAGTTAGCTCACAACGCTAGGAAGAGACTGAAGTAGCATTAGGTCAATACAGCAGAAGGCCCAGCCTTTTCTGGGTGGATTTTGTGGAAGATTGCTTGACAACTTCCTTGGCTTACTGTGTTTGTTCTAGATACGCCACACAGCTGAATCTCTTTTCATCTGCCTTCCTGGGCCACTATTCAGGGCTAGCTAGCCAGCAGGTGGCTACTAGTTCACAGAGATGATTGTTTCACTTAATCAGAGCTACTCTAATACAATAGGCTCAGGGCCTTTTATCTTAGAGTGTTTGGCCCGGTGGCCTAGTCCATGTTGGACTCTGCTAGACATAATGCAGATGACAGTTCTTATGATGGTCCTCTTATTCTAGGATACAATTTAAGTTTAGAATAGTAATTATTATGAAGTGCATATTGAGGTGCTTGATGAAGGGAACTAATTAATGACAAGTAATTGCATTTCCTATTCATCAGTTGCATTGCATGAATTTGTTGATGCAAGGATATGATTTGATCATTGATTCATTGATCCTGCAGCCTGCATTGTTCTGTTGAAACCATTCCAAAGAGTGATTGGCAGCTGGCCTGCAATAATTGGTTGATTCTGTTAATTAGTCAATATCCCAAAATACTGACATATTTCATAAAAAATACTTAAACTATTTGTTTTATGAAACTTGCCTGACTTGGAGTTTGCTTAAATATGATTCCATTTTTTTATAAGCAACACATTTTTTTATTCTCACAGATTTGAAGACTAATGTACATTAACTATAAATAAACAATGTAAAATAATCATAACAGCTGGCCTGTTTTTGAACATATTGTAAGAGGCTATTCTAAAATTCTAAAATATACAGAAGGTTAGAGACATAAAATACATGATATATATCTATGTTAAAATTATCCAATAAAGACAATAATAAAAAGTATCTAAAAAATAAAACATGAGTTTGTAAAATTTAAAATGATCAAAAAATTGCAATAAGTTTTGGTGTGTGATGGAAGCTTTGATAAGCTGGATCTAGGGATATTTAAAAAGCAGATCATTGAAAAAAGGCTCATAACTTGGGAAATACATTGCTACTTTTCAGTTCAGCAAAGTTAGACCCAATGACATGATCAGTACTTTTATAATGGACCAAATATAAACACTGTGTGTCAACATTATGTGACTTGAGAGTTTCTCTCTATTAATTAAAAAGTTTTATATTTAAGTGTTAACAGGGTTGTATTAAAACAGAAAGCTACCTGGCAGTGTGAGAAATGTTTCTTTTCCTAGTGTTTGAAATCATATGGAAAAGAAAAGGTGCATCAAAAAAATCTTCACATCCATTGACAGAGGCCAGAAGTTCAGTAACAATTGTTTGGCTGAAAGAAGAGTCTATAAGCTATTGACTAGAAGAGGTCTAGTACTCAGAATTAGTTCATAAAAAGAGGTTTTATAAAGACTATGTATATTAGTTTTTTCTTTCAACCTGTAAATTCACTGCCCCCTTTGGCTTTGGATCAAACCATTTCCCCCCACCGCACCAAGAAAAGTCCCAAAACAACAGCCAAGCCGCTTAACTCCTTAGGGGATTTGGCGCACACTGTAAATGAGATATTTGTTCTGACTTACCCCGCAGATCCTCTGGCTCTGGTTACCCCGCCCTGGGAAGAAACACTGATTAATTTGGATTACTTGTTGGCATGGTGTTGCCCACTTTTAAAAATAATCAGAAACAACCAATCAAAAGACGCCACATTGATGCACAGGAAATCAAACAACTATCAAATGCCTGTGATGCCCTCCATCTAATCAGGTGAAGCTGCAGAAATTAGCTTGGAACTTTCCAGCACCCCTGGCCTTGGCCAGCAAAATTTCTCCTCCAACCAATTGGATGCAGTTCAAGTGTTCATGTGACCAAATCCCTGGCAACTCATCTCTTTTAAAAAAGCAAGTGGACTTTGATTCCCCTGCTTGTCAATTTTTCATTCTCATTAAAAAACCTGGAATTTGTTGCTAAACCTTGTCATTTTATTTGTTGGAAACTCTGTTTTGAGTTTCTCTTATCAATCTACAAAGTGTTAGTTATTTCCTCTTTGGAGCTTACCTTATCCTTGTCCTTTCCAAGCCCAGCTGCCTCTTAAAAACTCCTAGAGACAGTGTTAACACTTAGTTGTTGTCTGGTTAACTTTTGCTTTCAAAAACCAAGTTCAAACTTGAAAATTCTAGTTGAAATTAGTATAAATTTCTACTATTACTTTGAATTATCTTATTTTTGCTTTAAATTTGAACAGCTTCTACTCCTGACAACTCCCAAGCTACTCAAGACTGTCTCTATGCCTGTTGTGAAAATATTACCTAATTCTGCTTGTTTTTTCTTGTGGCTGGTTGTTTTCCAAGTATTTTTACTACTTTGAGGCTCAAAAATTGTACTCCTGGACTCCAAATTTCCTGGAGATTGCAATTATGATCTTCACAGTACTGAAATTTATGGCATTTTCCCTGGCTCTCTTTTTGTTGCTCCTTTGGACAACTTTCCCCAATTTATGTCTTGAATCTCCTCTTTGGCTTGCCTTGTGGATGACAATCTCTCTAGTTTCCTGCATCTCCCTAGTGGTCTCCTTATTTCTGGAAAGGCTCTAGTCAAGAGCCTAACCTGTGATGACTTGGACTTGCACACTGCCAATCACACTGCTCTTGCTCCTGTAGTTGAGGAGGCAACTGCATCTTTTCCCCCCAGTCTGGAGGAAAGTGACTCACTGCCCCTCTAAGCACCTGCAATTACAGTGCCTGCCCCCACTCGTACACCTTAGTTGCTCACCAGGTTAGTGCTGATGGGATTGAATGTGTACTTTACTCAATTGTCCCCTGTATCCTCACTTTGGTCCCCTCTCAGAGTGGCTGCCCCAGTACTTACTGGGCAGCATCTTGGTGGTTTGTCTCACCAGGATGGGAGCCAAACTTAGTTAGTTTAGCCCCTCTCTCTTACACAACTGCATAATAAAGCTCTGTTAAACTGTTTTCTTTTCTCTTCCCAGGATGATACCTGGCACTTGAAACTCTTGCTGAGCCCAACTTTTTAACTCCAGAAAGCTGGCAACAACCTTCTTAGTAAGGCATTAATGCAATATGACTTGAAAAAAGTGGCATATTACCTAGTGTGATTCAGTGACCATAATCTCAATTTATGAGAAATACTAGATATTAAATGCCACAATTATCAACTCAATTTTGATATAAGCACAAAAAGACACTATAATGATACTGAAATAATTATAGCCAATCAGATACTAGCTATCTTTATCAAAGATGACATGTTTTTAGTTTTATCTGACACATATAGGCAAAAAGATGAATGTTAAAGGCTTATGAGATTACAATAGTCTTTTCTACCTCTTAGATGACAGCAAGGTTTATAAAGCGCAGCTTTTAAGTAGGCATTAGATTATTTTCATCAGGAAAAAAGTTAATACCACTAGCAATCAAACTTCTGATACTATTTACTGTTGTAAGATTAAGAAAAAAGAAAACCCAAAGCAAAAGAGAGAGGAAAAAAGAGAAAAATAGAGAGAAAAAGCAAAAAAAGAGAAAAGAGAAAAGAGAAAAAAGGAGAAAAAGAAAAAAAGAGAGAAAAGGGAAAAGAAAAAAGAAAGAAAAATAAAAAGAAAAAAGGGGGAAAAGAGAGAAAAGAGAAAAAAGGGAGAAAGGAAAAAGATAAAAAGGGGAAGAAAAAAGCAAAAACCCAGGTGTGAGAACCACTCCTGTTCTAACAGTATCTGCAAGGCCGTGTCCTGGGTCCCAAAAGCTATGTCCAAGCCTTGGTGGGTTTGGCTGGGCCTGGGCAAGCTAAATTTAGCTGCCCAGAACTCCAAGTTTAAGCCCACCCTCCATTTAGTAATTTGGGGTTCCCAATTGGAACCCCCTTTTTTAATCAAGTTCTTTTACCTCTCAAATGCATGTCAAGCCAGTTTCAAAATGATAATCAAATTGGAAAAGATCCCATGACACATGCAGCTAAACCTGCCAGAACTTATGACCAGTCAGGCAAAGGTAGGCCATCAGCTAGCCAAGCAATTGTTTCTGAAGACCTCAAAAATGATGATGAAGCAGCCAATCAACCAGAAGAATTTGAGATGCCAAACCTTGCCACCCAGATAGCACCAGAAGAATGCCCAGAGATACCTGCATGTGAATGAGTATATACATCAGAGGCACCAGAAAGATTCTGTATTGTCATTCTTACTAATAAATTTGTTATGGACCTTTGGTTCACTAATCTGATTCCTTACATATTTTTGATACTCTTCCATCTGCAATCACCTGAGCACCAGTACTCATTATCTGAGATTGAAAGCCAAGCACCAGTTGACAAAACAGAAGAATTTGACTACTACTGCCCTCCTGAGGCTCTGTTTGGTTCTGTGCACTTCACTGAGTATCCTCATAACCCTGACCATAAACCCTGGACCTTGAAAGACTTTCAGTGATGCACTTGCCTAGAAACTCCCAAGGATTTATATCAAATAATCCGTGATGGCAGAGAAATCACCATGTCTACCCTTTGATCTTCAACAGAAAATACAATAATCCTGCTGCCTACTTAGTCTCAATGAAACCACCCCTGACGCCCAAACCAACCATCTCAACCTCATCCACTTCTAATGCCACTGGCCAGTGTCACAGTAGGTTCCATCATGCCAGGAATTATCCGGCCAAGTAAAAAGGCTGGAAAAGCCAACAAACCATTAACAAAATTTATCCAATTAATGGATTTAAATCAAATGGTTGATCAAAAATGGATTACAGCTGCTCCACTCTGCCAGCTAAACCGAGTCCCCCTTGCAAACTGATGTTGATAAATTGACGTAGTTTGAGGGTTACCAGATACAAGCTTGTTAATAAGCATGGTTGTCAGAAATTGATCACACAAGGGTTCTTTGCAACCTGTACTAGATACTCACTTGACAATATGGAAGAAATAGGAGCCCAGGATCCAGGTGGTATTGCTTAGTCAATTTTTGATATATATTGAATAATTTTCCCTGTTTCAACTCTAAGAGTTGAGTCCTCCCAAAATTTACTTAATAAAAATCAAATATCCCTTGGTCTAATTTACTTTTAAAAAATACATCCTGTCGTTAAATTGTTGTAATACATCCCCTAAAATCATATTCTAATCCGGATCATTACTGGAAGATGGGGCCCTGCAGTTGGAACTTTATTGTCAGTACCATCCAATGTTAATTCAATGCCTGCCAATCTTGGAGTGGTTCCCTCTGTCCTTGAACCTGAAAATTGTGTTGCATATCAATGTCCTGAATTTTATTCTAAAGATACTCTGATGCTTTCATAGGCTATTTATCTTAGGCTACTTTGGTTAGGATTTATTATTTTATTTAATCCTAGTATCTCATTTGGAATATTTACAAAACGGTATTTGAAGCTGCGTTGGTGGTTAATTATTAACTCTATGTGGATTTGGGTGGTCATTCCCCACCACATAGAGACAGCTTCTTACTATCCCACAATTTCTGTCACATTACTCAACTCTTCTACTTCTGAGTTTTTGGAAGCAGTTTGTCATGAATTTGTGTTTCTTTTCTCCTGCTCCATTGAGATATCTGTGTTTACTATGTTTATTTGTATCAGTTCTTTTCTGAGTTTTCAGTTTGGACTTTTCTTTAATTTGTGGGTTCTAACTCCGGTTGCAGTTGTTGAGACTGGATTTTCTGTCTCCTATTTCCGCTGTGCTGTGTCATTTTGTCATCCAGATTATTTTCTTGCTTCACCTACTGATGAAGTTTTGCGTGAAGTTTTGTCAGCTTTATCATTCTATTTCAGTTCAAGCCTTAGTCACAAACCCCAAGTTTACCATGTGATGACAAAGGTTTCTGAGGATGCTTGTGAATGGTTGTTGTCTGCAGTGGAGTGCAATCTATGTGTTTTAACCAAAAGTGCATCTCTGTACCCTTTGTTAAAAAAATTGTGTGTATCTATTGAGGGGCTCAAAATATATTGTAAGTTGTACGCCTTCCAACAGGGTACTACTTTGCTATTGGTATTTCTTCCTCAGTTTCTGGCCTACTGTTGTATAATTGATGTTCCCAAGGTGAATAAACTCTCAGGTTGCGGTTAGCAGTTGACCAGACTGCCCAGGATCTGGCAGTTTGTGATTCCCCGTTAACCATAACTGAGGCCCTGGTAAGCCAAATTCTTTCTCTGGTCTCAAATCCGTCGGTTTCCAAACAAGGTTTGATGGAAGCCAAAGCTAAACCTGCTGCACGCTCCTGGTTTTCTGGGACTAGTCCTGTGGTGGCGTCTTTCAACCAGAGTCAGGACCGTTCTTCCTGTGGTTCTTCTCAGTTTCAATTGGCAATTTTGAACAAACCTGTTGAGGTTGATGAGGTGTCTGTGGTGCCCACTCTCAAAAGTTCATTAGCTATGCTCCAGCACGTAGTGCCGGCAAAGTCTTTGCCTGTCAAATCCAAAGAGTTGCCCCTTGTTCCAATCAATTGTGATCATCTCGTCCTTCCTGCTGCTGTCCAAGAGATGATTGAGCAATATTTTCAGGAGCACCCTGCCTCCTTAGCCGCTGTCTGTACTGCCAAAGAAAAGAAGGATACTGCCAAGATTGCCACATTTGCTGTGAATAAATCTGCTTCTGGTTACTTCTTGTTTTATGGTAACATTGATAACAGCCAAACAATCTATTGGCCAGCTATTTTGTTGGATACTGGTGCTTCTGAGAACTTTATGAGTGCTGAGACTGCGGATTTGCTGCAACTCAAGTATCACCCAGGAATACTTGTTAGGGGTGGGAACTGCTGAATGTTTCCCTCTTTCCAGCTCAAGAAGCCGGTGACATTTATAGTTGTGGGTCAGTCTTTTACGGCAATGTTCTCATTTGCTCTACCCTAATTGTGGGATTCCTGTCCACCAGTCCCCAAAGTGTGTCTTGGGTCACAGCCAGGAACCAGCTGGAAGGGGTTGTCATTTTCTAGTAAGGGAAAATGTATCTCAGAAACATGTATAGGGGTCAAAATGGGCTTTTATTCACTCTCAGAAGAAAGATCCCCTTAGAAACCTTCTGGTATATGGCTCAGTGGGTCAGGGAAATAATATGGGTTTGCCAATACTTGGAGTCCTCCAACAATATTCTGGACTCCTTGTACTTGGTCTTGGACTCCTGCTCTTTAAACTTGAACTCCTGCACCTTAAACTTGGACTCTGGCGCCACGCTTAGGATCCAGCTTCTTATTCTTGAGCTCCTGCTCCATTATTGTGGGTTTCAGCTCTCTTTATAGCTCCAGTGGCATTGTTATTCTACTTGTATAAGTACAACCAAGCTCCTGCTAGTGATCAAAGGCTTTCAAAAACCTCTTGGCAGAAACTCAAAAGGCCTGGGAAAGACCTCAAAAAGACCCAGAAAGACTCTATAACTTTCCAGTCAGGCACCTTCTTATAGTGTCCTTTTTCCAACAGTTCTGCCTTCAAATTTTTTTCAGAAGCTTAAACCATTGCCGCCCACTTGTCCCTATAATAAATTAAGCTTACATACTTACTTTCTCAAAAGCTTAAAGTATTATTCACTATTTCCTTGCTTAAACTTTAAGCTTTTGGATTCCAACCAATCATTTTCATCAGGAAACCTGCCAGAACTCAACCAATGAATGCAGAGCGCAAAACTAGACCATTTATGAAGTTCCACTGGGATCCAACTAGGAAATCCATTTCCACTTCTCAAACCGCTCAAATTGACAACTCTTTGTACACCAAAGTGTTAACCAGTCCACTATTCTGGCACCATTCCACTTGATCAGCTTCCAATAAATTTACAGTTCAAAAAGTTACGTTACTTATTTCTTATTTTCCTTTCTTTTTATTTATATGATATTTAATTACATATTTATATCTTATATTTTGGAAGCATTAATTAATTCTTTTACTGCTTCTTTCTTATAAACATCTACACTTACAAGAGCCAAAACAAGCATCCTAGCTCCTGCATTCACTTATGCTAGTCCTTCTTAGCTAACTTTCAGTTCATCAGCTAGTCCTGCACCATGATATTCTAGTTCTTCAGCTAGTTCTTCTCTATCCATCAGCTAGTCCATCAACTAATCCTGCATCATGATCTTCTAGTCCTTCAGCTCATCCAGCATCATGATCAGCTACTCCTGAATCATGATCTCCTAGTCCTTCACCAATCCTCACTATGAACCACCTTGGTTCCAACTGTATAATGAACCATCTTGGTTCCAAACTTCAAAATGAACCAACAGTCCCTCAACTAGTCCTCACTATGATCATAAAGTCCTTCTTACTAGTCTTCTCTGCTGACCCCATACTATAAACCACCTTGGTTCTTTATCTCAGTCCCCGTTACCGGAACCAGTAAGCCCAGGCATGAGTCTACATTGAACTGGCGCTTGATTGGGCCCTTGCAAGTGGCAATCCACTTAGGCCATCCAACCATAGATCAATAAAGTCTATGCTGTTGTCTTTACTCATCCAGGTTATTAAGTCTGGGCTTTCAGTTGCAAAGTAATCAGCTTTACTTCCCAGAGGCCTGATCACACCAAGTTCTGCAGCTGCTTCCCCAAGTAACTGTCTTGGTGACACCTCTGAGCAAACCTATGCCCTCCAATGCTCACTTTGGGATCTCCCCAAAAGCTCCCATAGGGGCATAAACAAGGACACCCTACCAGTCTGTTAGGTAAGATGCTTGCTCACAGACCTCCTGTAAGCGTATCAGGGTATGTATAGCCTCCAGAGCTCTTCCCCTCCCTGGCAGCCTGCGTTACCCGCCAGGGATCCAAAACCTTCTCCACCTCAAACAGACAAAGTTCCCTGCTAACTATCTTATTATTCAACCTTTTGCAGCCACAGTTCCATGCTATGTGAAGAACTCTAGCCCACAGCAGCCAATATCTTCTGCTGGGTAGAGGCAACATCTGCCTCTAGTAGTCTTTACATCTACTAGCTAGGCCTTACTTACCCTAGTAGTCCTATGTTACCTACTAGGCTCACCTTACTTACCCTAGTAGTCCTATGTTACCTACTAGGCTCACCTTACTTACCCCTAGTAGTCCTATGTTACCTACTAGGCCTCTAGACGCAACAAAAAACCAAACTTTTACTTGGCCAACATTAGCCCCACCTGCAAACCACCAAACATGTGGACTGTCACACACATGTATCCTATTATCCTGGGGGTGGGCTTGTGGCGCAACCATAATGTATCAACCCTGTTGAAGAAGAATGAGCTGCAAGTGTAACACTATTTGGGCATATTTATTTGTATTCTGTTTTAGTTATGTCCAAACTAGAGCATTCCTCTCAGACCATTTGATTGTTTCCTGTTCCTGTTCCCAAAAGTTCAGATTTACCAACATACTTGCACCCCTGGTCCACAGCGTTTGATACTACTAGGGGCGAGGTCCTTCCCAAACACACTCATTTTGACTTTGACTTTAAATTTACTGTTGATCTGATTTGCATTTTGTCTCCTATTTACCCTTTAGCTTTAAAGGAAGACACATGTTTAGAGGAGTGGACTTGAGATATGTTGGCAAAGGGATACATTTTCAAGAAGACTTTGTTGATCTGTTCCCTCTTTTTGTTTGTTCAAAAGTTGGATGGGTTGCTTTGTCCTTGCGTTGACTACAGGAATTTAAATAAAATTACAATTCCTGATCCCTATCCCTTACCTCTTGAAGCTCAGATTTCCTGGTGCGTCAAGAAGGCATAGATGTTCTCAAAACTTGACCTGTTGAATGTCTTCAATCAAATCAGGATTGCGGAAGGAATCAAATGGTTAAAAGCATTCAGAACCAAGAAGGGCATCTTTCAGTTCCATGTAATGCCTTTTGGTTTGAAGAATGCCCCGGCTTGCTTTCAGCGGTTAATTGATTCAGTATTGGGGGATCTCCTAGGTATATGTGCCATTGTGTATATGGATGATATCTTGGTATTCTCTCTGGATGAGTAGGCGCATAAAGCCCATCTGTCAGAAGTTGTAGAGCGCATCCTCCAGGCCAACTTGATCATTAAAAGGAGCAAATGTGAATTCTTTAAACGTAATGTTACCTTTCTGGGTAATATTATCTTTGAGGATGGCCACACTATTGCCCCTGACAAGGAAGCTGCGGTTCAAGAGTATACTACACTGGTGACAGTATCCCAACTTTGAAGTTTTCTGGGTACCTGTATGTTCTTGAAGAAATTCACCCCTCACTTGTCTAAAGTGGCCGCGCCTTTATATTCAGCTAGCGGGAAGACAACTTTAGTTTGGACACCTGAGTGTGCAGAAGCATTTGCAGCAGTCAAGGCTCTTTTGTTGTTCTCCCCAGTGTTATGGCATGTGGATCCCAAACTGCCTTTTGTGGTTTCCACAGATGCTTCAAAATATGCTGTGGCTGGTGT